>VWZN01001209.1:0-18725 GCA_013396955.1 Regulus satrapa | reverse complement strand
ACCTGGCTGTCTAGTCTTCCACCATGTCTATGCTTAAAAACCTTTTCTTCGATCCCAAAACCTCAGCAGGTCTCCTTCACTGTCTCTCTAAAGAGACAGTGAATGTAATACTGGATGTAATCTGTCCTTTCATTAAGTGAGCTCTTCTTATATCTCCTGCAGCAGCAGTCAAGCTCTTCCTTGGTGTGATAGCAATCACCTCTGACCTTATCACCAGGAGACAGTTTGCTGTGGGTGTCAGTTTGTTGAGGTTTCTTTCAATATAAATATAAAATATGAGAGTGAGAAAAGAGGGTTTTTTTTTTTAAATAACAGAGCAGAAAAAGAGCTTGGTATTTATGATGAACCCTCTGCTACCAGCTGGTAGCCAGCAGCATTCAGATGGACTGGGCTCAAGGTGGTTCATTAATTATGTATATTAGAGGCATGTGTCCTATCAATAAATGAAAATGAAACAAAGCACCCTCATATTTAATATTCTGATAGTATTTCCCAATAGTGAGTCATGTTTGATAACACTGGAAAAGGCTCACTGAACTGGAGATATGAAGAGAAATTCAAAATGACAGAACAAAGTACTGTGCGTGACCACTTATAAAAGTTTAACATCTAAAAAGAGTCAGCTCAGTTTGTGCAAGAGCACACAACATGACCAGTGTAAAAACCCAGTTAAGATATGAATGTTTAGGATTTTGTTGTGTTTTAGCTTTCAATAATTTGGTTTTGAAGGAGTGGGGAAGACGGGGAGTTTTAATGTATTTTACTGGATGAAATTTCATATACAAATGCTTTTTCTTGCACTATCTCTTCCTGTTTTCTGCATCTGTGTTCAGGCAGCCAGGGGACCCAATGAGCACTTTCACTGCAAACAGAAAGAACTGATAAAGTACCACATTCTTTATATTATTTTCAGCCATCTGTCTCTCTACAGATGCAGCACAGCAAAAGCTTAAATCTACTCTACTCTGCTAAATACTGTTACAACAGAACAATCCCCATGTATATTATATCCACATGTATATTATTTTAACCTCTTAAGAAAAAATAAAATTCAATTCCTTCAAAGTTCATTTTTGTTTTACCCCCATGACACCATAAACCAACACTGAATGAAGGTTTTAAAAACAACTTTTCCTAAAATAAAAAAGAAAAACTGTGTAAAAGTTTGTATCCTAAAGTAGAAGAATCCAAAGCAGTGTAGCTCAACTGTCTGCACCCCACTAACCTCTAATTGAGATTTCCTAGCAGATGTATAATTTAGATGAATGAGATCAAAGATTTGCAGTTTATTTTCAGTGTCAAGGGAACTCTAAGGGTTTTACTAACTCACGTGCATAGTGACCCATTATTTTAAAAGGATAAAAACTTTGCCTTCCTACAAAAGGAATTATAGCACTAAGTATTGCAATTATTAGATAAGCAGTACCTCAGCATAAATGCAATAGAGCAACAATCACTGTTCATAAATGTCACTTTTGTATTGGATACCATCAGAGAGCAGCCTCCTCTGGTTTGCTTGATTTGCAGAAGCAAAAAGAACGCAACCAGATGCTCCCTTCAACAAAGCGTTTCCACTGAGTATGATTACTCTCCAAATAAGTTCTCTTCAGAAGTGGATCTTTTAATTACTAATGAAAGTTAATTGCAGCCTCAAACACCACCCATATCTTCTTTAAAAAAGTTTAATTCAAAGTTTCTTTCATCCTAAATTTCCATAATATTGGGTTTTAGAAACAAAACAGATGACAACATCCATTTTAGGTCTTTAAGATATCAGAAGAAAACCTTTTTCCCCATGACTTCCTTTTCAAGGGTCACCTGTCATCCTCTATGTGATTCTTTGTATGAAATTCAACCAGACAAGTGATAATGTATTTGAATTATAACAAGACCAATGGAAGGTTGTGGTTCTGTATTTTATTGCCTTCAATATTTCTTTTGCAATCATCATTACAGTCTGTCTAAACAATCCTCTGTGCACTGACATTCACAAAAATGTGTTTTCATCAGGAAGTTAGACACTGTCATTAGGTTTCATGAAAAGCTATGCTTTTCAGTTCCTAACCAGTTTTTTATGCCTCACTGTGTTACTGGGATGTGAATGCAGCAGGTTTTACATCTGTCAGGTTTCGTTTTATTTACTTGAATACAAGCATTAATAACAGATTACTGGCAAACTGTGAAGAGATGATGAATTAGTTATGTTCTTATCACCTAACACTGGAACAGGACCAAGAAAGGAGGGTTCACCACATTCTCTGCTAAGAGAAAACCTATTGATCAGCCACAACAATCATCTACAAAGCTTGATAAATATAGCATAGGAAAGGCAATTATTCAGATCACTGTTTCAGAGCTGATATTTTACACACCAGATCTTGCAATGCCTTTTGATTTTCTAGAAATGTTTGATTATTAGAAACTAATTTGCTTGTCAACAGCTGCAATAACTTGAGATACAAGCAAAAGACATGCTCGACCTGCTCTAAGCCTATTACTTTGCATATTCTTCCACTAGTTTGCAGAAGTTCCAAATACAATTTTTCGCAGCTTTTTAGATTCTTGTTGAAGTAGTTGTCTATGCCGGAACCTTACAAACAAAGCAAAGTGAAATGGAAGAATTTCTCATACACCTTAAGGTGAATTAAACACATTTTTGCACACAAAACACACAAAATGTCTTGTCCCAATGAGGGTCTTGACCTCATAAGGCTCCTCACCTTGTAAGGAAACGGAAACACCAGAGGCTACCTGAACAAAACAAATCTGGCTCCAGCACAGGTGAAAAAAAGTGTTTTAGCACAATCACATCACCCTAGCTTTAAAAAAAAAACAGACAGATAGATACATACATGTATATATATTAAAAGACTGGCAAGTCTTGTATATGACAAATAATAGCCTCTAAATTTTAGGGTTAGTTATACTCAAGCCCCAACCTGTAGCTCTCTCACACAAGCTTACATAGAGAAAATATGTATGTGCAATGCTCTTCATTAGGTAGAGCTATATATATTTCAAAATCCATGTATTAATGCAAGAAAGCTTTCAGGTAAGAAATACGAAAAATTGTGGGGAAGCGTTATGAATAACTGTTGTCTTAAGGTTCTTTAAGTCTCAACCAATTAAGCATCAATTGCCAGAGAGTGCAGGCAGCTTTGAAAACTTCTCACAGGAAAGAGAAGTGTCCTCATTTACTCATGTCTCTGGTGAGTTGTACTCCAGGGACAGCTGCAGTTAGGAACCCCCGTGTTCAGCATCAAGCATCATTGCTCTGTAGCCCAGTTCCTAGCACGTTCAGAACAAAAAAGGAAGCCTTTGACCCAATGAGAGAAAAGGCTTGACAAACTGAACATCAAAAACCTCAGAGCCACAGCTTTTTCCTCTGCAGTTGCACTGCTCATTCTAATAGCAAAATTGATGGTCATTGGTTAAGCCTACACAGACAGTCATAAGGCAGAAAAAACCAACCATTGATATCTGACCCACGTTTTTAAAAGCGTAAGACTAAAGCATGTAAAAGATCAAAACATTACTAATTGCATTCTATGCACAGACTGAATAGGATCATAAGAAAAGACAGCTTCCTTCTTTAAACCTGCTTTTAGTTTAGCCCTCCAGCCCAACCATCCCCCACAGCACTGCTGGGACCCACACGATCACATTTATCCCAGAGAGCTCCAGCCGGGATTGCAGCGCAGATCTCTCTCTCTCCCCGACCCACTCAGCTGCAGAGCACAGCAATCCATGAGAGGAAGGGCACAACCAGCTCAAAGCCCTGCCACTGTTACCACTGCGCCCGTACCAGAGCTGAGCTTTGCTCACACCAGCCAGTCACCAGAAACCCACCCTGCTCCAGAGCTCGGCCTCTCTTGCCCAAAGAGCAAGGAATGCCAGACAAGTTTCCTCAAGGAAATTCATCCGAGAGGCTCAATCCGGCCCTCATTGACAGGTCATTGTCCGTGTCGGAAGTGCGCAGCACTGAACAGTAATGAGATCTTTCTCAAATCCACTTCAGATCAGTGCCAAGGAGCCAAGCAGACACCCTTAGCAATTAGCTCATGTTCTCCAGAGCTGAGATCCTAATCCAAAGATGGGAAGCTTATTCAAAGCCTTTAATCTGAAAGCTTCTCTTTATACAAAGATGAGACAGCTTTAAAATCAGACTCAAGAAAATAGATGGTATATCTGCATTGGTACACATGATGTCTGGTGCTCCCTGCAGATCTGTTACACTCCAACAGTCCCAGAAGAAAGATCTACATTCAGGCCTAGGTTCTAACTCTGGTGCTGACCTTCTATCAATGATACTGTCAAGAAAATTAATCCTGTATAGATACAACTGTTGCTAAAACAATTTTTCTTTCAGAGACAAGGAATTTGGGAGGAAACTCGGGACATTGATCAGATATATAAATAGCATTTTTAAACTTATGAAGGAAGACACTATCAGGACAAATTTATTGGCTAAATAAATTCAGTACCCCACACAAATTCTTAGTCATGTTTACTAAGCCTATTGCTATCAGTGCAACTGGAAGCACCCCTGCTTTTTTCAGCACAGCAGTCATACGTGGTGTCTAACAAGCTGAATTAGTCCTGCAACAATAGCTAAGAATTATTTTTCTTAGTGATTCACTAGTGGCTTAAAAAATACTTTTCCAAGTGCTCACATTTACTCATCGGCTTTACACACTAATCACCTCACATGGAGTGTTCATAACTACAGCTCACAGACTAAATATTACTGCATCTTCTTAAAGAAACAGACCAAACATAACACATTCTTCTTGCAAGTATTTTTATGTATCCACCATCACTTAACAGACATTCCTACAGTTAAGCACAGAAAGGGGAAATTACAACTTGAATCATCTTTTAGAAACTCAAGACAAGTAGAAAAGGCTATGCACATTGTCCTTATTATTTTACTTCATGACACTCATGTTATTCTGAATACAAAGAGAGCATGTAAGTGGGTTTGCTTCCTAATCTAAAGCAAACCAGCAGAGTTTTGGAATCAGTGGAGTCTACTTCTTTTAAAGGCATTCTAAATGCAAAGAGCTGCAGACAACAATTTGGAATCAGGAGTGCAAAAACAGAAGCTCAAGTGTTGCTACACTAAATCAAGTTTCTGTTATGTCACACTGTCTTCACAGATCCAGTATGCCTTATGTTTGTAAGATAGCACAGGAACAACTTTAGTTTTAAAGCTAGGAATAAGACTAATTCCCCTTGCTTTTTCCCTGGCAGGCACCCTCTTACTACTCTATCTTGGAGGGAAGAAGAGGAAGGTGATGGGAAGGGGGAAGGAAAAAAAAAAAGCCAACAAAAACAATCTTCAGAGACATAGTGCCAAGAAGCTGAGAATCTCAAAGGCTACATTAATCAAGGAAAATCTATACTTTCAACACTTCACAACTCTTGCACTGAGAAAACCTCAAGAGAACCAAAAAACCCCCACTCTCCCCAGGAATCTGGAAGCCTGTTAAAGCATCTCTGTAAGAACAAAAAAATCTAGAAGGAACAATATTCACAGATAAACCATTCTCCTTACGCCACATTCACCCAAGAAAAAGATAATCTCTGGAACAGTGACATGGTGCTCAACTGTCAAAACTAAATGTAATTTAGCACTAACAATAGGTAAGAATTGTTAGTCTAAGTGCTCAATAAAAACCATGAAGCCGTCCTTGAATGAAATTCTTTTAGCATCAGTTGTATCTAAGAAAATATTAGATCTTCCTCTCTGCAAAGAACGATATTATGGAATATCATACTACAAATTTTGAAATACGTAATGAAAATTACCATTTTCCTATATTATTCCATATATTTTGTAAAAGGTACTGGTGGTTTTTCCAAAAGTAGACCAAATGCCCAAACATTCACTTCGCTGCAGACAGCAGCTCCTTTTTTTCAACTGGGCAGAAAGCGAGCCCACAAAGTTACTAATAAGATGCTGATAATAGCTTGCCAAATTTGCAATGATTATTTTTATTTTAATATCCTAAATCACTTTTCTTTGGCTAACTTATATAAGCACTTAAACTTTTAAAAACACTCGCAGAGCTGAAACACAGCAGAAGCTGTTTACCAAGTCAGTGGGTCTCTCCTAAAGGCCTCTGCTAGAAGCTACTTTTGGGAAATAATCAACCTTGAAGTAGTAAAAATGTTTTTGCAAAGCCTGGGGCATTCCACTGATTTAACCCACATGACCTCACCCCAGCTTTGTGGACGTGCCTGAAGGAAAAAACTTTAAAAGGCCAAGAAGCAATTATGAGTTTAATCCTGAGAAAGCAGAAAACAAGTGTGTGACCTAGGGAGCCAGGGCTGGAAGGAGTGAGGCAAGGTTTCCTTAGCAAAGCTATTTACACTCAGAGTTGGAGAAGGAACCAGGAATATTTTCCTGGAACCATGGAACCTGTGCCTTAGACCAGGATTTTCTTCTGTCAGAACACAGAAGGCAGCCCCATGGCCCACCTCTGAGCCAGGAGATGCAGCAATTGAGAGCATGCTGTATGCAAGCAAAGCCAGTTTATTACACTAACCACCAGAATTTGTAGTTCTCCAACTTCCACACAAAACTTCCCACTCAGATCCCCTTGCCCCTGTTCCCTTAGCAACAATCTTTTTGGTCATCAAGTCCTTGTCAAGATCATCTTGTGCCAGTGGTGTCCTTGTTAACATCCTCTTGCACAGGAGCAGTCAGACATGATATCTTCACTTCTTGTTCTTGCCTTGTTTCTCCCCCATGGCTTCCACTGTGCCAGGGCCAGGAGGGCTGCAGTGCTACTCAGCTTCTGTAGCTGTTTGATATCTGACATTTCCCTCTTTCTGTTCTACAATCATTATGTCTTTTATTGATTTATTAATCAACCCCTGAACACATGGAATCAAGCAAGGCAGGTATATCACTATATTTAATAGCATCCATAATACAAATATTCTCATCTTAATTAAATTGTTGACCCATCCAGTAATCCCCTCCCCAAGGGTGGTTAACACAGGCAGCTCCATCTACCATTTTTAATTGGGCTACATTGTCTTGTAAAGCTTTAATACTCGCATGAATAGATTGTGAGTGATCAGAAAGGTTCATACAACACATTCTATCAAAATCTTCATATCCATGTGCTAAAAGCAAAACAAATATATAGGGGCTTGTATGTATGTAGCATGTCTAATAGAATCAACATCGGTTAACAATCCTGTTAAGCAGAGTTGCATTAGTTCGTTGAGCTAACCTGCAGCCTGCTTTGTTCAACAATCCCAGTGCCTTTGCAGACACTACTCGTGGAGCAAAATAAGGAGAGTGCCCAATGCTGTAGCAGTAACCAAAAGTCGAGGTCATCGTTGCAATCAGGGGTGAACACATGAATATTTTGATTGCCCCTCTGAAAATTTATGTTGTAAAATCATGGATGTGTTGGGTGTCAAGAGTGAGAGTCACCCTGTACTGCCAGGGGCTCCCTTAATATGTGATGGAATAGCAGCCCAAGCTCTGTCTCCATAAATTAAAACACACTCTTGCTGGTAATGATAATGGAGCATTAGTAGAGTGAGAAATGTTGGTGGAAGTGCAATTACACCAGGCACTTTCATTTTTGAGTAGGGGTTGACTCGGAGAAGAAGCCCAGCCTTTAGATTGGCTGGCCTCAGAATAATCAAATTTAACACAAAGGTCCATTCCAGACCCTAAAAGTTCTAATTCCTGGGGCTCAAGGGCTGCACGAGGAAGACATGGTACCCACTGCTCTCAAGCACTGGCATGATTCTCAAGATGAAAAACATGAGCTGAAAGGAGATGTGGCCATGTATCAAAAGGTAAACCAATGAGACAAGTAGAAAATGGGTTTTCAGGAGAGGCTGTAGCTAAGCATAAAGTATCTTGTCCTGTTAAACTGGCTAAAGTTATCCATACATTTGTTTTTGGCTGATTAACAGGCCAAGTAAAAGTTACAGGAGGAAGCACTAATTCTAAAAATGCCGTTGCTAGCATAAGCCAAATACTACCATGAGGCAATGGCAATAGAGGACTCCCCATCGCCACTGTGGGAAGAGTTAGAATGAGCACTACAAAACTTATTAACAATGGCAAGCCACTGCTCGCTTGATAACTCCTGATGTTCAGGTAAACCATATCGATGGCCACACACCAGCTGCTTAATTTGTATGTCACTCCGACTGCTCCTTAAAGGGTCACAACGGCGACAGTCAGCTCTTCTTTTATGAGACGCGCAATACCAAAGGCTCCCACATCTTTGACACTCGCACAGAGTCCATGCCTGATGATGTCCTGTGTGACAGGACAAGCAGGGAAAGGAAAGTAACAGACCTGCAGAAAGCTCATGTTCAAAAGAGGTTACAAACCGGCTGGGGTCTGGGTGTTGCCAGTCTAAAGCAAGAAAACTGTCATCAAAAGGAAAGGGAGCGCAGTACCGACCACCTCTGGACATATGATCAACCGGCTCCCCAAGGACAGAAGACTTGTATTTTATTACTTTGAAGTCTCTGGGAAATCCAAACCACCTCTTCAAGGGCATTAGTCCTTTTCTGTATTTGGATCAGCTGTTTGTTCGATGAAGGGCCTGATGTTCTTGGCTGGAACCCAACAAGCACTGGTAGCTGTGGAAACACAAGCATAAACCCTTCCCCATGTAATAAGGGAAAATGTGCCTAAAGTTTTTCCACTTTCTGGTTTTTACAAGGACTCATGCTTTTTGTCCTATGCCTAATCACATTTCTTTAGAAGTTGAAAAGTGCTTTATTACCAGGGAGAATTTCGCTATCATGAAAAAATTGAAAACAGAGTGCTTTGTGTAGCCATTCCATTGGTGTACATCCCTGCATTCCCCCTTTCTGTGAGCTAAAAGATGCTTAAGTGTTAAATGAGCACGTTCAATAATTGCTTGTCCTGTGCAGCAGTGAGGGATGCCAGTGATACGAGAGATTCTCCATTGGGCTAAAAGGAGAAAAGCCAGTGACAAGTGTAAGCAGGACCATTATCAGTTTTAGTCTGTTTAGTCTAAAAATCACAAAAGCAGCCAAAACATGGCAGTTTCACCCATGTGGCACAACTCCAATAATGCACCTGAAAAGGTGTCACTGGATGAGTGAACAGATTTGTCTGCTCCAGCTCAGAGTACCCTAACTCCTGGTCAAGCTCAGGATGTCTGAAAGCCAAACAGAAATGTTCCAGAGATAAAATATCTGATTTCTTATTCTGGCTCTGGCTCTTGTTGCTCTAACAGCCCAATAATTAGTTTCTAACAAAAGACAAGCGTCTGTGGTGAGCAACACTAAGCAAATCTGGAAAATAGGAACTCTGCACAGAGTCTACAAGAGCTTCAGACCTAAGGGAACAGCGAGAAAGGGAAAAGAGCTTGTCCAACATGCTTATTTCCAAACTAGATCGGAAGACTAAACTCCTTTGAAAAAACTTCAGCTCCCCACACCTGCTTTTTGCCATGTTTCCAGATAACTGAAATTCCACCTTACTGAAATATTTAAGCAGCTCCAAAAGCGTTAATTTGGAAATACAGAACATGAGCTAATGTGACTGTGCTCTCCAATGCAACATGTGAGCACAAGAACAGAATAACTGTACCAGAACTGTTCTGTTTCTCTGAGACTTTAGGGAGGAGAGAGGAGGAATTTAGAGAAAGGAAAGGAAATTGGTAGGAAGAAGAGATGACTGGAGATGGCTGGGTTGCTCCCCAGCAAATACTGACACCATCACACTGAGCAAATGAACCTTCATAACTCTACTACCTTTACTATGAAAGGGAGAAGATAACAGTTGGAGGATACTGCAGTACTTTCCACCTATGACTAAACATTTCACAAGACATTTGATGTTAGGGACTGATGTTTACTCTTCTACTGCATTAAAGCTTCTGTAATATAGTATCATTAACTCTACAAAACATGCAGAAAAACCCACATACTACGGCCAAGGAGACAGTCTCGACATAGTCTTCAAAATCAGGTAAAAATAAAGAATATAATATAAAACAGTTTTGTCTCACCAATAAATCTATCCTGAAAGTAGTAATTGTCCTTAAAATTAAGATCAAAATACAACTTGTATTTTCAATAATGCAATTTTTTATTCTCTCAAATCACTTTCCCTTGTTTCCTTTTTAAAATTTTTATTCTAATGAAAATCATCTTTAACAGTAATGATACTAAATTGCAATAACTCTTTTGCTCCTTACACAACATTTAAATTTTGTATACAAGACAGCACATAAAAGAACATAACTAGAGTTTTTGTTTCCAATAAGTTCAAACTAGAAAACAATGATTTATTTTCTTGTCACTTCATCTTCTATTGATTATTTGATGGACCTAAATTACTTAAGTTTTTCTCAACCTCGGGAAATCCTCAATTGCCACAGCACTAAGCTTAGTAAGACCATAAGAGAACATCTCTTCCACAAATTACACACCAAACATTATTGCTCAAACAACACTTTCCTTAGATTACCAATTCCTGAAAAAGTCCAATGAAATCTTGCAGTCATGTAAATAATACCCGAACCATTGTTCACCCCTTCGCTGTTCATGCTACCTGCTGTCATTTTCAGCATTCAGCCTCCAAACACAACACGATGGTGTCGCGTTACTTCTGCCAAAAGGAGACAGACACCTCACTTTGAGGTAGGAGCCTCCTTCCCTCCACCTCACCATACAGAACTTGTACTTTAGTGCAAATTCCCTAATCAAATTTATCCCCTTGTTCACAGATTCAAGACTAATGCAGTTTTATGGTAGACATTTCAAGAAGCAGACAAACTATTGATTTATGGTAATTAACCATTGCCTGCTTCTATAATATCATCTGCAGAAAAGATCTTATTAAATGATTCAACTGATGAAATCAACAAATGCAAGAGGCAGCATTTTGGAGCAGAGATTTGCCTTACTGACTGTGTTCAAGCATAACTGTTAAGGTAGTATTTACCAATGACATACATCATCCATATGAATGATCACAAACTGATTTTTTTTTCCTTTCATATAAATATCTACTCAGTGCCACATATTTAAAAAAATTTCTATTTGAAAATCATAGAAGCAGAGTTTTAGTAGGAAGGGACCTTTGAAAGTCATCTGGCCCAACTGACCTGCAGTGAGTAGAAATATCCTCAACTAAATCAGGTTGCTCCAACCTGACCTGGAATGCCTCCAGGGATGGAACACATACACCTCTGGGAAATTTGTATCAATATTTTACCACCCTCATCATAAAAAAATCTTCCTTAAATCCATCTGACCCCACCTTCCCTTAGTCTAAAACCATCATCCCTTGTCCTATCACAACAGGTCCTGTGAAATACTTCGTTCCTGTTTTCTCTTATAATCCCCTTTTAAGTAGTGAAAGGCCACAAGAACATCTCCCTAGAACCTTTTCATCTCCAGACTGAACCTCCCCAGCTCTCTCAGCCTTTCATCACAGGACAGGTATTCCACCCTCTGGATCCACTCCAGCAGGCGTGTCTTAACACCAGCAGACAATTGACTTGGAAATCTTCTACCGTAAGGGTAGGATCACAAACCAGGAGGAGAGTTGTTGGTTGTTTCAAATTACACAGGAGTCACTATTTTATTATTACAGCATTGCCCTCCAGAACATACACCCTCAGACACAGCCACACACAGCCCCAGCTTTGGCAATTGATACAAGATCCCCTTTCAATCCACAGCTGCCTTCATATTACACTTAAACACACATTGCACTTAAGCACCCAGACACAACAGATGAGATCCAACCCAAACCACTCAACTTGCAACTGCCAAACTGCTTGCTGTCCCAAATAACCTTAGGGGATTTTTGGTTTTGAATCAGAGAAGAAAATCCAACAACTGGGAAATCATTTTCCTTGAGAAATTTCCTTAACACTGCAGTAACTGCTGCTCTGAAAAGCTACAAGGATGGGTTGAAGAAGCTACCATGAGGAGTCCCTTTCTGCAGAGGTGTGTAGCTCCACACTGGATATCTTATTTCTGTGCCTTAGGGTCACTTCTATTCCTTACAGTCACTTCTATTTCAGGTGGATTTCAAGAGTATTAAACCCTATTGACAACCATCCTGCTCTTCATCTGAATTCGCACTATAATCCTCATTCTTCACAGGAAAATAAAAAAGGATCAGTTATCCTCTATACATTGAGGACCAGGCACACATGAATAGTCCTCAAAATTAGATAATGTTCTATTCACTGCTCCTTTAAATATTACTACATAGTTAAGAAGTTAAATAGAGGTAGAAACCAGATTAACAAAGGTGAGTTCACCTAGAGAGAGTCTGTGTTAATCAATAGCTAATACCATAAATCTCGTGCACGTGGAAGTGTGAACAAAATGTCAAGCTCAGAGAATAACTTCTCCTTCCGACAGGTGGCTGGCACAGGTACAAACATGCACAGCAGCTTTCTAAAATCCATGACATTTTCAAAAAACTTTATGCAGCAAACTACTCTGCTCCCTGGGTATGTTTTACAAGACAAACTGAACTATCAGAGCTATCTCACAGAATTTTCTGCAAGTTCAAAGAAAACAGCTCTTACACCACACTTGTGCATTCTCACAAACGAAAAATGCTACATTACAAATCATTATGTAAGCAAAAGCAGCTCCCGAAGCTTGAAATAATATCAGCATCTATTAATGCAGGGGTCTTAATATTACTCCATGCACACAATTTTGTTTTTATTTAGGGGCAAAATAAACAGCTGAGGCCATTATGAGCAGCAAAGCACAGTCTTCTCTAAAGCAAGTTCATTTTGTCTGCATTTTGATAACACCAGATGTTTTCTAATGCTGTACAAGCAGAAGCTGTTGAGATTTATTGCTGTAAAAATCAGATACCTTTCTAGAACACTTATTAATATGCAAAGACAATATTCAACCAGTGTCTAAACATCAAATTAGAGTCAAACTTCTTTTGGAAAATTGAAGTGTGTCAATTAGATTGAATTCTAGCATTAAATTGAAGCTGAACACAGAAAAAACCTACTACTACTCCAAGACATTTTATTAAGAAACAAAACAGAGGCAGAATAAAAATCTGTATTTCACACTAAATGCCAAGATTTAGTCCTGGAATTTAATACTGAGGAAAAGTAACTCTGAGTTTAACTGATCAAGACTTTCCTATAAAACTGCCTAAAGACCTGGTACTTCCAGGAAAGACAAAGAAAACCTAGAGCTAGTCAAGAGATGATCTGTCCCAGTGAAAGGCATATCAGGCATTCATTGGTTTTCTTACAAACTTAATTAAGAGGTGAGCAAAAGACCAGAGCAAAGCCTTGTACTCCTTGTCTAAGCAAGTATTTAATTTCCATCCTTTGGGAAAACTTCCGTAGGGATCAATTCCCAGGTCTTCCAAAAGACACCTGATTGGCAAAAAAACAATTACAGCCACCTACAACTACCATCCCAAGCCAAGTACTCAGGAAACAAACAAACAATAAACCCCAAACAAAGGAACAAACAAACAAAAAAAAACCATTTTACCGGCCATCATTTCAGCATTTCATTGGAATGAATCTTCAAAAGTCTCAGAGTGTGTGTGCACATGTATATAAACACAACAAAGTAATTCCTCTCTAGATCAGGGGCCCAAACACTCACCAATTTAGAGTCAAAAATGTTTTCTGCACTGTGCTGAAGCGGCTGCTACTTAGGGTATCTTGCACATAATAGGTAAGGACATGGCTGAGATACATTTTTAGCCAACCCCCTAAAAGGGAGCAATGCTGAGGAAATTTTTATTGTGTCAAGTCAGTTAAATAAACACTCAAAGGCCAGGGCACATAATGGCATGAGGGTGCAGTGATCATGTCCTTTCCACCATGGGAAGCTCCAACATAAGCCCGGGTAATCAGAGCCAGCAAAGTTTGTGTCAACGTACTGAAATACAAAAAGGTCACCTTTAGTGAATTAAATTAAATGCACAATGAATCAGGCAGCAAAGCTGTACAGCCACTACAGCTTGTTTAACTGTCCATTGTATATAACACTTTAGGGGGAGGGAACCTACACACTCAATAGCTCAGAAGAGTCTTGTTCTATTCACCTTCCAAAAGAAACCCTTTGTAATCTTCCACTTCTTGTGACATCCAGGGTATCTTAGACTTTTGAACTAGATTAACTGAATGTGTATTTTCTAATAATTCTACCAATATATAACGCCTAGAAAGTAATTCAATATTTCTCTTACCTGACACCATTAGACAGGTTCCCATGTTGAAATTCCCCAAAAGGCTCGAGAATTATCATGCAGCATTCTTAATTTCTGCATAAGTACAATCTGGACAGGCCTACACCCTGAACTACAACTTTACTAAGAAACAGCCAACATAGGACAATAAAACTCTTCCATGCCACCATAAACAAGACTCCTACTCATTCTCTGTTGCTAAAAGCCTTCATGTTTCTAATCTCTTCACCAACCATTAAAAACTGCAGATCTCTTCTCAACTTTAAACTTCCACATTGAAAAACAAATAAGTGATTCCATAGGTATCAACACACAAAGCATGTCTTTATTTTGTTTTAAAAAGGAAGTTGCTGGGAAGGAAGGCATCTTTAGAAACAGCAGCACAGGCTGGTGCGCAGGGACATGACTGAAATCATACCCTTCCAGTCAGCACAAACAACTGCCTCTTTCAGTCCCCAGTTTTTTATGCACCATCCAGGTTAATTTGGATTGGAACCACTTTGTCTCCTGAAGACACTGAATACATCCCCACATAGCTGTAGGAGTCACCCTGTCTCAGGGAAACACAGTACTTCCTGGAATTCTTGACATGCCAAGAAATCAGAGTTACTCCTATTGCTCCTTGCTGACAGCTCTTATTATCAATTCTGCCATTAACCTGGACTGAAATCCAATTTTGGCCAGCTCCTTGACAAGACGTTTAAGACAACCAAATACTTAGAAAAATTCTTTGCATACTTTTTGTATCCGGGAAGTTGAATTCTTGCTGCTGCTTCGTATTTTATTGTTTTATTTTTTCTACTGAAGAGCTAAAACAAAATACTCCTTCTTGGAATTTTAATGCAGAGACTACAGTGGCATGGAAATTTTGCCTAAAGAGTCCATATCCACCAAAACTGTCTTACACTGCCTTTTTTTAGAGGTATGCTGAACATCAGCCTAGCTAACAAATCTGCTGACACAATATAAACTTCTACTATATTTCTGTACAAATGGGAAAAATGCCTTTCACTTGCAGTTTTCATGACCTTGAAGAGTCTTCAACACAGCATAGTGCACTTGCACGAATGAATACCCTGAGTTCTGAAACTCCCAGAATGTCCCAGTCCTACTGGGATGGTGGCTGCTCATGTGCAGGAGACCAGTTACCCTGTTTGGTGAAGACAACAAGGTGAGATAAAGGAATGGAGTTATCATCATCTATCTCTCGGATAGAAGAATTAAAGGTAAAATGTTTCAAAAGTTATGTCCAGATCTACATTCCTATTATGTTGTAAGTCAGTAGGAATAATGAAGACAATCGTCTAAATATTGGTCAAAACCAAAATTATTCTACTACTGTCAGGAATGAAGTCAGGAAGGAGCAAGAGCCAGGAACTAAACTCATACTTGCTGAACTTAAATCAACTGCCTTCACCCCAAGCTGTCCTTTAATCTTCAGCACTACTGTTATATTTGGAGCTCCAGGACTAATTTAAAGACTAGAAATAATCTTCACTTTCAAATAAATGTGTAGCATATTCAATTAGAGAAGGATGCTAAAATTCAGGTTAGACCTAACCAAAGAAGAAATTTCCCTACATTTTTTAAGGCCTTTCAGGGGAAAACCTACCAGAATTATAATGGGGGGAGCGAAATGAACCACCACTCCAAAAACCTTCCATTAATATTATTCCTAATAGGCAAGATAACTTAATTCTTTGAACAAGCCACACACACATATATATATAATGTGTGTGTGAATATATGAAGTAAGACTTTCTCCTCCCCAGTTATGTGCAAATGATGTAATAAAAGAGAATCAAAAAAGAGAAGTCAGAGCTGCAATGAAAGAAAATGGAGGGACTGGGAGATAAGCAGGGTTTCTTTAATTTGGGGGGCTTGGGCCATAGTGATGCGAAAATAAGCAACCAGCAAAAAGCATAGCTGCAATTTTCTCCAGGAAGAAGAGATGCATAAATCTGTCCAAAAGAGTGAGGGGCTGCTTGACTGCAGAGAGAAAATGATACACAAGAGGATTCAGAGGTAAAGTGAAACACAGAATGCTTCCACTTGGCAGAGATATTAACTGATATCCACAACATACCACACAGACTAACATGGGGGGAGGGGACAAAAAAAACCCCAAAACACCACAGCAACTAGCCACAGACAAGTAGTTTCAAAATGCTTTAAGTATGAAAGACAGGATTTGGCAAGACAAAGGTGAGGATTGATCAAGCCCCCGAAAATTGCTCATGATTGAGATTGTCACAATATGGCAAAGGATTGTACAGTGTGAATTTGTATAATGGAGTCAGAACTCTCAATGAATGCTATTTGAAAGAAATAATTAGGGACTGGCACATGCCCCAAATCAATAAATGTAGGTAACTCTAAAGCAGAGTATAAAAGTCAAATAAGAAAATGTAAAATACCAATAATTGAGTCCTGAACAGAGCTGGTTGAGATGGGATACAGCTTTAGAAATTCTACACACCAAATGCCCTAGCACACATTTTAATCTATTATCACTTCTTCAATAAACTTCACACACACAAGAATGCTCTTCTACCTTTGAGGAAAAAACCCAATCTGCTTAATCTTGGTATAGACTGAGCTGCCAATGACTGCTCAGGGATGTGCTGGGCATCAGCAAGGGCTCAGCAGTCATATTGAGCATCAGTTGTCTCTCTTCAGTTTTAATCCTCACTCTTTCCTTGTCATCGCAATTATTACTACTATTATTACAATTATTACTACTATTATTAGTGTCACTGTTATTATCACCATCACTATTATTTTGTTTCCATTATTAAACCACTTTTAACCAGGAGTTTTATATTTTGTCTCCCACTGGTTCTCCTCCCCACTGAGGGGAAGGAAGGGGGGAGGTGAGCAAGGAACTATGTGGTACTGAGTCCCCAGCTGGGGTTAAACCATAACATGTATTAAGAAACAAAAATGTTATTTTCAACCCTCATTTTAAACAGTTTAACCTAAATTGCACTATAAAAAAGTCAGCATTTAAGTACAAGTTAGTTGAAGGCTAAGAACTCTCCTGTGGGGGTGAAAAGAGCTTCATTATAAACTGATTCCCATTATATTAAAAGTACACTGTTCCTCGATGAAAAGCACATCATCCATCATCTCTTAAGTGGCAAGTAAAAAGTCTGTAAATGAGAAAAACATTTTAAAAATCCCCAGAAAAATTCTGAAACAAAATATACTGTGAACTTGATTTCTATTTTCTATTTCCTCCTCTCCAAATGAGTTAATAAACTTGGATTTGTTTATAATAAGTAATGTAACAATTTTAATTTTATTTTTAATTTCCTTTTGTATTTTTTGAAACCCCAGTAAACACCCAACTGTTGTCATCCGATTCTTCTGGGGCAGACATGAGAGTCACCTGAGAGTCACCTGAGAGTCACCTGAGAGTCACCTGAGAGTCACCTGAGAGTCACCTGAGAGTCACATGGTGCTGGAACAGGCTGCTCAGAGGAGCTGTGGATGCCCCAGGCCCGGAAGGTTGGGCCGAACAACCAGGTCCAGTGAAAGGCACCCCATGGCCAGGGTGCTGGAACGAGATCATCTTTAAGGTCCTTTGCAACTCAAACCATTCTGAGATGGTATTTTCTGTAACTCATCACAGAAAGATATTCTTGAGGCAGTGTGCACGGCCACAAAGGAGGAGGGGCCATATGTCACCTCACTCCAGGGTGAGAAAAGTCCTGCAGTGCATTTTCACACTGGGTGATGCTTCTAACAATTAAAAGTTCAAGTAACACGGAGTTATTAATAAATTCAACTTATTTTTCACCCACCAATGCTTTTAGCTGTTCAAGGGCTACTGAGAGGTTTAATAGCTTTTTTTTTAAATTTAAACCACTTGAGCACCAATGGTTGCTAAGGCAGCCCTGATTTATCAATAGGCCACCTCAATATATTCTCACACAGCTCCTTTTGCCCAATTTTCTGCGATTACAGGCAAGTCCCCTTGAAGGGAGCAGGAAGCAATCAAACAACCAGAAGCAATCAAGACCCAGAGTGATAAGTACAAAATGGAGCTAAAAACCTTCTTCCTTCCAACTGGTCACCCTGACCGAATGGGAATGGCTGCAAGACTTTCCACTGCAAAGCCGCAAAAGAGGGCAGATAAGGATGGTTCAGTCATCACTGTCAGCAGCAGCACATTTCTATTGCAAATAAGGATATAAAAGGGTTTAAGCCAAAGAGAAATATTCAAACATTTATGTGAATATTTCATCTTATGAAGCACTTTCATTCCCTGCACTTCACTTCAGCTGTACTTGATAAAATAAGAAAAACCCCTGTACTTTTCAGTTAATTGGTACTTCTGTAAATTACTGTTCTAAAACACCTATTACTACATACTAAAGGCACTGGAACAACTGAATTTGGCCTCTATATCAAGGTTACAAGGAACATGAACCACAAGCAGGAACTGAATTCCATTTCCAATGGCCCAGTTTTGATTCCAATAGTTTTTTTT
>VWZN01001208.1:491382-537181 GCA_013396955.1 Regulus satrapa | reverse complement strand
TAAGCTGATTTCTTCAAACAGGTGTAAAAAAATCCACATTGTGTCTGCCCTTTGTCCTTATCTTCTAAAATATAGGTACTTTTTAGTTAGTTCGAAAAAAAATGGCTTCAAAGGGAAGCAATTTCTAATTACGTTTAAAATTTGTGTCAGTTAAATGGACAGTAAGTCTCTTATTCTTGTTTAAGTGACACTAAGTGAATACACATGGGTACTCCTTTCATAGCCAGAACTGTAGTCATCCATCAACAGTAGTTCAATGAGGATGGAATAAATCTTTGAGTGTAACTATTTAATTTTTAAACTTTTTCTTCCCAAGCAAATGAAAACATATTTTGAAATCTATGTCTGTTTTCTTGTTATTCCCACTGGCAGGCTTAGCATTGAATAATTCAGCAGACTGAGTAGCCCATGCCAAGTATAACCTCAAATTCCCAGACTTACTAAACTCAATTTCAAGTTTCTCACTTAAGCAATACATTTAATAAATTATGTATTTTCCCTTCAAATATGCATTTTCCAATGGATTGCAAGTAGCCGAGACACCATCCCTTGATACTATTCATTTTCATATTAAAGGAAGAAAAAAAGCTGAATAGGGTGTAAATATTCCCCTAACCAAAAGCCTTACTGTTGGTTTAGTTGTTTTGGTTTGGTTTGTTTTTTTCATTGAAGTCTAACCCTGGGAAAATGTGACCATACAGAAAAATTATTCTGAATTCCTGTAATCTGTACTTAGATGCTATTGCAAGAAGAAAATGAGAGGTAAACATCTAATTAAGTGTATAATCATCTCCTTGTGTAATTCGCCAAAGATATAATTTATTCTAAAATTACTGAGAAAAGTATAGAAGAAGGAATAATCAACACAGTCTGGTAATTAGGTATGTGTCCTCTGGCACGCGGCCTGTCATATTTTAGACCGAAAGTGGATCTGAGCTGCACATTTTTGATGCAGATCTTGACTGATTACCATCTCTCCAAAACTCAGGGTGTTTGGCTTATGGTGTTGGCAGAACCCAGCGGAAAGGGTACAGCTGTGTCCTGCATTGAGATCAGATTCCTACATCTGTAAACACTTATGGGATTCCAGATTGAATATTAGCCTTATCATGCTCTCACGGATACATACCACAGAAAGCAATTAAGATGTTGGGAAATCTAAGTGATTGTAAAGCTTCAGGGCTCTTTAAAACTACTTGTTATCCTCCTCAGGAGAGGGAAACATGAGGAAGAAGAAAACCATGAGGAGTCACTATGACCTCTTCTGACCTCTCATCTTTTGCTTCTGAAAGAGCAATGTAAGAAAGATAGCAAGCTATTAAAGACCATCCAAAGGAGGGCAACGAAGGCAGTAAAGGGTCTTGAGGGGAAGCTGTATGAGGAGCAGCTGAGGTCACTTGGTCTATCCAGCCGGGAGGAGACCAAAGGGAGACCCCATCACAGTTACAATTTCCTCATGAGGGGAAGAGGATGGGCAGGCACTGATCTCTCCTCTCTGGTGCCCAGTGACAAGACCCAAGGGAATGGCTTGATGCTGAGTCAGGGGAGATTTATGTTGAATATTAGGAAGAGGTTCCTCACCCAGAGGAATCCAGAGGGTGGCTGGGCACTGAAACAGGCACCCCAGGGTAGTGGTCACAGCTCCAAGCCTGCCAGAATTCAAGAAGTGTTTGGGCAATTCTCTGGGGCTCCTGGTGTGACTTCTGGAGATGCTCCTGTGCTGGACTGGGGGTTGGACCCAATGATCCTTGCCCGTTCCTTCCAGCTCAGGATATTCTATGATTCTCTAATTCTGTAGTACAAGTGACCATGTTAGTAACAGGCAGATGTCCTTGTAGGTGAATCAATTCGTTGTCATTCACATCACGAGTGGAAGTAGAGCAGTGATCTAATCTACAGATGCTTTTATCAAACATCTTGCCTTAGTCTTCTCCACTGAGATTTCTGCTTTAGTCCCTTGACAAATTAACTTTGGAGATATAACATGACCTTCTAGACTCTACCCAGTGTCTGCAAAGGAGCTGTTTTCCATCTTGAAATGCTCTAATAGTGGGAGTCAAGAGCAACAACATTTTGACATTGATAAGTAAATAACACCTTGTTCTTCCTTGGAATAATCCTCAGATAAACAAAGACCTGACAATGACACTGGGTGCTTGGTGGTCATATCTACAGAATGAGTAGAAATGAAAACAGCTGGCTTCACGTTCTACAAGAGACACATTCTCTCACTTATTCTGAGCACTACTTACCTACATGACACAGCAAGATCATTGGCAAGACAAAATACTACCCTGCACCTACCCTAAATCTCTGTGATGAGAAATGACCCCTAGCAAGATTACTAGTATCAGTTGTACAGGAGACACCTTTGGAAGGGACAAGAGATCATTGTCTTGACAAGTGGGAGAAGAGGTTTTGGAATCTGTCCCTTGATGGAATGTGATTGTGGAAGGTGCCTTTGGCAAAGGGGATAAAAGAAATCTAGAAACAGTAAAAAGCTAGAGAAACAGTCAGAAAGTCTTTAAGGGAGGGGAAATATTCTCAAGAAACAGCAAGGCCAAAGCTGTCTTATATCAGCTATTTGACAGATTGTCTGGATGTTGCATCTGGAAAATGTAGGAATTTGCACAAAAGCTTTAATTTTCCTTGAAAGCCAAATTTAAAAAAAAAAATAGTGAGTCTAAAAGAAAATTTTTATTTTAGACTCTCAGTTTGTTTTAAAGAACTAACAATTTTAACTTTGTCCAATCTGAAGAAAAAGAAAAAAAAGAAAAAAAAAGAAAACTCTGCATTGTCCTTTGTCTTTATTTATAATTTTCAGGTACATTTGAGAAACACTTTATGTGGTAATGGGAAATAAGTGGCCACTTATCTTTTTTGAGAAGAGCCACTTGAGGTGACTCAGATGATTCTGTCCTGCGGCTTTTAATGAAATATGAAAGAAATTTTTCAATCTAGCACAACCATTATAATTTGCCGGTTGTTTGGAAATAGCTGCTATCTTTCTTAAGTCACTTTGTAATAGCATAAAATATGTTTCTAAGATCATATAAACTGAAAAACAAAAGACTGCATGGACCCCATTTTGAAGGAGGAAATCCTAAGTCTAGAATAACAAATATTTTCATAACCTCAAGACAGGCAATATTCAGAAATTGACAATAGAAGAAGAAGTGAAAAAGGGATCACAAGCCACTCAGGTTTTTATTGCCTACATATAGTGACACGGGTCTTCATTCCACAAGTCTGCCTCTCTCTGATGAACAGATCCTCCTCTAATGAGCCCCTGATGAAAGTCATTACCTCTGCAGGACAGGTTGCCTGGGACACTTCTGAAATATAATTAAAAATTTTATCTGTTGCTCCTACTTTTTATCAATATGTGATTTTTATTGCTTTCAAAACTATCTGCCACATAAAAGAAAATACTTTCTTTTTTTTCAGATAAAAAAAAAAAGATAGACTAAAAAATACTCATTTTAGTTATCATACCTGATGCACAAAACAATATATGAAAAGTGAAGTAGTATTAGAGGATAAATAAAACAACATGCATCCTCATCTCTGGAGAGAGATTGCTAGTGCATTACTTTGGATTGGCCTTGAGATTAAACTGATAATGAAATCAATTAAGCAAACAAACTGCAGCTATAGGATACACTGCAACTAAGTCAACATGAATTATTTGATCATAAAATGTTAAAAAGGAAATAGGCAAGGTGAAAAGGGGAAAAAGGGTAAACAAAGAACATGCTAATCTGCTGTATTTCTCTTTTGCACACCTCCAGAGCTACATGAAGCTTTCAAGGAAACTGCTAGCATGTGGTGCAGGATCATCTGTAATATATCCAATCACTTACTTGAATGGCTACCTTTCAAATTCAGAGAGCAGCCTAGCTAATCAACAGAGATAGCTATATACAATTAACTCTCAGGACTTGGTGCATGATGCTATCAAGTCTGAATGTGTAGGCACAGATGAACTACACTCACATTTAGATTTCCCCAAGGAGAGGATTTGAGGAGAGCTTTAAAACCCGCTCCATTATCTCTGCTACAACTCAGCTGAGCACCAGAAGCCAACCTGCATCTCCCTCCCCCATCCCAGGTCAGCACTGCAACTTCTTTCCTGTGGCTTCAGAGCCAGTGGGAAATTGCAACAGTAGGGAAAGCCTTTGTCTTCCCCTGGCCCCAGGATGTGAGCCAGGATGCACTCCCTGATCTAGAGGGTCTGGCATGGAGGCATCATCTCACTGGGAAGAGGCATTTCCCACCTGTCTCCCCTTTAGGGGAGTTGTGCCTGCTGCTGGAGCTGCTGGAGCCCCCCAGCAGTTGGGATACTGACACTGTGTGAGGGCTACAATCAGCAGTGGGCAAGTGAGATGCTGAGCACATTGAGACTTCCCTGAGGCAATAAAACCACACAACATGAGCACCTGCCACCAGCCACTGAGATTCCAGAAAGTCTCCCCTCTATCCCTATCCCAAACTCAGAAAATAGAAACCTGGGGGCATGGAAGACAGTAGAAAGTACACAACAGCCTAATTAAAGAAATCACTGAGCTTTAGTTAATAAATAATTTTTTAAAAAAATACACACATACATCAGTTTCATATACATAAGTTATTGTTCCAAGAAAGATGTATAAACAGTTTAAATCCAGTTGAAAAAGAAAGTAATAATTATAATCAGACCCTCTTGTTTCCATAGCTTGGACGAAGTAAGGAAAGATGGGGAAAGGTGGAGGACTGTGCAGAAGTAGGTGGAGATGTCTTAACCTGCTTAAGCACGACATAGTGTGAAAACTAACCTAGAAGATACAGGATTGTGTGCCAATAATTATAAATTTCTGGTTTTAACTCACAAACAAGTTGAAAGAAATAACTATAAAGGCAGAGACAGGTAGGACAAAAGAAAAGGGCCAGCAGGAGGATTTCAGAAAGAGGCAAGCAAAGGGAGCATGTCCCTGAGTCAGGGATAAGCAGCAGTTTGCCCAGCACGTGTGGGAAGTAGCACATGCATGGGGGACAGATACTGCAAAGGGAAAAACCACTCCCCAGGCCAAGTGCTGGAGATATGAGCAGTCCTGTTGACAGGCAATTGAAGGGGAGCCAGTGCTTATCTTCCCCACTTAGACTACTGTGACTTCGTTTGTTACACTTCGACTTCCTTTTTGAACGTTTGCATCTGTTTGTTTTCTCCTTCTGTGTGCCAAGTGTATAGTGACATTTTACACAACGCTGTTCTCCGCTGGGAAAATGCCTGAGAAGCCTTGCATAGAGCCCAGACTCAGTCCTGATATGTCCATAGGGGCTGACACCTGAGTCATGCCTGGTCTAGGACCCTTTCAGCCCAGGACAGTAATTTTTCTCCATGAAAGCTTAATAATGTCAGTTTTCAGGGTGCTATGGGAATAGTAATCCAAATGTTCCAGGAGCTGCTTGAAATCTTTAGGCATTTAATGGAACAACTAGATAAAAATCAAGCAAGTCCGGTCAGTTCACTGAAAGTCTGTTACTTTTTACTCCTTATGCAAACTGGATGACTCAAAAATTACTGAAAAATTAGTGAAAATTGTAGTAATTTTTCCAAATGACTGATTTCACTCACTTGCAACTCATCCAGATGTGCTGAGAATATGAAATTGCCTGGGGACCATTTCTGCAATGGTGAGCTGTATGGAACATAAATTGTTGCCATAGTCCCTCCTACTACACGATGAATTAGACTGAAATAATAGCTGAAAACAACTAAAAAGCAGACACATCCGTGCCTTCTTTCTCATCTTGGACTGACTTACCTTTATTTGACTTCACACTGAAGGAATTTTTATGATATGATCTGCTATGATGCAGAAAGATGTTGTTGAACTGTCCCAAAACTCCCTCTGAACTCTCAGGTCAAACCTCAGAAAGTTTGATACAGCCAAAAGTTTGGAGGGGGGAGAAGAAATGGAGAAAGAGAGTGTTTCTCATGTGCAGCATTCTGCTTCAGCAGATACAGAACTCTAAGATACCAAATTGTTCTTCACTCTGTAGCTTGTGAGAGAGAAGAAAAGCTAATCTGTCTTTCTTGTGGTGGAATGTGCAAGAAGAGAGTTTTTTGCATCCCATGCACTTTCTTCAGCCATTTCCCCCTCCACACTCCACCACTGTTCAGCTCCAGCCCTCCTGGCTCAGCAGTGGGGTGAGATAAAAGGTTCGCCTTGCAGTAAGCAGAAACTTGTCTGCTGTTTCTCAGTGGGCCAGGCCTTGTGTCATGAATTTGCACGTTACTGCAATGGATAAATAAAAGCCAAGATATTCAAGAATATGACTGAAGAAGGGACTTGCGTAGTAGTCAAGTACACATTAGAAAAGGAAGTACTTGGATAAATATTTAAGTAAAGTTCAGAACTCCTGCTTACCTCCTGTCAAATCCTGAAAGTACCTAAGCTCCTGGACAGGCTTGCTGGTCTGGTTTTCTAAGGAAAAAGTCCCTGAGATTGAACTTTGACTATAATTTCACCTCATCATATCTTTTGGGAGAATTCACATCGTGCTTGGAAGATGACTGGTACATCAAAGATAGTTTTGTTCCTATGGGTTTTGGGAAAGTTGAAGACAATGTAACACTCAATCCTAATAGAAAGCCAGAGGCAAGAGGCTTAGATACTCAAAACGTCTGCCATGATTTGGTAGTTATCACCAGTTCATGGGAGAATCCCAACTCTACAGTACAGACCTTGCTCAGCTAAATCCCACCTTGTATATTCTTCTACCACATCCTCTGGTGATGACCGAGCCTCCAAATATTTTCAGAGTATACCTTGCACACCAACAGATAAACAAACTCCTTCCTAAGACAGCTGTGATCAAGAAGAACAGCCAAATGAGGACTGGTGACGTAGCCCACTTTTAATCAGTCACACTAGCTTAATATCACCACCTTTGCCCAGCAAGCGATGGACAAGCAGGGATGTATTTTAGGAAGTGGTCTGTTTTCCAGACTTTCCTATCAGTTGGTTTTAAGTGGCAGCTC
The DNA here is from genome assembly GCA_013396955.1 of Regulus satrapa. Classification (NCBI taxonomy): domain Eukaryota; kingdom Metazoa; phylum Chordata; class Aves; order Passeriformes; family Regulidae; genus Regulus; species Regulus satrapa. The sequence goes on along the minus strand of VWZN01001208.1, from coordinate 530,157 downwards.
ATCCAGCAAATGTCAGTGAAACTAAGTCCTAGGAGGCTGTAGGAAACTCCTCTTTTCACTGACTGCCTTGAAGGCCATTTGGAAGCAGCCATTTGTCAGAGACATAAGTGATACAAGACAGCTAGGTCAAATAACATAAATGTGGAGTCACTATAGGAGTCAGAAGGAAGGATCTCAGCTAATTATCATAATTCCACTCTTTGTATGGCTTAATGTCAGCTGGAAAGAAGGTTCTTGGTGATGCAGAAGTGGTCAGTGCCCATTTCTTTTCATATTCTTGGTAGAAAGGTCAGACAGAGCTCTTGAAGCCTGGCCTTGATTTTTTTACGGTGATGTTTACAGGCAAGTGGCAACCTCATTACTAACCAATAGTGTTTTATTAGCTGTTGTGTTATTACACAGACACACAGCATACTTATACCTTTGTACATATATTTAGCATAGAAACAGGCAGCTTTAAATATAAACTTTTCTGTGTTTTTTTGATTTTTTTTTTTTTAATAAATGGAAACATTAATTACATACCTCCACACTCTGTTGCTCTGACGTTGAGGTCACAGACAGCTTCAAAAATGTGCAAAGTACATTATGAATTTTCCCAGACAGAGATTAGGTATATGCTTAAGTTTTATAAATCTATTCTTAACCCTCTTTTTCAAATCTCCTTTTCCAGGAACTCAATTACAGCATGAACAATAGTTTGATTATAGCTGCTGTAACACGATGATCTGTGTTAGATCTTGGTTTTGTGTTGTTGCTTTCTGTGAGCTCTGGAGTAGAGAATAATTTGATACAGAACCTTAGGGGTGAATTTTGTTAGATGACTAACAAAAGGAGGATGCCTCTAAACGCACTCACTCCTCACCACAGAACTTTTTGTATGGCATGTTTTTTTAAAAAAATAATTATCCCTGTTTCTGACAGTCTGTGTGCTCTGGCAGGGAAACAAAACTACCTGCTGTGTGGAAAAGAAGGAGGGTTTCTACAGGCAAGCCTGGCCTTTCTGTATCATCTCCTTCATAGTAAAAGCCCTAAGCAACCCAGTTTCTGAGGCCCTCTGAAAAAGCAAGTGCAGTTTTGCTGACATTCTGACTTATCCTGGTTGTTCCCACATAGCACTTTTGTTGGGTTTGCATCGCGATGGACTAGGAACAAAAGAGGAAGCTTTAATTCACTGATCCTCTCCTACTGCACAGAATTACAGGCTAATGAGACACAATCTGTAACACCCTGGAAAGGCCCTCCTGTGCACACTGGTGTTACATTTACTTATGCAAGCAGGTGCCCACCCCAGATACACTGGAAAAGGATTAAGTATTGCTTAAGACAAATAGCTTATTTGCAAAGGGTGTAATGGAGTTAAATGCTGTCTCAACAGAACGGGAACTTGTCAAACATGACTTAAAGTCAATGGTTTTTTGTGCTGTTTTGCTGTTGTACTTCTGAACTCCCTCTGACATAGTAACCTAAGTCTACACTGATGGAGAGGGGGGCACAGAAAGGCTACAGATACATGACTAGTCACGTTAGGAGCCTGATAAACCAGCCTCTCTGAACTCTCTGCTACCATGAGTGCTTTTCAGTTGTTTTGTAGGTTGAAGTACTTCAATGCGAAGCTCACTCCAAAATCTTTTGATTGTGTCACTCTCTGTGCTGTCAGCACAACCCCACATACAATCTAGATTTTGGTCCTAAATGGAGCAGAACTTATCCTCTAAGGCTGTGGCTAAGAGATGAAAGCAGATATCATGTGACAGCAATACACACAGATTACATAAATACGTGCAATTAAATAGTAAAAAACTTGTCATAGGAAAAAAAAAAAGAAAGTTACATTTTATGCATGCTGCCTATCCAGCACTACATAGTTGAATTTTGCCCAGTTTCCCAAGAGGCTGTTGTGCATCAGTGAGGCATAGCTCTCCACACCTTGAAGATTATATTTCTCATCTGTATATACAACACAGAAATTTGGACCCAACTTTCACACTGTCATTTGATTCAGCCATTCTTACGACCTGGAAAATTACAAACTAAGGAGGACATGTAAAATTAGTTGTAGTCTCAGCACAACATTATCGCAATAACTCAATTGTTCTGGAACCACAGTAACGATATTATACGACCTACCTTAGAGATTGTCTGTCTGCATAATCTGGTGATCTGATGTTTTAAAATCCATGGTATTTTTGTTTTGTGCTGTTTCTTGTTGGTTGCTTGACCATATATTCTCAGATGGATATTCTTTTTGCAGTTGACAAATATATCATAGAATCATGCAATGCCTTGGCTTGGAAGGGACTTTAAAGATCATCTAGTTCCATACCCCCTGACACTAGACCATGTTGCTCAAAGTCCCATCCTTTAACTATTCTCAGTGCCCCACCATCTTCATATTGAAGAACTCTCCTCATTTGCCACAGTAAACTCTGAAAATTTGAAACTCTCTTCACTGCCTCTCTATCTCAGTGAACAATTTTTCAAAAGTCTCTAATGAGTATTTGAGGTGGCAGTGACTGCTGGCAAACCTACTCATCTATTATTGTTTGTAAAGGATTATGTGCATTCTGTATTATGAAAAACACATTTCAAATTTTATTTTTTAGCCCAAATATGGAAGAATATGGCCCACAGAATATCAAAAGTGCCTTGCAAAATTACTTTATCAGAATATTTCATTTTGATTCCTTGTTCACATACAAGTCCATCAGATGCTGCACAAGTATGTTTATGAAATCTTACAGAAAGGGTTCAGCAGTTATTTACATTCCTGTGAAATGTTTTGATTTCCTTAAACCACTACTTCCTAACACAGTAGTTTTCTAACAGAAAGTTTTCAACAACTTTTACTCTTGGTTCCCAAACATTCTTTATCAATGTCTGTTGAACTTTTTAACTCCTATACTTCTTTGGAAATCATGTTATTTTTCTTAGTCTAGTGCTTGGTTACAATTTAGGATGTTTTTCTAGTTGACATGGCTTTTCAAATCAAATATTGTGAAAAAAAAGTGTTATTTAAACTTTTCTGTACCTTAGGGTTTCTAATCCTCTTAGTTAATGAGTGCATGTACTTTCTTTCTCTAAACCTCTCTCATCCTTTGTTTGGAAGCAAGGCAATAGTACAGTTTTTTTGAAGGATTAGAAATTCATCTCCTAAGTGCGTATACTCGTCAGTTAATTACCTGTTGATGCCAATAAGAGTCAGTTCTAGCAATATTTGGTCAGAAAGTTGCATATTAGAGTGAACAGGGCAAAAGAAAATATACTCCTGCTGTTCTGTGGTTTATGATTTGTCCAATCTTTGCTTTCAAGTATTTTCCAAAAACAAGTCATAGTTATTATGTAAAGACCAGACTTGGCTCTTTGCTAAATAGTTTGGAGCTTGTTTTTTAGTTTCCTGCTCCTGCACTGTAATTTATAATTGAATTGAAGGAAGGTTTGCCAAACAGCAGTCACATGGAGAAGATTTGCATGCTTCAGCTGATCTTTGGGTCCAGCAGGTTCTCAGAGATGTTGAACTGCCTGTGCAGGCATGACTGAGAGACATAAAACTTGCATTGCTGTAATCCCTCCCCCAAAAGATGGGCATACAGAGCGGCTCTTGCATCCCCTGTGAGGACTTCCCTCCTTACAGGTTGCTGAGTTTCAGCCCTGAAGTGGCCCATTGTTCCCTGGCACAAAACCACACAGAGCTGGGAATTAAGGGGTGGCTCTGGAGGGTGGCAGGCTCACCTCCCACAGTGCACAGAAAAGGAACCAGTGAGAAGCTCCTGCTGGCACCACCAAGCTCCATCAGCTGCAGCAGGACACGAGGATACAGAAGATAGTTCCTATGCTTGTCAGAAACGGAACACATGGGAATTTCTCAATGCCAGTTACTTCTGGGCAGAATACAACTGGAGCAAAAGAAGGGAGGAAAAGCCTCTCACAACCCTCAAATATATAATTCATTGTCCCACTCATGAAGGCATATAAGAACATCCCTCCTAAGTTTTCCAATCAATGAACTTAGAATAAAACTAATTCAAGATTCCTTACCTACCCCACAACCTTATGCAGCTTTGTTCCTTCTTTTTGTTTAGCTGTCATTTATGTTATGTCCTCATACACTTTGCTTTTTGAGAATGATAACACGGAAACGTTTGAAGCGGACAGAGCTGCAAGGAATTGCTTTGCCAGAAAGTGCATCCAGGGAGAATGGAAACTATTTGTGAACTTGGATGTAATGCAAGCAGTTTACATTCAAATCAATCAGATGAACTCCAAAAGTTGTGTTACACAAAAAAAATTGAAACTCAGTTATGGGTACTTTTCCTAACAATTTCAGCTTCTAGTTTTGAAACAGATCTGATTTTACTGGTTAAAGTATCTCCCAAAAATCCACCCCTTAAATATTTAATTTTATTTAATTTTCAATTTATCAGTGCTTTAACTTAGCAGAAAATTATGTTAGGCAGCTATATAATTGAAAAAAAAGAAATAAAAGAAAAAAAAAGGTCTAATGTGAGCAGTCTGAACCACTTGGGATTTTTCAGCCTTAGCTTGTCTTTCTCAAGACAAACAAGCTTACATGAGTGCTTTGTATAACTATGTGTCCCTAGACTAAGCACTATCAACTGTTTTTTGTGACCGCTGTTTGACTTGAAGCTGTCTTGTCTGGACTGCAAGCATGCTGCAAAGATACTTAACTTTCTTCAAATTTCATAAATAATGGAAGAGGAGAAAGAGACTTTAGGCTCATTATGACATAAGATGGGTCAGAAAGGAGGAGTAAGCATCATGATTACCTTAAGTGAAACCCCATTTTGGGCAGCTGCACAGATTTGATAAGGCAGCAAAGATGAGAGGTGTAAGACCTGCCCTTCATAAGCTGCCATGGCTCCTGCTGCAACATGGCATCCATACATTAATACCATCCATACCCTTTGCATGCGCCTCGCCTGCTTTTGGTACAATGTACCTTTCTTCCTCCAGCACAGCCTGTGAGTGTTGCTCCTTGGAGTATTGGGATTTACAGATGATGGAAAGCATGCCATGAGGAACAGAAACTGAGATAGATCCTTGATTCTCCTGTACCAATGCTCCCAAAATGATTTATTGTGCTTCCTTGTTTAGATTTTATTGTTTCAAGACCATCTGGTTCAGCTACTAGGAGGAAAGGATTATTTTCTTGTATGAGTTGGTGAAAAAAGACAGAAATGAATAGAATTCTTTTAAAATGTCAATCATCTTCAAGGAGAAATTCAGAGGAAAACAGACAGCTTTTGATGGCTTTCCCAAAACCCTGGTATTCAAACAGCTCTGGAATCCACATTCGACATAAAATCCTCCATGTCAAGCAAGAGTTGAGGGTATTGTTTTGACTGCGTAAAACAAAAACGTAACCACATGGCATGCTATACTTGCATGGAAGTGTGGCCACATGTTCGCTTTCGTGACGGGAAAACTGCTTTCCTAATCAGCACAACCATTTCCATCATGGAGCCATTGTGCTATTTTCCATTCAAAGGAATCAAGTCACACTGGCTCTTTTCTAACAGCTTAAAGAGCAGCAGAAACAATGAAGAGAATTGACCTTATGTAATCCTAAACTGATGCCTGAAGTTGAACTCTTGCCCAGTGCTCCCATGCCAACTTCAGCAAAACAAGCTCTTTCAGGAGGCTATGCTTCTATCCTTTTTCCAGACGCAGTTTTGAGGCAGGTGACAGTGACTCAAGAAGGGGGAGGGGGAGGAGCCATTAGAATTTTTTTTAATTGCCTTTTGCACCTCTTGGGTTATGCATGATTTTATTATTATTCTGTATTTATTCATGGTTTAATCAAAGGAACAAAATAAGCTTCCTTTAATTTGGGTGACATTGGGCAGGAAGAGCAATTATTTATATCATGTTCAGTGGAAATATGTTCATGAATAAACTGTGTTCTTTAGTTTTGGGCTGTTACTGTGTTTCAAATTATTCATTGGCATGGATTAACCAACAGAATTGCATCCATAAACCCTTCTCTGTCCTAGTGGCAGGTAGATTTAGCTTTGTCAATAGGAAGGAATCTTTGCTAAAGCTTTGTGGCTCTCCTGTGTTTGTTAAAAATTATTCTTACATCCATGTTCCTAACCAGGTATTGAGAATTCTGTGAAGAGCTGGGTTTGGATTGATTTAACTACCAGTGAACTTCTGTATTGTGCAAATTGAGACATCTCCATCACATTCATTCACCAGAAAACAGTGAACTGCAACCATATGCAGTTTGACTGCCACTAAAACAAACTTTGTGAGTAGAGCTGGATGCTTAGTGGAAAAATAATTCTCCACATACTCTATGAAAATTGAATAATTTCTCAGCTTAATGTGATCTATCACTATTTTTTTTTCCCACTATCAACAAACCTGCAGAACACCTAAACTTTTATTTGGATGGAATTGCCATTATTTAGGCTGTATTTATTGTGTCTAAAAATGTGGATGCTCATTGTGTTTGCTGCTGTACAAGCAGAATGGAAGGACAATGAATTTACAACCTGTTGAGTTGGGTATGCATGGCCAAGCTTTGGTAGCAGGGGGAGTACAGGATGGCTTTTGTGAGAAACTGCCAGAAGTTTTCCTCCATGTTCAGAAGAACCAGTGCCAAACAGCTCCAAGAGGACAAGCTGCTGGCCAAGGCTGGGCCCATCAGAAATTTGTGTGTGGAACATCTCTGGGATAACAGATCTAAGAAAAAAAAGTAAAAAAAAAAAGGTTATTGGGCAGATGTAATTGCAACCAGTGAAGAGCAGTGAGAATATGGGAGAAGAACAACTATGCAGACTCTGAGATCAGTGGAGAAGGATGGGAGCTGAGATTCCTTTGTGGTGCAGACCATGGTGAGGCAGCTGTGTTCCTGCATCACAGGGATACAGAGATGTCCCTGTAGCCTGTGGAGGAGCCCTTGCTGGAGCAGGTGAATACCTGAGAGGTGGCCATGAACCCATGGGAGGTCTGTGCTGGAGCAGGCTCCTGGCAGGGGCCTGCAGACCCATGGAGAGAAGAGGTTTCCTGGTAGGACTTGTCACCCTGTGGGGAATCCACTTTGGAGCAGCTCATCCTCAAAGTGGGTGTGTGGGGGTGACTCTTCTACCCTGTGGAAGAGTGACCCACATTGCAGCAGTTTGTGGAGAATGATTTCTCAAAGGATGGACTCAGGTCAGAGAAGTTCTTGGAGAACTGTGAAGCAGCTGTGTGATGAACAGACTGTAACCCAGTCCCCACATGCCTGCACTGCAGGTGGGGAGGAGGTAGAGCTGGGGCGAAAGTGTTTTCAAGGTCTGTTTTTCCTTTCATAATCCAGCTCTGATTTTGTTAATAGTAAATTAAATTATTATCACCAAGCTGAATCTGTTTTGCCTGTGATGGTATTTAGTGTGTGATTTCTCCTGGTCCTTGTTTCAACTCACAAACCTTTGTTATATCTTTGTTATAGATTGTTAAATCTTTGCTGTATTTTTTCTCTCCGGTCCAGCTGTGGAGGGGGGTGATAGAATGGCTTTGGTGGATGCCTGTCATCCAGACAGAGTCAACTGCCTACACCTGTAGACAAAGAAAGGTGGAGTAGAAAAAGCCTGGTGACTTGGGCTTCTTGACCACGCTGCCACCAGTGGCTGACCTGAGATGGGCCGTGGCAGACACTGGGCCAAGCTGACCCTGCTGTGTGTAGAGTAGGGTGCCCCTCTAGGGTAGGTAGCCCTCTAGGCAGCTTCTACAACCACAGGAGGTGGCTTGTACCCAGCTCTAAAAAATTCTTCATGCACCATAGCAGAAGCCAGACCAGCTCTCTGAAAAAGTAGGCAATAAAATCATGGTCATTTTGCCAGCTGTATTAGAAGACTGAAACTCCAAAGCACCCTGTGTGACTCTTGAAGCCTTCATTAAAACCTCTTATTTCACAAAGCACATCAAAATAAAGAAGGTATCCTTGATTTATTTTAAAGATGATAAATTATATTTTGTCACAAGCTGTGAAATGTCTCTTGTTAAACAACAAGAACAGAAGGTATGGCGTGCTAAGCACTTTACTGTGTAGGTCTCTGTTCCTAATTTAATATTTCAGGGGTTACAATGTGAACACATTTGCACTGGCTCTTCATGATTCACAAAAAAGGGTACCTATAGTAAAAAAAGTTTTTATTTTTGTGAAATTGGTACATAATAGAAAGTTTAAAGAAATTGGATTTTAAAATTAGATCATCTATTTAAGCATCTAGCCATTAGTGACAGTTTGTAGTTACAATGAAGGTTCTGTTTCTACAGCCTCTACACATTAATGTGATGTTCTACTTTTGAATTGCCTTCTCCCTACCCTTGCCACTCCAGAAAACACCTTTTCAGTGTCTTTCATTTCCATGATAACCCCAGAAAATGGCAAAATCTTTCTTCTTGTTATATATTGTTTGAATCTAAAATAAGTGTGGAGATTATTTCAGAAAGCAAAGAATAACTGCATATATAAATGAATTTACACACATGTATATTCACAACTTACTGAACTTTGCTTGTTTCCCTTCATTGTCCACTTGACTGTGCAAATCCAGATGCTTCTGTCCCAACTGAGAAAAGAAGCAGGTCCACCTTGGCTCTCTTGCTGTTCTTCATCAAGTTTTTGCAGCTCCTCTAGTTTACACCAATCACTGTGAAATATGAGAAACAGCAAAGCACAACAAGTGAGACATTCTGTTGCGTACTTCATAAACACTCTGATAAGCAATGTGGCAGGCAGGAAAAGAGACAGAGTCTTGGCAGTGCTCAGATGGTCTGAAGGAGAAGAACGCCTGTCTGAGTCAGGAATTCCTGCAAGATCAGCTGGACCTTGCAGAAGAGTATGGAGAAGGGGATCTTGCTCCAGGCCAGCTCTCTGTCCTACTCCTTGGAGCAAACTGTATTGTAGGAGATGGTGTGAACATGTGAAGCATTTGGAGGGCAGTAGTTAACAACTGCTGTACTCCACAGAGAGGATATCTTTATTACAAACATGGTGTGTGCAATATGAGCCCCTCCTCAGTTCCGTGCCTTGCACAAGACAAATGGGCTGCTGCTATGTGCTCCAAGGTGTCAGGAGACATCAGCATCCTAAAGATACTCCTCTACCTGCTGCAGGATATCAGCAGAAGAGAATCTGGTCACGTGTTCTTTTCTCTAAGAATCAACACTTTTCCCTATATTTTAGAGTAAAGAAACTATTCTGGTGGTGACACCTGACCTTCTAGATAACAGGAGCTTAAAAATGGGCCAGGAAAAATTGTAACTGATTGAAATGGTTAGCTTCATGGTAAAGCAAAGGCACAGATGTCAATAAAATGAAAATTTATCGTTTTGTTTTCACACAGAAAACAATGAAAAACAATCTGCCTTAGCTTGCCATATGGTTTTTATTGGAGACATTCTGTGTTTATATATATGTGTCTATATGTATATACATGTGCAAGGTATTGCATTATAATCAGATTCTGACCTGCTTCACAAAGCAATGATATCTGAAGATATGTCTGGCACTCATTAATTGCCCTTTTCCTTATGTATCTAAAAATTTAGGACTGGCTTGTTCTGAATATTCAGCTATTTCCACTTCAATATTCACAAAAGTAACTTAAAAGATCCAAAATGTTCTACTTTGTCTAGCTTGCATTTCACTTTAGAATAGCATACACAGACTCAAGGATAACCTATCTAACCAAGCTAGATGTCACTTGAACAATGTCAGTTGCTACAATTTTCTAATTGAAATATTTATTTCAGTTTAAATTTAGTGTGATTTATGACCATTATCCCTTTTCCTCTAGTGGAAGCAACCCTTCCTCTGATAATAGATATAAAACCAGTGGGAGATATGAGTAAAATGTAACAATATGAGAATCTTTTAAAATGCTGCCATTTACAAATTGATTTGAAAAAAAAAATCCCACTTATTTCTACTGTGAAATCTGTAAGAATAGGAAAATATGTAATTTCTTACATATTGATAGTATTCCATAGTTTTTGTATGTCTATTATGGTTTTGATTGTGAAATATAAATGTCTTCTAATCTCAGCTGTCTGTGTGTCCATGCCTCCTATGAGCAAAACAACACAGCTGAAAAAATACCATAAAATCAGCTATCTGAAATGAATAGTCTTTTTGGGAATGAATCTACTTTGACTCAGTTCTAAATCTCAGCATAACTAAAAGCACGGTCTGTTTAGCATGTGGCAGAGGGTAGGATATTAATATATTTGTAAAATGCTGACAAGTACTGCATCTGAGTAGCGGTTGTAAAAAAACTTTAAAAACCCCACGTCCTCTTCATTCTGTCTGTGCTTGAAATTTCTTACATGTAAAACCAGGAACCCTGTCGTCTTCCCGGAGTTTGGCTGCTGCAGCCCTGCAGTGGAACATTTTCTAATACATTTGATACTGTCATGATGAAACTTGGACTGTAATATGCCAAGAATAGAGGTTGCCAGGTCAATCTTCTGATAAGTATGGCTGATTTGCCTCAATACAGCATTGGAAAATATGCAAATTCACAGGGTGACTAATTACCCCTCGGGAAAACTTAAGCAACTGGTCTGAACTCCCCTGTAATTAAAACCATCTAGATAATGTAAACAATTGTCTTGTAAGCATTTCGCACTGGAAACTTTCTGCAACTACTTATTCTGTGGCCTGGCTTTGTATTTGCCAAGCTCTCCAATACATTTTAAGCTCATTAAGGCTTAGCTCCTGCCAAGGACTTTCTGTCTCAAGTCATCCAGTGTTCACAGGTGGCAGTTCTGGTTGGAGGCTGGAACTGTAGCCCTGTTGAGTATTCACAGCTGAGGGGGCAGCACATCTCATGTCTGTGGTCCCCAGCCCGAGCAGAAGTGGCAGCAAGAGAAAGGCAGCAGGACTTTTCAGAGGCACCTGAAATTCCAGATGAAATTACTGAGATCTGGAGTACTGAGTACTGGGGGGAAATCAGCATGTGGAGTGTCAGGGACTTGGTAGACATATACATGAAAAGCAAGGGCACCAGCAGTAATTAAAGTCAGCTGCTTGCTATTTTGTTTTGTTAAGCTTGTTTTCTTGCCTCATGTTTATCCATCATGTCTTTCCAAAAATGTTAGCAAAATGGTTAATCAAAAGACTCTTAACCTCAGTTAGACTTCTGATCTAGAGTAATAAACTCTCTGATCAGAGGAAACTGCAAATAAGAACTTTTATCACATGAAGTAACTAGCACTTTTTAAAATCAAGTTTTCTTTGTGATTCTGGAAAAATTGCTTTTACTACAGATTGTCATTGGTCACACTCCAATGATTGACATTAAATCCTATTCTCTATGGGATCTGTTCTGAATTCATGTTTTAGATATCTGCTACTGGGTACTGAAATATGAAAGTTCAGGTGATTTCCTTCCAGCTTCCCTGCTCTCCCCTTCCCAATAGAAGAACGAATCACATCGCTAACTGTACAGACTGAGATCTAATGAGGGTGACTTATTCTACTGAGGCTGAGCTTATTCAGTAGATCATGAGCTAATAAATAATATTGCACTTGGAAGGGGATTTGGTGTGTGAGGAATGAGAGCTGCTAGATGAGGAAGAGAAAATGCAACATTCAAGAATCATGTATTTCAAGCCCCAAGTAAGGCAAGAGCCAGTGTAGGGGCATGTGGGCATGTGTGCTTTGTACCAGAGACTGGTCACAAGAGAACAGTGAACTGAAATTTCAATTGCATGGGAGTTCAGCCCGGTCATATTCAATAATGAATTTGAATCTTTATAGCAGGCCAACAGTTGGACTGAGAGATACTGTGCAGTGTGGTGATTCAGTCCTGAATCTGAATGCAGCTGGGCTGTGGAATTTCAATTTGCCTGATATATGAAGTAAATGTAGTTTCCAGAAATCACTGGCTGGTGGTCCACAAGATTAGTCCTTTGTTTACTCACAGAAAAGGTACAGGAGAAACCGACACAGAGATTTCCTTGTGCATTATGCTGAGGCATTCTCTTCTTAAAAAACAAAACAAAACAAAATAAAAACCTGCTAGTTGATTGGGAGTAGAAAAAAGAAAAAAAAAGGCTGGGGAAGATCAGAATCTGCACTTTGCCTAAGCTCTCAGCCTTCTTGAACAAGATCGCTAGAAAGGTGTTCAGAAAACTTGTAATGTTGTGGTTAGGTCTGGTAGGTGCTCTTTTGCTGAGGCTCAGCTGTCAAAATTAATTGCCACTAATTAGTATCCTTCTACATCTCTATCTCCAGAACATTTTATGGAGCTTACTGCTACTACAAAATGGGCCAGAGGACCACTACAGGGACTTTTTTTTGTTTTGTTTTGGTTTTTTGTTTTTTAAATTCTAACATTTCATGTTGCTATTTATTTAGATTCAGTATTAGCACTAACTTATAGTGTATAAGGCACAGAAAATAAAGCAGCCTCTTACCACAACCCAAGACGTGACAAAGATCCTTTTATCACACCCTGTAAGTGGAAGAACCTCTCAACAGAAGTCCATCACAGTTTTACTAGGGCTAGCTGACTTATTTTTTGATTGGCTCCTGTTGGGGGTGAGAGGGTACTACAAGAGAGCTGGAGATGGACTTTTTACAAAGGCATATGTGACAGGACTGGAGGAATGAGCACAAACTGAGCAGGAGTGCACTTAGATTTTATATTAGGAAGAAATTCTTTACCAGAGGGTAGTAAGCAGGTGGAACAAGTTGCCCAGAGAAGTTATGGATGCTCTGCCTGAAAGTGTTCTAGGCCAGGTTGGATGGGGCTTTGAGCAACCTGTCTAGACAGGTGTCCTGCCCATGGCAGAAGGGCTGGAACTGGATGGTCCTTAGGGTACCTCCCAACCCAAAATGTTCTGTGATTTGCTGGTATGTTCTGGATCTTGATCTTTCTACATTGCCTGCCTCATGGATTTTAATTTATAGATATTTCTGTTGCATGCAATCTTCAAGGCAAGAGTTAAATACTTGACTTTCAGCTTGGTAAAAGCTTATTTTTTTCCTCCAAAATTTGTGAAACAGAGGTAGCTCCAACCCTGAGGCAAAGGACAGAACATAGACAGAACAGGACTTTACACTGTCAGGTGGTGAAAAAGCTCATTCCTCCTGCCTCCCTTAAAAATGTGTGGGGGACGCTAAGGATCTTTCAATTCCACTGCTGCATCTGTTCTTAGTTAAAAACACAAACAGTTAAACTAAATGAAGAGAAACGGTAACAGTTTGGCAACAGTCTTACTACCAGAAGTAAGTATAAAAGGTGTTTCTTAATATAAGATGCTTTTCCAGTCCAGAGCATAGAGAAAAGATGTGAATGTCTCAGAAGGAATCAAGTTTCTGTTCCTCTGTGTCTCCTGCTGGTTGCCAAATGTTATGGAAGTCTGCCTGAGGCTCACTAACACTAAAACTATTATCTATCTAAATCTGGGGCAGCTGAAGTTGCATTCATATGTTCATTAGAGCTATTCTGGCAATAGAAAATGAAAGATTCTGAGGTTATATTACTACAAAGATAAGTACTTTTTCATTCTCACAGTGCTGCTGTGGCTATATCAACACAGCATGTTGCCTATCTCATGTTAAATTGGACCAAAAACTGCTGCATACTATGACAACAAAATAACTCCCACTGCCCAGGCTTTTCCACTTAAAACCACCTGGCTTATCTTCTCTGTGCTTTCTGCCTGTAGAAGGCCATAATGTCAAGAAATAGCAGAATTCCTGTGCTGCAGGAGTTCTACTGGATTGCTGGCTATGCCCAGAGAGAGCAGATCAAAGGACCTGATAGATTTCACCTCAATTCTGGTTTTAGGGGTGGTCACACAACTAGTGCAGAAACAGTTAAATTGCTGTTAAGTAGACAAAACACAACTCAGTATCATCCTTCAAAAGTGATTTTTACCATTGCCAGAAAACTATACATTCATCCTCTCAGATATATCTTCCCAAATAGACAGGAGCAATGTTACTGAATATTTGCAATATAAGATTAGTTGGGGTTTTTTGGTTGGTTGGTTGGTTGGTTGGTTGATTTTGGTGTGTTTTGGTTGGTTTTTTTGGTTTTGTTTTTTGTTATTTCCTTTTAATTTTCTTAGTCTGTCTATTGTTGCCATCAGTTTTTGAAACTAGATTTCTTCATTGTTTGCATTGCCATGAAATTTGAAAACCCAAGAAAAAGACCAAGTCTCCTTAGTGTCAATGTAACTGATGGAGAAAAAAGTGTCTGTGTGGGTTTACAAGGTAATGAAAACTGAGAGGCAAAAAATGGCCACATCAAAATAATTGGTCCAGTTATCCAGTACTAACCCACGTATCTCAGACAATTGCCTCAGTACACCTGCAGCTTAGCTTTTGCCACATTTTATGAAAAATGTAATTGTACATGGGAATCTGAAGAACAGATTTTTGTGATTTGTTCTAGAGAATATCCTAGTGCTAAATACCTAACACAAATGGTAGCATGGAGTAAAAAATGAAAGTTCTCACTTCAACTCAAAGGCAAACCACAGAGGAAACACCTGGTCAGTCAGTGGTGACAGACATTGAGAAGGGAATATAAGGAGACAGGTAGTGGGGAAAACTGGAGAGCTGAAATGGAAGAGGAGAGGCTGATTATTACAGCCTGGAGAGTATGGGAGAAGAAAAGAGCAGCATAAAGACTATCAGGTGGGCCTAGGTGTGTAGCATAGCCAGAAGCTGAAGGTGTCAGGTCATGTTGTGTTCAACAGTGCCAGGTCACTGTAGAATAGAAGCTGGGTGTCAAGAAAACATTCAGGAGAGTAACAGGGATGAAGGTATTAAGGGCACCAGATGTATGAGGAATGTGAGGCTGGAGAGAAGCCAGTGCTGGTAGCAAGATGAAGAAGACAGGTGAGGCAAAAGTTGGGTGACAGGGGGATGGAATTTACATTTAGCTTGATGCAAGAGAGGGAGAGATTGAATCAGAAAGGGTTAAACACAATCAGCCACAGAACCATGATCCCAAAAGGGAAAGGAGAAGGATGGAGAAAAGAGAAATGAGAGAAGAAATAAATGCTTGGAACTGTATTGTGTGTAATGAGAATGGTAAATGGCAGTTAGGAAAGAAAGGGGAACATGATGAAAATCCTTGAGTGAACAGATCTCAGAAATCTGATAGAACATTCTGCAACGGCAGCAATTTCCTGTGTGCTATTTATAGGAATGACCCAGATAAAATTGCAGTGTTCCTCATCTTACTTTTCTAGTAAAATGTTGACATTTATTTTGTGTGTAAAGAGGATGTGCATGGCTAAGAAAAACATTTCAGACAAGGAAGTGGCATTAGATTATCCAGTCCTTGCTGCTTCTCTAGATACTCAGTATTTCAGAGGCTATGTCTATGAAAGTAATAGCCTTTTGTTTGATGCAAGATTCCTATATTGAGTGGTGCTCAGAAAAAAAATCTTCCCTTACAAATACAGAGGCAACTTGCATAATAACTCCTAAGAATTTTGTACTTGCATATGAACCAAACCTCTGCTCCTGACTGATCACTACACAGCTACAGTTTTCCTCTGCATGAAATCAACTGGCACAGGTAGACTTTTCCTACCATAATACTGCACCAGTGAAAGACAGATTCCCACCTCCTAATTGCATGCACCTCCTAAATTTCCCATTCATTGTATGAACTTGTGCCACTTGGAATTTTAAAGAGATTTTTGGGAACAGTAAATTTATATACAGTTTTTGCTTTCTAAAACACGCAAACAATTCTCCAGGCATTAGAAAAACAGCTAGAGAAGAGGAAAATGTTGAATGGGCAGATTTACATCTGCTTTTTTTCCCAGAGTTTGGTTTTGGTTCATTATAGGCAAAATGTAGACACAAATATGGAATGCAAATGAACACCATTAATATGCAAACCTACCCTTGTCCAAAAATGACACTGCAAGGAAGAAAACAAAAATCCAATGTAGATCACTCACTGTGCATTCATGTTTCCAGACAGAAAATTCAGTCATCAAAAGTACTGTTGGTGGAGCATGCTTAAAACTGCTGCTCTTTTGGAACCCTGGAGGAATGTGAGAGCATGGCAGTATCTTACTAGCGCTGTGAATCCATATATCACAAACTTCACCAGAGAGGACCCCTTTGAAGATCAGCAGACAACTGAATCTTCTGCTGCTCTTATTTAGTCTGGCCTGTCTTGTCTGAGACTGAGAAAGGAGATGACAGTTTTCTGAGATAAACCCTGGCCTGAGGCTACCCATTCATTCAGCTGTTTTGGGAAGCCATTTGTTACCAACCTATGCTTTACAAACATGGAACTTGCCTTTCACCTTCTTCCCCCTTCAGAGGTCATTTTATGAGTTTCTTCTCAATACTGTCAGCCTTTTAGGTGAGCTGGGACAGATGAACACCACTGAGGAGAGGGGACACTATCCTGTGTTTGTAAATTCTGCCATTACTCTTTTGTGGTTTATTACTGTGTCTGAATACTTGATACACAAAGAGGAATGCAGAGTGCATTAGCACGAAATCAAGAACTGAAACCACACTACCATCAGACACAAAGTTGTGTGATTTATAACCACATCATTTTAAAGAATAACCATGGTAATTTTTTCTTACTTTTTCTTTTTTAGTTAATTAAGGGTTCTTAACACTTTGGTCTTTACAGTGGTATGTCTAAAATCTCTAAGCTTCGACTAAAACAGAAGTTGAGATTTCTCAGTTCCCATTGAACTTCTGAGGAAGCCTTTAGGAATAATGAACTGTAAGGCTGACTCTGAAGTCAGCAGAACTGGTTATGACACACGAGTGCCCTAGAGAACCAGCCTAAATTGGAGCAAAGTTCTGCTCCCAGCTGCAGTGGTATGAGCGTGGAGTAGCAGACATAAAGACTTACTCCACAAAAAATAAAAACATACACATAGCAAAATGAAAAGATATATATGTCCAGGGTATTTTCTAATTATTGTATTGCTAATTAAAAACAAAAATAAAAACCGCTAGAGAAACCAGAATAAATAATCCTATTTTGTAAAAGCACAGACTATTTTCCAATTAAAAATGGATTGCAACATTAGCCATTTATGTTGTCTAGATGAATATTATAATCTTAAATGTATCCTTGAGCCTGTAGTTGTTACAGCCATCTACTCAGGACGTGTTCATCCCCGGAAATTTAGTGCAGGGAAGAGACACTAACCAGTAAGTTCCACACATTGCGCAGCCCAGGGTTCATTAGCTGGAGGATACTCTGTGCCAGCACTTGGCTGATATGGCTTTTAAGCTTGTTTTCTGCATAGTAAAAGACCTGGCACTTCTGGCTGTTGACTAGGCAGAGGAGATATGAACTTGGATATTTCTGTATCTCCCATGCTCTAAGTGTCTGCTTCACAACTTGCACATCCAAACCAAATTCAACTAATAGGTTTTGCTTGCTATCCTTCACTTCTGGTGACTATCTCAGTGGTAGCTGTAGGTCATGGGTTCATACTCCTCTTTAATCTCCTTTGGAAAACCAGGCACAGTGGGATGCAACCTTTCCAATATTTATGAGTAGATGGCATGGATAGCTCCTTTGAAAAAGGTGCAGCAAAAAATTAAAACATCTGATTAAAACATCTGATGCTTTTTGTTCTTACTTTTTATAATCCTAGTTGTATGTTTAATGCAAAATGTGTTGTATATTGTATATTATATATATAATATTTTGGATGATTTTTTTATTTTATTGCTGCCAGAGGCTCAAAAATTGGATATAATTATGTAATGTGAGGAATATGCTCTATCCTGCTACATCAAAATCATCACTGCCCACCACAATATTATACAAAATTATATAATATGATTAATAGAATAGATTAGAATATAATGTGATACATTGCATTACAATACCGACTCACAGGTGACACTGTGAGCAACTCACTGTTGCTTGTTAACTGAGAAACCTCTCCAGAACAAGTCAGACAGAGCAGGAATAAAAGCAGTGAAATATAGCTGTGAGTGAGTACCATGGAAGGTTAGTCATTATAGAGTAATTAGAGTTATAAGTGGTTTTTAGGAGCCCCAAGGACTCCTAGCTGCCTGTTGTCAGAGCTGAAAACGTGGATTGAACAGGACACGCAGAGTCAGCTAATGCCATGCCAGTGCTCCAGGAAAAAGGAACTCGAGCACCAGTAGAAAGGCAGCTGAAGGGCTGATGAAGTCCATTTGGCTTCTGCTAGCTGCTTCATACATCACTGATTTTTTTCCCTCCATCCAATAATAATTTAATGTCTCTGTTTCCTTTGTGCATTATCCTGTATTGATATAACTCTATAACCAGGGCAGTGATAGCATCCAAAGTGGAATATCTGCCCCTCAGTCCTTCCCTGCCGTATTACTGTCCTATGGTGAAGGCAGGGTTGGTTACTAATCACTTGCAGAGGGGCTGCCAGCCTCAGACTCTTTCCTAGATCTTCAAATACATACCTCAATCAAGCTACATAAATCAGACATCTCTGGGCTTACACTACAGCCTGCAGCTGAACTTATTTTTCCTTTTCTGCTTACTGAAAGTTGCAACTGGACATATTATCCTACCAAAAGGATAAAGTTTTTACCTCCTCTCTGTATATATTTTTTAAAAAATTATTTTCTAAGGAGTAGCCAGGCACATCTAGCTTTGTCAGGGAAGGTGAATTACAGAGAAAATTCCTTTTATCTCTTCCTTCTTTTCTCTTCCTGGCCCTCAAAACAAGAAACAAAATGATTCCTATTAAGGTAAGAGCAGACTAACCAGACCAAATTGTTTTACTGCAGTGGTTCAGTGTAAACTGCTCTGCAGTGAAATTGCCTGGTTTATGGTGTTGTTTGCCTTACATGGAGGGAAAGAATATAGATTTCAGAGTAAGGTCTTACAAAAACATAGACTTCTATGGCAGAGCTAAACTGTAAGCCACCTGCTAAAAGCCATATATAAATGAACTCAATGACAGTTCACATTACAGTTATAAATATAAAAGGGATAGAAAAGGCCTCACTTGACACCCTGGCTGGTTTTTACAAGTGTTACTTTGCATTCTTACAAGTCAAGTGAAAATTCCCAAATGCTGGCTGCTGTCCAGTGATCTTTCCCCATGCCCTGGCTCACCACCTTGGCAGTGTTTGAAGCACAGCAGAGCATTGTGATTGGTGGTTTTTCTGAGCCCATGCAGATGGCCAGTGTCGTCAGGGAGCATTTCTGGGGATGACAGCCACTTGGAGCCTTGCTCCAAGGCTCTTGGCAGCACAGGATACACGTGCCTGCTGCGCCCAATGCCTGCACCCCAGCCAGCCAGACACGCACCAGACAAATGGAATGCTGAAGAAGTGGTGTCACCCAAGTCTGTGTCACCTCATCTGGCTGGCAAAATCCTTGGGTTAGGGATAAGAGAGCATTCTGGGAGAGGTTCACTCCTTGTTTCAATGTGATCTTCTGAACCTGCTTCAAAGCTGTCTGCAGCACAGTATCAGGTGTTCTGGCATCTGAAAAATATATGGCAGTGAGTGCACAAGGTCGCTTGCACTGGCACATACCTGATGGTACTGCCGCTTCTGTGTCTCTTAGCTCCTCCCCAGTAGGGTTATCATGGACTCTGAGGGACATATTAATCCTTTGAAAAAGTCATTGGGGAGCCACTGAGCAAAGATGTCCTTGAGAAAGTCTGAGTATCACCCTACTGTGACAACCCTCAGAGTAACAGAGGTCAGCAGTGAGGTGTCTGCACAGGCCACTGCTCAACACAGAGAAGAAAAAAATGGCCAGAGAACTCCATCCCAAAAACATTTTTTTTTTCATCTCTCATCCCTCCCCTCCCTATGGAACCTTCTACTTATTTCAAGATGTAGTGAGAATCACAGATTGTTGAAGTTTTATCCCCTTCTCATGAGCCTTGGGGACACAGTGTAGTCTTTTCTGTAACTTCAGCCTCCAAAATTCAAATCAGGATGGAATTTTTGTGATTTTATTTACTGATTGCATCATACACAAAAGATGAGAAATGCTGTGGATGTGAAGTTGGCAAGCATTCCTTCCTTAAATATATATTGTGGAATGAAAAAAGCCTCCTCAGTGACTCAGAAGTGACTTCCTTGACCACGGCAAGAGGAGAACACAACTGTTTTGGGCTTTCCTAAGAAACTTCTGCTATCAGCAGCCAAACCTTCTTGAGAAAGAGGTTGTTTCTGTGTCACAGGAAGAAAGGGTACTAAAATTTGTCATTAAGGTCAGGATATAATCCAGGCCAGAAGTTCTTAACATCTTGGGGTTCATCACTAAGTAAACAAGAAGAAATGAGTCACCAGTAGCCCAAACTCTATTAAAAGAAAAAAAAAAAAAACCAAACAAAAAACGAAACCAAAACCAAACAAACAAAAAAAACCCCAAAACCCAAAACAGCTTCAAAAATCAATAAAAGCTTTTCCTCGAGCTCTGTAGTCCTGCGTCCGATACGAGGTACTGTAGGACTCCATGTAACTGCAGCTTGTGAGTCACAGAACTAAGAGGACTTGATTAAACCTGCAACACAGACACAAGATAAAGGAGAAGGAGAAATGGATAGGATGTTTTGATAGATAAAGGGCAACTGTGTCCTGTCCTGTTTGAAAAGTATTTTAGTTTGCCTGTGAAGCAAACAACGCAGTATGTCTGAGACAAATAACTCTTTTCCTGCATCTTCAAAATCAAAACCTGTTAATGTTTAGGAAAATAGATGGAAAAAAAATAATGTGCACCTAGAAGAACCATTCTTTTTAATGAAAAATAATAAATAAAACAATGTATTATTTAGGATTAAGAGTCTAAGTGTGTGTGTGTGTGTGCTGGCATACAGATAGTTTCTGAGAATATCAGAGATAAAACGAGGTCTTTTCTCACACCTGTGAGCTTTCACAAGGAAGCAGAGAGTGCACAGCTCCCTGCCCTCCCTGTCAGGCAGTGGCCAGTGACAGTGCAGTGTTTCACTTTCCATTGATGGTAGCAACATCCCAAGACAATTTTTCACCAGGCAGCCAGCAGGAAATACATCTTCGTTTGTTCTGGACACATTACACCATTACAACAACACCACAGTTGATCCCTGTAACTCCCATCACAATTAAAAACTCTGATTTAGATCCTGGGAAGGCACTGCCTTGCTATTTTAATGACCCAATTATTTTTACGGTTGCTGTTACACCAAGACTTGGCTTCCAAACGCTTCTGTGCAGGTCAGACAAGGGCAAGGACTGTCACTGCTGGCTGTGCAGATACCAGCAGTGGCACCTGCTAGACACCAGTGCCATTTTCTGGCTGCTCCTGCAGACAGGTGACTGAGAAATGAGCAGTTCAGTTGGGGACACGCTGTTGCAAGCTGTAGTCACTCCTTTCCAGACACCAGCTGGTACAATTCTGATCTAAAAGTGCCCTACATCAGCAGGGGTAGTCTAGGTTCAAGTGTGACTACAAAGTCCTCAAGCTGCCTGGGTGCTGGGGTACAGCTGCTGTTCCGCCCTGTCCCTCCCCCAGTGGGTGTTTGGGCAATGAACAAGCCTCAGAATGAGGGCAGTCAGCATTTCTGGAGGCAGATGGTCTTGGGAACAGAGAAAACTTTCTCACCTAACTTGCTGACTCAGGATGCTTCAAGGCAATGATCTTATGTCCCCTTCCTCTAATACTTTCTCCCCTTTCAGGAAGCAACTGTTTATTGCTTGTTGGTTGGCAACTTGGTTACATTGCTGGTTTTGAAATCAAAGGCATCAGTAGCACTTATGCTCTGTCATTTCTGTGCTGACCTTCAAAGTATACTCAGCTAAGGGCCATCTGCAATTGTAGTCAGGCGATCTAGTCAGGGATAAGATTTCTATTCCATAAGAATTCACAGCAATTTGACATTTATTTTCATTCTGAACTGGAATGAAAACTCAACACAGTCAGACTTTCCCTGTCATTGAAATTCTTAGTGCTGCCTCAAGGAAAATCTTTTTTTATCCATAATAGTGCAGCATTTGATAAGGTAACAGTATTTGCCTTCAGTAATGCTGAAAAGTTGAAGCATAATGTTGGAAAAAAAATATGAAATATTAATATGTTAAATTTAGTTTAGTGATCCATTTAGATATATAGACTTCACAATGAAACATGAAAATATATCTAAATGAGAAATTCAAAATATTTTGAGTGCATCAAGCATAATTGGGAAAATAGGGACAGGGATATGAATCTGTTTTTGAAAATGTAGTGGTATTTAACATATTTTTGTGGCATGATATTTCTGACAAGAGATATTTTTCTATCTTCTGTCCAAAATCTATGGATGGATCTAATAATCAGATGGTGTCCTGGTTTAGCTGAATAGAGTGTCTTACCCTGCTCCTTAGTGCAAGATTTTTAGCTTCCCTTTAGATGTGTATGCTTCCTTTTCTTGTAGCTTCTGGGACTGTTTCTGGGTGCATGATGGTGACTGACAGTCTTTTGCTGGACTCCTCGGTTGAGCTCTAAGAATTTAACTGCTCCCTGCTGCAATATGCTGCCAAATCCCTACTCAGAAAGTTCTCCTAAGTTGCCCATGTCCAGGCTGTTAGAAAGGTCTCTGTGAGCACTGACCCACTGATTTGTTCACATCCCCTTGCCTTGACTAGCAGCAGTTCTGCTGCTTCTCCTTTTCCCACTGCTGTCAATGCTGGCATTTAAAAAAAAAAAAAAAAGAAAAAAAAAGAAAAAAAATTGGACACCTAGTGCAGAATGTCTCTGACTTCAGACCCTGACTTCAGGAAAAAAACAAACAAACAAACAAACAAAAAAAAAAAAACAAAAAAAAAACAAAAAACCAAAAAACAAACAAAAAATACCCCAAAAACTTAGAGGCCAGCATTCAGCATTAGGCTGCACTCTTCCCTAATTAGATTTTGTTTTGTGCTTCAAATGTGATTTCCTTACTCCGTGGTATTTAATGACATGGGCCTCTATCACACCAAAGAGTGCTTGCCTCCCCTTGACATAGACATGACAGTTGCAGTAACAGGTCTTGGACATGCCTTTTACAAGTAAAAAGACCCCATGGCCTAGTGGTAAGAGAAGAAAATAGAAATGTCATGACAGTTTCTCTCTGATGGCATCCGGACTGGCTGTCTTTCTGGAAATCCCAGTAGATTTGTCCACCCCATTGGACTTTTGGGAAGAAATGTATAAGGCATGGCTAAGGAAGTTGATTTTATGAAGTGATTCTGGGGCATTAGCACTGCCTGCTTTCTGGACAGTCGTTAAACCGTAGAAGAGTGCCCAAAACCCTAGGAGAGTGCTCAGTCCTCTGGAGAGATATATTTTGTGTAAATTAGTGATAAAGGGGTTTTAGGAAACAATTCAGATATGTGAGCTTCTGCTCCTCCTTCTGTGGGGTACAAGATTTCATGTTTTCACGCATGATGTCTCATGGTGGGCTTCATGCTGTTTGTACCTTTGTGTTTGACAAATTGTTTTAAAAAGAGAGCAAATATGCTTGGCCCTTTTTTGCCATGGAGGTACTATTATGGTGTGAAGTAGGATAGACCACCACATGTGCATCAACATCAATATTCAAAAGAAGGAAAAACTGAGACTAGTTCAAGGTTGTGCCAGACCTCCCAGATAAACTTATCCAAGTATGAAAGGAGGTACCTAGTGTTTTCATTCAAGGTAGGATATGAAAGTAGTAACAGGCTAAAAACAAATCCAAGAACAGATTTATGCATAGGGCATATTGAATAAAGTGAGCATCTTTGTATCTGTCTGGTACTTAAAGCCTTTTGGAATGTGCTTGTGTATTTTGCATTAAAAAAGTCAATGAATAAAACACATAAAGGCGGGGCATCTCTCTTTCAAGAGATGTCACTGAGATGCAGTTATGTTCTTCCAGTTTGCCATCACTCTTCAGACTTTTGATCTTCCTCTTGGCCTGGCAGTACCTAATCTTGGCCAAGACACACCCAGCTACCAAGCCTCATTCCATGAACCATCTTCTGAAGATATGGCAGGTGACACCATGTTCTCCTCAGCCTGAAGAGACCTGAGAACACACAGGTCTGAAATTTAGGTAAGTGCTTTAATCACAAGCATTTAGCACAAACAGGAGCAACAACATCTCATCCAGGATCAGCAGCAGCAGGTATGGCCTATGAAAAAGAGATATCTGTCTGTGCTTGAATAGGTGGCTCAGGTGCCTTAAGTTTGGAAGGAACAGTTTTCTCTTTCTCCTTGACATACTCTTCAGAGTGAGCCAGAGGAGAGCATCTCAGTGCCTGTGCAGGATAGCACTTCAGACGAATCCCACTCCTGGATATTTGCCTCTTGGCTCTCCTGTGGGCTCTGGTGCTGTGTGCCCAAACTCCCGACCTCGGAACCCTCTGTTTGCAGCACTGGGAAAATAAGTGGTGCTTACGAGGCTGTGTGTTTCATAGCCAAGAGTGGCAACATCAATTACTATGTATGGTAACATCACACCTATATAAACTTTAGTTCATGGAAGCGGAAAAATAGCCTCTGGGAACAAATGTTGTTGTAAAACAGGTGTGGGAATGGTAACAAATTTTTTTCCCTGTTGACCAGTACACTTCAAACTATTATTTCAATTAAGGCAAAAATAGTACAAATATTTGGGCAGAGTTTTAAATGGAAGTCCCCTGTAAACTCACCCTAACCTAAGAAATAATCCTGAGACCCCATACCCAGACTATTTACTCCCAAGCATAAATTTCTCTCCCAGAATTAGGAATGAAGGAATTTCACAGGAACAAATGTGCTCTTCATCTTTTCACACTTTCTAAGCTGTAAACTTTTTCTGACATAATTTAATTCTTTTGATACATTGGTACAAAGCTGGGAGAACAGAATCCGTAGAATGGAATTTTAAAATGAAGAGTTTTAATTTAGTATAAATGTTTGCTGCTTCTGAAGACAAATTCTATGTAAGGGAAGCACCATTTACAAAGTGGACCTTGAACATTTTATCAGTTGGTATCACTACAAATATTGAAAGGGTTTTCTGCAGGTTTCACTTTTCACCTCCCTTATTCTTGTTTCTCTCTCCTTTGAAATGCTTCATTTTGCACGTTTCTCATTGTCAAACGTTTTTGAATTGCTTCTGGCAGAAACGTTTTACAAGTGGGGAGGATGCCCCAGGCTTCTTCCCGGAAAATAGGAGACTCTGTGTGTGGGGAGGCTGACGCCAGCTATGCGAACCTTGTAGCTTTGCATTTAAAAAGTATTTTTTTGAGTAAACAATGGAATCCATTATTTACAGTCTGTATTGTAAACATCTGTGGCAGAGAAGTCTTCTTATTGTTTGTCTATAATGACAAGGGCAAACCCAGCACAGGAAGAAGGAAGGACCAACCCACTTAACAGAATGAGACTTATTTGAATTCATTTTTAAGCCACCAACAAACAATCAATGGTTTAGCTGACGCAGGACATAAGCAAATAAGAAATATTAGGATACCTACGTGACATTCTGGGTCCATCAAAACAAGCAGGATGTTTAAAACTGGCATTAGAGGTCAAAGCTCAGTTTCTAATATTTTTTTCCTAAAAAAAAACCCCAAAGCAAAACAACTAAAATTGCTCAGCTTATATTGTAAAGTGTGTTAAAACTATGGTTTTCTGACTGATTGAGGTATTTAACATACCTTTTTTATACACTTTAATCACCAAAGGAAAAAAAGTGAATATTGTGCTGCCTCTAAAAAAGGAGCTAAAATGATTCCTTTATGGACCTTGGCAAAGGACATTTCCACATTGTTACTGGCTGCTGAGCTCTTGGCTTTAAGTCATCTGTTGTTTCAACTAGTCATTAGTGCTTTTGACTTCAGTTGTTGTCCTTACTTTGGAACTGCAATGAGGAGAGATTGTCCACCATTCTTTGCTATGTTTTACCAAAGGCAGTCTTCCAGGAAAACCCCACAGCTTTGCTGCTCTGTAGCTCATCCCAGCTCTGAGGCTCCAAAGAATGTTGAAGCAAATGTTTGCTGCTTTGTTTTTTCCAGAATACTAAATTTGTACCTTTTTTTCCCTTCTCCAAATACTCCTTACTTCAGCTGTTGAAAGCAGCCAGAAATAGAATTCGAATTTGGTTCTCTTTTTTTTTTTTATAAAATTTTGTTTTCATATGGTTAATCAGATACAATAACCTGTTTTTACATTCTTGTATCATCAAACCTTTTCTTAACTGATATTTTCTGTCATAGCTAATCCATTTGCAGTCAAAGGCATAGAGTGCTTCCCTTGAGGCTGGCCAGATCACCAGATACTTTTCACTTTTCCCAGGCTTTAGACAATGCAGTTCTTGGTGGAACAGGAGTTACTGCCTACTGCCACCAGGACAAGATATAAAAACCTGAATGTGCTTCTGCAAAACTCAATCCCAGCTGATGTTTTTGAGATAGTTTTAGCCAAAAAAAAAAAAAAAAAATACTACCTTTACCCATGCTCTACAGAAAGTCACAGAATGTAAAAGAAATGCTGTTTCTNCTCTACAGAAAGTCACAGAATGTAGAAGAAATGCTGTTTCTTATATGCTAATATCTTGCCTGTCCAAAGGAAGTTTGTAGGAGGCAGTGGGAGGTTAGTTTTCAAGAATACTTCAGACTACTCAACTTTGCTTCAGTCAGAAAAATGTTAGTGATACTCTCTATATCACCAGTTATTAAATGGTGCATGATCACTGGCTAAA
The DNA here is from genome assembly GCA_013396955.1 of Regulus satrapa. Classification (NCBI taxonomy): domain Eukaryota; kingdom Metazoa; phylum Chordata; class Aves; order Passeriformes; family Regulidae; genus Regulus; species Regulus satrapa. Next base: position 503,484 of record VWZN01001208.1, on the reverse strand, counting down.
GCCACTGTTATGAACAGTTGGACTTTTAAAAAACTAAGCCAAGAATTTTTCTTCTTTTCATTGTCTGAAGCTCATCAGTTACAAACTTGCAAACATCAGTGAATACATTTGAACAAGCTAAAAATCATGTTTCTATGTAAATTTCTTTTTATCTCCATCTTTCAGCCAGTAGGAGGTCTTCTCTGTGACACCAGTCAGAATGTTAGAAAAATGAAGAAGTTAAGGAATTTGGATGTTATTACTCACAGTGAGCCAGACAGGTCTTAAGAAGAATTCCTCTGTACGGGACTCCAAAGGTAGGACTGACACAAGAGCCTATGGGATTTGTTGCCAAACCTCTAATTTTGTTTGTTTGTTTTGTTTGGTTTTTTCCTTTCTTGCTGATTTCTTAAGGTAAAGATACTTGACCTGAAGAGAGGCTTGATTTTCTAAGCACAAATTATTGCACGGACAACTACATATGGCACAGGTGAGCACACTTGTTCTATTTATTGGGCTATGACACTCCTGTCATACCAGGAGTGGATCTTGCCTGGAGCTGTTAGCCAAGGACAATCTCTTCAGCAAAAAGGAATTTCTAGTGGCTAACAAAACAATTATTCCAATTGTACAAGCTAAAAACTGGTCAAGTCATAGACTCAGAGAAGCTGGAGGTAGTCCAGCTTCTGTCCTGTAACAATGTAAGAGTGTTCACTACACAGCAATTTATGTAATGCAGATTTTATACTATCTAACCAGATTTTAAACACCATGACTTTACACTTTTCCACAGAATTTTCTTGGGATGCTGTTCACAGTCTAACAGACTGTAATAAATAATTGTTGCTTTTCAACCTACAGTTTCTTTTTTAGGTGTAAAGCACGACACCCCCGTGATTCTGTCTCGTCTCCCCTTATAGAACCCCTGGGACTTTCTGGGACAACATCATTGAAACCATCACACTGCTGCTAGACAGGCTGTCTGGATGTAGCATTTTCAACTAGACCAGACATCAAATATGAAAGAAAAGAGGCCAGGAAAAGATAAATTAGTTAAAAAATGCTAGCCTATAACCATATTCTTCAAGATATTAAAATGCTACCTCTGTGACCCAGGGTAGCATTTGCATGTTTTTAAGCCCAATTCTGGCTATAGCCAGGTAGGTATTGACTGACCTAAAGCTGTGTCAATACCAGCAGAAAAGGCTCAGCAGATGACCATGGCAATGTCATCTGCTGCTTTCTTTCGCAGAGTTCACAGCTGGTGACCCTTGCTCAGTGCCTAATCCCAAAGGTTCCATTTTCCTAAGCATTTACTTTTAAAATACTGACTTAAAGGGATGGGACAAAAAACGTGGAATGTGTCCTGGACACCTATAGGAAAGGAAATGGTTTAGAAACTACTGTGATTGCCAGCAAATCTGCAACACTTAAAAAACCCAATCCAGGTTTGTCATGTCCTATAAGAACCCATGTACATTTTCCAACAGAATAAATGTAAAACAAAATTCAGTGGATGATACTTTTTTCCTTTGTTTTTGTCCCTCAGAGCAGTTCTTCAAAGTACTTAACACAGTCAAATAAAACTCTTGTTAATGATGAAAGCCTTTAGATTTCTCTGGCAACTTATATTTAACTGCCTTAATGAAAAAAACGGCAAAACATTTTATAATTTTTTCCATAAGTATAGTGATTTTTTTTTGCTCTTATAGCAGGAATTATTTATATGCTAATGAAACATAAATTAGCAAATCCCCTTCAAATATTAACATTAATGCGTAACATAATGAACTTTATGTGAAAACTGAGGAACATTATGTTCTTTTGGCATTCTATATTGTGTGAATTTCTCACCTTAAAATAAAAGCCACTAGTGGTGATAGTTTCAGTCTAGTTTAATCCGTTGTTTTCTCCAGCAAAACCAAGTGATCCTGTCTTTTAAGGGACCTTAGGACAGGCACTTGGCTTAGTTTAGCCTAACCGTCCTGGAAAGGGAATTAATATAACACCAGTATTGTTAAGAAATGTAAGAGTAACCTCAGGTTTGTTGTGTAGAAAGGAAAGGATGATTTAACTTTAAATGTTTTGGAATCATTAGAATTGCAGAACCAATAAGGTTGGGAAAAGTCTCTAAGGTCATCAAGTCCAACCATTAACCTAATATTTCAATGTCCATGTTTTAATTATATTTGTGAGGAGCAGAAGCTTACTGTGCTCTTAGATATTATACAGCCACTGCAGTGAAGGAAACTTTGACACAAACTGCATCTAGCAGATGCACCATAGAATTGAGTAAGTCTAGGTCATGTTCATCTGGGAGTTGAAAAGTGGGATGAGAAACTCACATTTACTCCTGAAAGACAGTTCCTACAAATCAGAAGTCTGAGTGTGAAATCTAATGAGGGACATTTAAAGACAGAAGTCCATATTATAAAAAAGATGGAGAGCAATGGAACTAGTGTCCTGCCTCACCTTTCACAAAGCTTACAGCTCAGATCTGATGGAAAATGCCATTCCTACTGTTTTTCGTTACTGCCTAAGGACAGACATTTTTCAGGCCCTTCTCTGCAGCTGACTTACATGCTAGCTGCATGGTTTTCATCCTTGATGTCAGATCCATAATAACATCATTAATAATATTAATTCATTACCCTGTGGAAATAAATTTAAATCCAGTAGAGGCAGCATCAGAGGCATATGGCAAATAGCCTGCAGCAAGCTAATCTGCTGACTAACCCCTCCTATCTCTCAGTGCTTTGACTTTGCCAATGTCTTTTGTTTTTATCCAGTGCTTCAGCATATCACTTTGATTACGTAGGGTAAGGCTTCTGTAACATTTTCTCTGAAATTAAATCCCTGTGCTTTCATTCTAGAAGTGGAAATGCCTCCTAGAAATTCTTTCCAGCCTCTGAGTGCCCTTTATAGGTACCCTGCGGCTACAACCCTAGTAACACAGACCCCGTGCATTTCAGTTCAGCTGTTCAAACACGTGGATGACCTGGACAGTTAACCCTCACTCAATCCTTTTATCTATCCCGCTTCAGCTCTTTGGAAACAGCTCTTCATTTTCTCATGGTTTGTATCAGGGTGAGTTCAAATCAGCATCTCTTCATCACAACATATAATCTCTGGGAAAAAAAAGCCATTTATAATTGTTAAGGGAATGAAGCAAACAAGCAAGCAACTGTTGACAGGTGCATGTAATCCAAAAGTTTAGTGTCACTGTGCAGGAAAAGAGCTGCCTGAAAGAGAAAGGAAAGAGAAGGGGTTTTATTCTTTAAGTTCTAATATTAGAATATCTCAAGGGACAGGCATAATCTCTTTAGAGCAAATATACTTTTTTGCATTTTGAGTCCATCTACAAAGGATTCAGAATGTGTTTCAAATCTTGAAATTTGTAAAGATTTCTTCATTCTTTGATTGTACAATATAAAGAATTTTTCAATGGTATCCTATTGAAAAACGTGACACTATGCACACAGACTAATCACCATTTCACTTACTAGTCCCTTGAAAGGTAAAAGGGAATGAAATGAGAAATATGAGTCAAATTAACAGGACAGTTGAAATTGAACATGCTCAGAAATCAAAGTTCATGAAAGAGAGGCAAGACCCAAAGAATTATTAATGAAATTTTATATTCAAAACACCAACTTGAGCAATTAATTCAGATTTCAAAAAGAATGCAGATCACACTTTTCACCTGCCTTTGCACTGCATATTGTCACTGTGATTTTAGTGCATCATCTGCTGCCTGGAGCTTCATGAACTGGTGAGATGTGCTATCATAACAAGAACTCTGCTGTGACCTGTTTCATCACAGTCACATTTCTCCCCACATGTGGTTAGTTTTCAGTGGTTCATAAAAGCAAATCATGCACACAGAGGTTAAAACTACATTATGTTGTCTGATAAAAAACACTGCATAAAGCCAAGCTACCCATAATATCTGTATTAGTAGAAGCTTTATGTCACTTTTTCCAGTCAGATGGTTCCTGATCTTATGTCTATCCAAGATTATGGCAAGATTCCCATTGCATTAGTGGATACTGGATCAGCCCAAAACTTACAAAAGGAAGCAAAGAAAGGAGAGCATAGGCATATACAAAATATACACGTATTTTTCCTCACCCATGAAGGCTTCACAATACAAGGAGCAGAGGGAGGTGGGTCTGCCATCCACCTCTACATTTTGTGTCAGGTGGTTATAACTATTAGGCAGAGATGTGGGCTGCAGCCCAGGCCCTGAAATACTACACTCCTGGGTCTTCCATGGCATAGATTCAATGGGAAAGTGAGGAGGTGTAATCCCCTGATCTATGTAAAATCTTGCAGCTAGGCTGCCTCCTGGAGATGATGGAAAGAGAATTTCAATTGTAGAGTCCAAGGCCTTGCATTCTCTTAGGAAGGAAGGATGTGGAAGAAATAGATCAGAGAGAAGGAGGCTTTGGATACGATTCACAAGCCACAACCTAGATGAGACCTCGGAGCACACTTAGAGCCTGAAGATCCATTCTGAGGGAGGTATCAGGTTAGAGAGGTGGTTATTGAGAACAGGCACCTACAAAGTTATTGTAGTCTTGTAAATCTGAGAGTTGTCTGTGGCTCTCATTCTAGACATGAGCATCTTCTAAACTCAGTGTTCTCCTAGGAGTTGTCCAACTCCTAAGTGGCTTGGTGCTCCAGGGCAAACCTTTGAATGATTCTCAAAAGACAAACTGTAGACAGGTCTTACCCAATGTGGACTTATTATGCTCAAGCACATCTCAAATCCCCAAAGCAGCAAGTTTAGCCTTGTGATCCATCAGACTGCTCATTAGACAGTTTCCCTCTTCAGAACTCATGAATGTATTTATATGAGGTGGGATATCTTGAACTAGCAGGAGGTGATATTTCATGATAGATCTCAGACCAGCCTTGTGTTAATCATTTATATAGATTCTCCATTCAAAAATATAATCTTCCACTCTGTGCCTATTTCCTAGGTCTATGATTTCATCATTCATTGAGTCACCAACTCTCTCAGCATCTTTAANATCAAAATAGCCAAAATGGTATTTACTGCTGATTGTGATGCTACCAACAGGAATAATTAAAAGATATGCAAAAGAGCTACATTAGCATAGCCAGGTTGGATACAGATGTAGATATCTCTCACTTCATCCTATGCAAAACTTACTGAAAGAGCTCTTAACTAAAGTCTCTTTATTCTTGTGCAAGCTGCTGTGAATATTGCCCAAGCTGCTACTGAAGATACAATCTGAGCACAGTGACTGCTGCATTCCCAGGAACAAAGACAAGGTTTAAGATGACAAATTCACATGCTTTTATCTGAAAGTAGAATCTGACTTTCAATATCTGGATCATAGCTGACATATTAAAGAGAAAGCATCAACATAACCTCAATTGCCTATTGTGACTTTGTGTACCTGGCAAGCAGAAACCTTACCCTTTCACCTGTCACTGAAAATGATTTGATATGGAAATTAGGCTGGAATTCCACAGGGCCATTGTCACAGTTATTCACACTGACTTCAATGACTATTGCCATAATAAACATCACTCAAGCACCAAGTACCCCGTCCTGATGGATTGCTTCATTAGCTAATAATTGCAGGCCATTACCAGCTTGACCCTGTAGGCTGTGTGCTCTCTCCCCTTGAAAGTAGCTCTCAAGTAATTACCTGGCTACTAGTGAAGAAACCATCACTACTATTTTAAAAACTTTCTTCAGAAGTTCTGGAAGTTTCTTGCAATTCACTTTTTTTATTTGTTAAAATAAAATTCCTCCAGTTTTAACAGTAAGTGTTCACTCTGTGTGTGTGTGTGTGTCCGTCCCCATACATATCTGGGGATGATAGATCTACACTGTGTAATACCCTTTAGGATCATCTGAAGATTATTTGGTGCAACACAAAAAAGCCTGTCTGCTGACTGGCATGTATGTATCTGCTAGGGATATTTGGTTTAGGTGACTGTGTCTTATCTGGTTTTCCCCTGTATCAGATGGTGGGGAAAATCCCACCCATACCAAATATTTATAAGATGTTATCTGCCTGTCTTTTTATTTGCATTGAGCATCCTTTGTTTGGGACGTGGAGGAGCTGCATGATTCAAGAACAGGAAGAGTTGAGACCTACAGACTGGGACTATACAGGGTACTGAGGAAACTCTAAAGGAGAACAATGTGTCCAGTGTTGTGTCCTGGTTCAGATTCAGGGTAGTAAGTGCTGAATTATTCTCTAACCCTTGGACAGGAACTGCATGTATGTCAGCCAAGAGAGTTTGGAATATCTGGGCAATACCTGTGGACTGATTTGCTTTCTAGATATGCTGGTTTCCAGCCATTCATCCAACTCCACAAGAACTGCAGACCCTACTACTGTCATTACAGTCACAGAAGGAATTTTTGGTGTTGTGGGACCAGTGTTCTGCTTTCAATTAGAACATTTCTAATTCTCTTAAATGCTTATTCATACTTTCAAAGGAATATAAAATTTTACAAATATTTTGAGTATGGTTTACATTGCAACTAAACCAACTTTTGTGTTGGACCACCAAAGGTTTTGGACCACCTGTGTATCAGGACACAGTAAATGTAATCAAAAGGGAATGAATAAAGGGAAGCTTCTGACAGTAGTCACTGGATTTTATATCAGACCGTGTATCTGGGATCCATTTTTGCTGCTGTAGGAGCTTCATGAAAAGTGCTTTAAGTGGCACACGATTGCCAAGAGGACCCAGGAAGGAGGGAGCTGAAGGATGAGGAGATTAGTGGAAAGGTGAAATATGTGGAAGGCACAAATATCTATCTCAGTGCAAACATAGCTAGCATGAACCCCTTGACCTTTTGAATTGCCCACAATTGCCAGATGTTAAATACTTCTGGAAGCAGTGCCATGCTGGTTTTGTTTTGCATAATTAAAGGAAGTTTTCATTCCAGTTCCTTCATCTGTGGACATGTCACAAACCACTGAAACTCTAAGAGCAAATTATGCAAAGTAGAGGTATGACACAGCTTCCTGATCTGGTAATTTTGTGCTTATAAGATACACATACATTTAAGTACCATGTCTGTGGAACACCTCAGGCTAGAACATCATCCTGAATTTACTTAATTAGTCAATTGAAGTCATTCCATGTGATCATTTGATCCCTCACTTCCTCAAGAGTTCCCTCCATCTTTCAGAAGGAGGTAGTCACAGACACAGGAAGTAATCATGGGACCAAAACAAACCCAGCTTACAATTTGGTAGTTTCAGAGGTTACATATGCCACACAGCACTGGAAAATAATAGCAAAAGCACACTGATGAAGAGATTCAAGCCATCAGCATTTTTAATTATAAGTTTAAATTAGATTTATTGTGTCTTCTAACTACTTCATGCCTCATGTTTTCACCCACATAACTTCCTGAAGTTGATTAGGCTGTCATTTTTTTTTTTTCCCTGGGGCTGAGTTAGAGCAAATCAAAATAACTAGAGAAGTCCTCACAGTGTGCAACCCAATGAGTAGTTAACAAGTGAAGAGCATCTATTTGAGTCCTACTGCATTCTAGGAACTGTATTGAAAACAAACACTTAACAAGATTATGTTGAATTTTCCCATGTGATTGCCTAATTTGTCTAGGTTGCTACTACACAACTGATGTATAGAAGCTGATGTATAGTCTCATTTCCCCTGATGGTTTTCACCCTTTGTAGTCTGCATTTAATACAATTTAATGGTCAATCTACACAGCCCTGTGAATCTTTCTGTATTTATAATAATTTTTTTGGAGCCTCCAAATGTCATGTGTCCTTTTCAGATTTCTATGGTGAGCCTAGTTATGTAAGAGGCACATGAGATGAGGATATCCAGATGGAGACACTCAGTTGCAGGTAGAACAGATCAGGAATAAAAAGCACCTTAAAATAGTGTCTACATTTACAGTCAATCTGAAAAATAATGAGCTTTTGTCTTGTTTTCTCTCTTGCTAGGACTGTGCCTACTTGGAAGTGGCTTCTCCTTTTAGCACTTAGGCTTCCTTTGGGCACCATAGTGTTAATCATAGAGACAGTGGCAAATCTGATTTTAGGTTTAATGTGACCACAGCCCGTCTAACAACTCAATTAGCAGCAACTATCAAAAGGGGAAAGAATAAAGCATGAGTAAAAAGCGCTGTTGCTTGTTTGGCTTTGTACTAATTACTTTTCTGCTAAGAGCAAGTAACAACCTGCACTTGAATATGGTTGCTGCTCCACCCCACAGTGACTGGGAAGCTGGTTTTCTCTATCAGAGGATGATTCCCTGGAAAAACAGTTTGTGGCTTCATGCTCCGGTGCTGCTTCCAAGGGCTGAGTGGTCATCAGAGCTATGTCAGTAGGCAGGAAGTGGGGAAGCCAAAACAATCCAGGAGCAATTCAAATGCCTATGCAGAGGCATCTGAGGTCATCTATGACCATGCCACTTCGCCTTCTGCTGCTGCTTCAGAAGGGTCTGCTGTTGGACATGAGTCACAATTTTTCCTTGGAACTTCAGGCCTGGACACTTGGATTGCCCTGCTCATGTTGTGATTGTCCTGAAGGGGCAGAATCATCTTTCTCACTGGCCTTCGTCTCGTATCTGTGTTCTTCCAAAAAATAAACCCAGCCAGTTGCAAGGATCATAAGCCTGGTCCTTGTACCCTGATGTCTTCATTGCCTTCCAGAGGCTATGAGAGAGGTTCCAAAGCCTGAGGAGATTATTCTCATCTTCACCACAAAACCCTTATTACCTACTTGGGTATTGCAAAACTGTCTTTATATTTGCTCTTTATACTCAATAGAGCAGGAACAACCATCTCTGTGCTTTGATGATGTACCTGGCATATGATTGGAGATTTGAAATTATGAACAGACAAAACTTGTAAATTCTGTGAAAAAGCTTGTTTGCTTAACATGGAGTATGGGAACACAGCATTTTTGCACAAGAACATTTCAACTCCAATGAAAATTTTCCATTTCATGGGAAGAAAGAAGCAAAAAAAGTGGTTGTCTCAAACTGAAATTGAGAAAGGAAAACATTTTCATTTCAGCTCACAAGGTCAATTTATTATTTAAAGGACATGTTGTAACAGCATTCCTTCAGTCCAGACAAAACAGTTCTCTCTGTTTCCCTTCTAGTTTCTCCACTTTTCATATCTCTATCATTTTTCTAAAATCCAAATACCTAAAGACAACAACAACTGTGTAACAACAATGTGTAACATTTAATAGGTAGCTTAGCGAGCCATTATGGATTTTGTTCACATTCCACTTTAACAGTGGCTGAAACTGATGGGAATTTAACTAATAATCTCAACAGGAACAAGGTCACGTCCTTTCGATGGAAATGTCATGACCTTCTTCCATAAACTTGCTCATGTACAATTTGTTTTCTTTCAGATTGTGTATGCATATGAAACCTATTCCAAGAAAGAGAGAGGGCAAGAGAGTTTCCTTTTCTTTTCAGTAAAAGATCATCTAAGGAGTCTCTTGGTAAACTAATGTGGAATGGGATTCGCTTAAGTTTACAGGCTCCTGTTGCCTGAAATCTGGACCACCAGAGCACCAATCTGGACCATCTGAGCACAAACGTTCACAGCACTAACAAGTACAGAGAAAATAAAGGCGTCAGTTTTGCAGTCTATATAAAGAAGCAGAAAAAAAAGCTTTCATCTAACGCATTAAAGGATTAAGGACATCTATTGCATGTAATGTTTTTTTTACAAATTCATAAATCCTGATTACTTTAAAATATAAATTTGCCGATTTTGATTATGGGACAAGCCTTAATAAGCATTCCTGCAAAGTCTGTATCTAGTTGCTGCATTACAGGTAAACAGTTGAATGTCCTGCACACAAGAAACAGAAAGAAAGACAGCTGCCACTTGTCTGCTCTCCTTCCACAATAGTGTACAGTGACTGGGAGATGTTCCTTTTTGTGCCGGTACCTGCTACACACACACAGCACCACTGAATTCCAAAGCTTTGACCTCAATATCTTATTTTCTGGGAGCAGAAGGTATTTCAGAGGTAGCTCCTGATATTTCTGTGTGTAAACAAGGTAGCTTGAGGCACTTTCTGAAGTTTAAGAGCTGGCTTTGCCCTTCATTCTGCATGGCTATGGTGTAAAAGTGAAAGAAGATGGGGATCTAAGGTGCTTAAGGTAGGTAGAAGACAATCAGGACCTTAAAGAATACCTGGATTTGACATGGAATAAGTCCAACTAACTGCAAGGTGAATCACACAGAATCAGTTGGAAAAGACCTCTCAGATTGTGAAGTCCAACCTTTGACTGATTATCACCCTGTCACTAGGAAGTAGACCATAGCACTAAGTGCCACATCCTGCCATTTCTTAAACTCTTCCAGGGATGGTGAATCCATCACCTCCCTGGACAGCCTGTTCCAATACTTAACAACCCTTCCTTTCCATGAGGAAATTATTCCTGATGTCCAACCTGAACCTCCCCTTGCACAGCTTGAGCCTATGGGAGAAGAGGCCAACCCCCACCTTTCTATACCACTTTTCAGGTAGATGTAAACAGTAATAAGGTCTTCCCTGAACTTCTTTTTCTTGAGATTAAACACTCCCTCAGCAGTTCTTCTCCAGAACTTTCATCAGCTTTGTTGCCCTTCTCTCGACATGCTCCAGGACCTCAATATCTTTCTTCAGTAAAGGAGACCAGAACTGGACTGAAGGAGGAGATCTTTTATGGGTTTCTATGTGTACAATTCTTCATAACCTCATGTGCTCCAGTTCTTATAGGTGTTACCTGAATGATTACTCACAAATGATGACTCTCCTCACTTCTGACCTTTTGCCTACTGCCCAGTTTCATATTTCTGTCAAGCAACATTCAATACAGATGTCCATTAATAGGACCAAAAGATTTTTTTCCTCCACAGCAGATTTAAAATGCATTTTCCTCTCCAACTACATTTCTTGGTGCTTTGCATCATGTACTGTCATAGCTCCGGGCAGACTGCTTGCTTGGGGTCTTGGTTCTCCTGGCTGTTCCACCACTCCTTTTCTCATTGAGGATGCTTCCCTCCATTTGCTGATGAAGTAAGCCTCTTTTGTTTTACTGTTCAAATAGTTTAAATGATTTTATTACACACACACATATATATGGATGCCATTCAACACTTAACTTATTTACAGTGAAACTGCTGCTCTTGTCTTTGCACTTGTCTGAATTAGGTTGCAAAGGCCTGCAGGCAATTTTGAATGCAAGAACACTGTTGCAAATTCAAAGTTGCACAGTTGCAACTCTTCTGGACTGAGAAAATGTATTTGCTGCTGAAACACAATACTGTCTTCCCCTTGATTCACAATTTTGTGTCTTCCTGTTTTCTTGGACATTACAGGAGTTCAGAGATGAGAAGTTTTCCCTTGAATCTAGTTCTTCCATGTAAGTTTCAGAAGAAAAATGACCGGTTTCTTTAGGGTACGGAAGTGTTTGGTACAATGCCTCATTTAGCAGCATGGGCAAGTCTATAACCTGTGTTATTCTATGAACAATAATACATTAGTCACAGAAGACATCAGCAGTTTATTAAGGCAACACATTTCCTTGGACTTCTAACATTAGCCCCTCCCTAGTTGCATTTTGCAACTATTTCCTCTTCCTTTACAGGGTGATTGACCCTTTGTACATTTTAGGTATTCTCATTAAGGGCATTATTGAACCCATATCTTAAATAGTGTTAGAACAAAAGCCTTCCCAAGAGATTCGAACTGTTCCGGCATGGAGCATGTGACACTAAGTAATTCTGCACTCTCTGCTTGGAGACACTGTGCACCATGCAAACGTCCTGTTGGCAGTTTTCAGAATGAAGCACCAAATTATCACTTCAAATCAACATAAATAAAATCTTCACTCATTTTCACAGAGATTAATTGGCATTTTTAAATGCCAAATCCAGAGAACTGTTCAAAGTTCTATTTGCACTCTGTTCTTGCCAGTATAGGAGCTTCATGTGCTGACACACAGAGGCAGTACCCACTTCTGCCAGTGCCCCTGCATTATCACAGAGGAATTTTGGGGGTAAATGGGGAAGAGAGATTACAGAACCACTGAAAATCAGCCTGGCATTAGTTTATGTGGAGGATGGGGGGG
>VWZN01001208.1:480166-491158 GCA_013396955.1 Regulus satrapa | reverse complement strand
TATGTGTGTGTGTGTGTGTATGTGTGTGTGTGTGTGTGTGTGTGTGTTTGTGTGTGTGTGTGTTTGTGTGCGAGAGTGGAAAGAGTATAAAGCAACTTGGAAAAACTGAGTATGTGGAAATAGCTTTCAGAGACAAAATTATTTACCATCATGCTCTATTTTCTGCCCTGACTATTATACTGGAGTCTCTGTGTAGCTGGTTCATCAGCAAAGACAATGATCTTTACAATCATATGTCTACTACATCTGGAGAACCATCAAAATTATTTAATTGTGGCAGAAATGAAATAAAAATAAATCAAGAATGAATCTGTGCTCTGCACTTGCCACTTCTCATTCTCTTGTCCTGGCTACACCTACTGTAAACAGAGCATAAATAGCAATAATACATATTTATAGCAACAATAACACTGATTAAAATATGGAACAAGAAGTTCATGGGTGCCAAATCAGATCATACCTATGTCTGCAGAGAAGCAGTTTATTGAAGGTACAGGAAGAAATACTCTTTGCTCTGAGACCATTCATGTCTACTCCTTAAAGCATAAGAGAACTACTTCCTTGGTGCAATTGCTAAGTAAGTGGATCACCTACATTTGGCAGTGGTACATAAGAGACCATCAGAGAACATCCCGTCTGGTACAACCTGTACTTGATGCTCATCCAAAGTCTTGTCTTCTGTAAAGATGAGACTGTGCATGTCTCTATTTCCATCTTTGCCTACATCAGGGCTGCATGTTTGGAATGGGTCTCCCACAGACATCCCCACATGCTCCATGCTATCATATTGCAAATCATCTTGGGTTGCATAAATTGGTCTCCTGGAGATGTGCCCTGGCTGTCCTATGGATGTCCTGTTAATGAGACCAAACCAGACACAGTACCTAGTGAAAAACTTGCAGATGTTTGGTCCTACTTTTGACTGCTATGTGAGTCTAAAACAAGACTGAGTGATTTGCCCTCCAGAAGGTCCTGTTCTCCTATGTAGGCAGCTGAAGTTGCCTAGCTCTGATAAAGATGATTGACTTGACAGACATATAAAGCTAGGAAAGACAAATCCAACCCAAAGCATCTAATTCAAGGCAAAAGGAAATGCTTTTCATTATTTAAATACTGTCACACTGCAGAGAGGCTTAATGTATCTTTCTGTCCCTCATGGTTATCTGACTCCTGTGGTTTCTCATGGGGGGAAAAAAAATACCTCTCTAAGAGGTGGGGAATGGCATATTTCACACTTAAAACAGCTGGATATTTTTGCATCAGGACATGACAAGGGGTAATATTCATACAGCAAACAACTGTCATTGCTCCATGTCACCAGCCTCAACCTTTGGCCGGTTTGCATCGTGGTACGGACCTGCGGACTCGGAGCTTTGTTATCAGCAGCAGGCCAAAGCACAACACCGTTGTAAAACACCCTGCCATAAAAAAAACCGCATGCAGGTACGTTCAGGCTTACAATGGTTAAAAACATTCTGTGAGAGTGCAGGCAAGGCCACCAAGGAGTGCACTAAGGACACTCTTCCTGGCTCAGCCAGCTCTTTGCGGCAATCAAGGCTGGCAGAGGCATGGCCAGTCAGGCACACTGGCTTCTGTTTCCAGTTTTGCCTCTGCAACATCTTTTACTTTGTCCACCTCCATAAGTTTCTCACTGTTCTGACTGTTTTATACAATATTATTTTTAATGTTTTCTATCACTCATATGCAGGGACTATCATATCTATCATAAAAGCAGTAGGCAAGGTCCCAGCATATACTCAGGTCAGTCAACTTGTTGCTGCAATTCCTCTGTTACTGCAATTTCTCTTCTTTGTCACCTCCCTCTATGCTACTTTTATACTGTTGTTCAGCATTTATGGTCATAATATCTAACAGTGCATAGAAAAAAGAGGAAAAGAGAAAAAATAAAAGCAGCTACAATGCTTAAAATCTGACAAGCTTGTAACATGTGAATTGACATTGAAAAAAATGTGCTATTGCTTGAACCTGCTCTAGTCATGAGAGCATCAGTTCTGTAAGAGGACTCTTGCACAAAATAGTAGTTAAGATTTCCTGCTGTGGCTTGCCATGTTAAAGTAATAATGCATGCATCAGGTCAACTTCTCATGTACTCCACTGCACTTTGGTTCACAGCCCATGGAACATCAAGGCTTAAGTCCATTTCCCATGCTGAGTTCAAGACTCAGAGAGACTCTAATTTTCTAATTAATCTAAGGAATATTTTCCTTGTTCAACTCATGGACTTTCCATGTGTTGATGAAATCTGTGTCATGGCACAAATGTGTTCAGTGGTTGGAACAGTTTAAGTATCTCACAGGTACCACCTGTGATGACCCCAGCCACAGCTAGCAACTAAATTCAAAAAACATATGGAAGGGAGATAGGGTTTATTTGTTTTACTTCTTCATAGGAAAAATACTTATTTCACAGAGCCCAGCAATCCTCCTCCTTTTGGCCAGAGAGTCAGACAGTGAGAATGAGTTAGGCTATTTTCTAGAAGAGGAGTGACCACCCATTCTGGTTTTGTGTGTCAGCTTCCTCACATGAACAGACAACCTCTTTTATACAGCAGCTTCTTTCTTTGCTGCAGAGATGTCACATGATGGGTGTATTATTGGTCATCCTTCTCTCTTTTCATGTTTTTCCTTCCATTGTGTTTCCTAGCTTTTTTCTCTACCTTGAAAAGCATAAATAGGAGTACTACCCTGCTTTTTCCTTGGAAAAGCTAAATTGTCCTGTGGTAAAGGCTAATGTTACAACACTGAAGAGGTTTATTATCCTCTGGTGTCTGGCAGGGCAAAGACAGAATGGCAGGGAGTGAGCAGACATAAATGAGAAAACAAGGGAGAAGTGAAAACACCTCCCACTGGCACATCTACTGTCCTTGAGGACTTCCAGCCACTACAGTCTGGCACTCACTGCAGCCTGGAAATGTCAAAAAACCTCTTCTCCTTTGGGACATTGGCTCCCCATTGCCCAAAGCCCACCTGGACTGTAATTATACATCTTTCAGTGAATTACACTATAAACTCAGCTATATGTTTTTCTGAGTATGAGTTCCCTATTAATAATGCTCACAAGCTAATGTAGCAATTTTTCTGGGAAAACTCAGTGACATGAAAAATGCTTTAGCTTTCAGTTGGCCTAAAACTATGCAACATACTATGGCTCCACACTGGCACACAGCCTATTTCACAGTTGTTCACAAGCAGAAACAAGGCAAATTAAAAGCAAGCAGTAACAAGCAAGAGGGTTGGTGTTCCACTCCATAGGATTTCCTCCCATTACTTGTGCACCATCCAGAGTTTATGGTCCAAAAAATAACTAATATACTCCTGGTCACTAAACCTGTGCTTGGAACATAATCTTGATAAAATACCGCACAAAATTGCTGTAACTAGCCTCTATGAACTCTGGGCTTTTATTTTTATTTTTAATATTTTTTGCAGTTGTAGGTAAGTATTTCTGGCTGCTCATCTGGCCATGTAGTAAATTCAGCTGGTATTTTGATGGCTCATCTGTGGTGTGGATTTTTGGCAGTATGAGAATTACATAAGAGGTTTTTTTTTCCAGTACTGAAACAAGAATGGCACCTGCTGAGGCATCCATGCCAGGGGGGTGTGCACTGCTCATCAGCAGCAATTCTCGGGTAAAAAATGGGTAAGAAAATAAGCCACTGCTTTTGCGATGACATTTGCTTTGACTGATCAGCAGAATTTGAACCTGTGACCTTCAGTGTCATAACACAGACTACTTAAGTAATGTCATTAACTGGCAGAGGGAAGGTATTACACTTTAAGGACACTGCAAAAGTCCACACTTGTTTTATAAAACTGTGAAACCAGAATATTGAGGCATCATAAAAATACACTGAAAATTTAATTAAAATGCTACTTTATGTTTAGACAACAAGAGTTTTAATGTATCTCAGGTTTGAGGAGGAAGAATGAGGTGTTCTAACAGGGAATAAAGTATACTTTTTTCCTCATATGGTCTCATTGCTAAAGGAAAAGAGTGTCTGATGGGAAGGAATCCTTGACTGAGTCTGAGGGAAAGTCAGCATTATGCAAGACTTGCAGGGAATGTGGAATTCCCTCAGGAACAGCACCCAGGCTCCCTCCCATACTGTAAGCATGACTGGTTGCAATCCTCTGGACATTATAATGAATACATTAAAGACAATCAGGCAAGTGCTCAAGAAAAAAAGCACAAAATTGCAGTGATTATTTGCTCTCTTTCTCCTAAACTAGGAGATTAAGACTTTCCACAACTGCAGGCTGTAGACATCAAAGGGAAAAAACCCAACAGATTACTTCTATCAAACTTAGGCAATGTTTATTTAAATCCCCTTTAGGAATCAACTTCTAGTGCTGCAAAGTCCCAGGAGATTTTATTCCATGGGGAATTACAGCAGAAGCAATGGAGATGAAAAAGAGGTTGCATTCCATTTCAGTTATCATTAATGAACAACGGTGCTCAAATGTGTTCTCTGATAAAGGCTTTTTTGGCCAGAGCAGGGCTCAAAAGGGAAGCAAAGAACATGCCTCTCTTAGGTACATTGCGACTCTGTGCACAGTGGGGATTGAATTGAAGGAAATGCATAACCTAGCCAGCTTGTGATAACAGCTTCCACCTAATCCCCAACCAACCATCCCCAGCCTCCAAGCCCTCACTGGGGAGTTTGGAAGCTGACTGATAGGATTGCAGGAACCGCCTCCGATATCTTTCTGAACATTTTAGAGGGACTCTGGATGCTGTTTCCCTGAAGAGGCTCTTTAGCTTTTCCTTTAATTGTTTGACTGTTCACTTTAGATAAAAAACCAAAAAACAGACAAACAAAAAAACCCCAAGAAAGCCACCACCAAAACAAAACAAAACAACAAAACAAACCCAAGCAAAAAACAGCACATGTCCAAAAGACAGCATTGCACCTGCAGTCAAGGTGGATTAACATTGGAAGATACAGGCAAATATATCAATTGAAAGTTCTCAAGAAAACAGTTCATAAACCACAACAGCCAATAACATATTCAGAACAACACAGCCATATAAAGAAGAAGGTAAGCTAACATCATTGCCAGAAAACCATCCTCATTGATGGAGTCTGCCAACAACAGGTGATATAAGAGCTGGCAGTGAATGAAGCTGTGAATGTGATGTCTGGCAGTATTTCCTGAGAGATGTTCACAGCACAGCAGCTGGAGACTTACAGATCACCATCAAAAAAAGATGGCTGAGGATAAACTTGAGCAGGCTGACTTCTGTGGTCAGCAGGAAATATCTCCTATGTATTTAAATTCTATGCTCTGTGCATCTGGCTTGGGTTGGATCGAGCATTATAACTCATGGAGTGACCCTTTATTTGCTTTCTCTATCCCTCAGTGTCCCCACAGAAAGGTGACATGAAATAAAGTGGTGGTAATAACAAATGTGCCCATGTCCCAGGTGATTGCAGTGCATGGTCAGTCATGTAAGTGTAAATGCATGGCTCTGTGCCCTAAGAACTCTAGCAGCTGCAGGGTGAAAGCACAGCACTCTCTGCCATCCCTGGTGTGACTCACAGGTGAGCAGCTGCTCAGGGATATTCAGGATTTCACAGCTGCTCATGGCTAAGAGAGCCTCATTCGGTGGTCCCCTGACACCAGTAACCCAGCTGTGTGGCAAAGACACATCCTCAGCCTTGGGCAAACTCCATCCCTCCTTCCTGTTGCCTGGTGTGCCCAGCTGCCTGAAACCTTGGAGCTGCAAGTTCTCTTGCCAGGACACCATTCAGACTGGCATATCTACATTGGACTGGATGAGCTGATTGCCATCCTTTCTGCTTCTTGGCATGTGTCCTGTCTTGTTCAGTGCTTGGCAGATTTGCTGGCTGTTCCTAACAACCCTGTCCCATGAACAGTGCTGGGGAAAAGCTGCCCTTCATGGCAGCCCCACGCAGCATGGACAGAGTCTGGCTCCAGCCAAAATGGCTGGAGTGCTCCATTAGGAGGGCTGAGAGGATCTGGGGGTGGTGAGCAATCATGTCTTAAATGGCTGTTTGAACCTTTGTCACAGTTGTTGCTACAGAAGAAGGAACTGAGATGAAATTCAGGCATTGTCAGACTGTTTCTCCTGAAGCAGGGTTTTTACTCACAGCATGGTATGTAATTCTGGCCTTATTGTCCAACAGAATTGAAAAGGAAATAAATATTTAGAAGGCTGCAGGGGAAGTAGAGAATGTCTTGAGAATTAAACGGACTGAAGGATAATAAGGACACTCCATCAGTGAGTGAGGCAACATACCCTTAAGTTTAACACTTAAAAAATTTTATGGGTTTTATGAAATGAGATCATGGCTTCTCCCTTGTTTAAGAAAGTCCATTCACATGCTGAAAAAACAGCAAAGGCCAAACTAATCTGCATTGCTTGACAAGAGGAGCAGACAAGCCAGACAGATAGCTGGTGTGCTGCAATTCGAATGGCAGCCTGGGTAAAGTTCAGCAGCTGGGCAGAAAGAAGAAGACCACGGGCAAATCCTTGCCAAGCAGATGCTCAACAACTACTGCATGTCTTTCACAGCAAAGCCATGCATTCCCATGCACTTTCCTTGGGAAGCTGCCTTGACAGCAGTCATGGGTGAAGAAGGGGCTGTTGCTGTGAGGCTCCATCCAGTGTGTCATGTGTAACTGCATTTGTGTCTGCAAAATGACCCATTACTCTACAATGATACAGTTCTAGATTACAAATAATTTAGATAGCACAGTAATTAGGGCCATCTAGATATATAATCTAAGCAGAAGATGAATTCTTTCTAGATGAGAAAGTTCCCTTTGGACTGAGCCACGTTGCCAGTTTGCTGGAGCTGGAACATCTTGTGGGTGCATGTTTGTTTCTCTGCCCTTCTGAAGGACCTTCAGCCCTCTTGTCTGTTGAATTAGCATCTTTCAGTGGCGCACAGATCACTTTGAAATGTAGCTGATAAGTAATCAGGAAAAAAATATTATGCAGACAGAATATTATCTGAGGAGATTTTTCTGCAGAGAGGAGCATCTTAGGAGAGACTTTTACCTAAAAAATTTCAAGTCCATGACACACTTTCAGGTAGTCAAGGGTTTTGTTTGGGTTTTTTTTGTTTTGTTTTTTTGGGTTTTTTGGGGGGTTTTTTGTTTTGTTTTGTTGTTTTTTTTTTTTTTCTCTTACTTGTCAGATCTCATCAGTCGAATCTGTCTTTGTAAAATAATTTAGTTTGGAGTAGAGCAGGAGAAACATGTGAACTGCCTGTAAGCACTTCAATCAGCATGAAGAATTTATTTTCTGGGAGGAAATCTCATTGTACCTGGTGTAGGTATGCATGCTGCAGATAAAAGTCCTCTAAAAAACCCATGTTACAGGGATAAAAATGTTCTCTAGCAGCAAGAAACCCACTCTTGCACCAACTTCAGAAATTCCAATGCATCATTGCAGAAAAACTTGAACACTATAAAAGCATTTTAAAGCCAGTTGAAATGAAGAGGAGGATATCCTTAGGATATCTGTCTGTAAAGCAATGCTCAGGACTTATCCAGAATCCAGTATGTGTTATGAGCCACGTGATCTCTGAGAGGTTTTGCCAGAGCTGAAGGAGTTTGTACCTGGGTGATGGGTCTGAGCAAAGACTCAGAAAATCTTTCATTTGTCAGAGAAATTGAAAAGATTTGATTAATCAGCCCTAGAACAGAGAATAATAAGAAGGCATATAATACAAGTCTTTGGAAAAATGAAAGACCTGGAGATGATAGATAAGGGACCATCTCTGCTCATGCATTAGCAAGAGAACATTCAATAGGTAGAGAGGCAGCAAACTCAAAACTGGCAAAGTACATTTTTTTTTTCTCACCAAATGAAACTGGGCCATGGAATCACAAAGTAGTCAAGAACTTGCAGAAAATGAAAAAGGAATATTTATTTGAATAAATGTCAGGAATATATTTTGCTAGCATTGTGTTGCAGCTAATGCTTAACAGAGAAAAAAATCTGCAAAGATATATTACAAACACCATGCCCTACTTTGCATGAATGTGTTTACAGTTGTTGGGATTTAATAACTTTATAGTCATTTGCATTGTTATGAAGAAGACATTTCTTTTGATGAGGATAAGAAAACATGGCTAAGAGGAGTAGTCTTGAACACTTAGTGGCATAGCACAAGTTCCTCTCTGGATCTGAAGTCAGTTCATTTTGATATTCTGTCAATACACTGCAATTCTCTTAGGGGGGGTGTTATTCCTTCAAAAATGGCTTTGTTTCTGACTGCTCACTAAAAAAACTCTTCAGAGAAAGAGGGCATTTTCTCTGCAGCAAAAAAGGGAAAACAAAACAAGTAATGATGACCTTGGAAAACATTCTCTGTGCCTTTTTTTCTTATCTCTTTAATTGAATGCATAACATTAAATGATGATCTTTCCCTTGATCAGTGGACTGTAGCATTCTGATGGCACATCCAGATAGCAGGATCTGTCACACAGTGTAGGGAAAAAATATGTTATTTTCTGACTTTTACAGATTGGAGGCTAAGTCACACAGATTTATTGAACAGCTGAAGCCCTTACTTAAGCCAAGAGCTGAACCTGGATCTCTAGAGCCACATTAACCATAAGAGCAACATTCATAACCCTAAATTGTGTTGTCAAACTGTGTCTCAAACTGTGATGACAAAACAATAGCAGTTAAACTGAAGACTTAATTCCAGTCTCCAAAGAGCAATATTAAGGTATCAATTTCCATATTACTCCAGTAGGGCCCAGAGACTCTGCCTTTGGCTGAAGACTCTGTTCTGTTGGACACCATATAAACTTAGCAAAAGAGGTGCTTGGGCAAACAAACGACAAGTGGAGAAAAAGGGCCATTTCAGATTTAATCCTATGCATTAAAGATTTTTTCCTTAGTAGCTATGTGAGCTACTTAGCCAAGTTGCTAAGGATTGCCTGTAGCCTTATCTGTACATAGATAAGTTCTTTAGTGTATTATTCCTTATTTTGATTTTACACCCTACTTGAAATCCTGCTGGTAAGTTTGAAATTCCTTTCCTTCCTCTGGCATTTCAAGTTTCACACTATTGGGTGTAAAGATTGAATCGTGTTGTGCTTGGGTGTTAATAAAAAATCATCTAGCATTTTTTCAAGTAGAACTTGTCCTCAACTCTCCTTGTACAAGGGTATGTAGTGATTGGACAAGAGGTAATGGTTTTGATTAGGTATTATGAAGAAATTCTTGACTGTGAGGGTGGTGAGGCCCTGGAACAAGTTGCCCAGAGAAGTTGTACATGTCCCATCCCTGGAAGTGCTCAAGCCCAGGTTGAATGGAGCTGTGAGCAATTTGGTCTTTTGAAAGGTCATGTCTTCTGTAAATTTGGTGTGCTCCTCTTGGTTAAAACAAAGACTGACAGTCATGAAGGCATTACATAAGCAATTTTTGAATAATTTTACTGTGCCTGCATCAGATTTTTTAGGGTTTTTTGGGGGGAGAAAAAGGTGTTTTAATGAAAATCTAGAAAAGATTGCTGCAGATTTTAGATGGTGTTTGTGCTTTAACAGACAGCCTTTCTGTGAAAATTGGATGAAAGCATTGCACTTTCTTAGTCTGACTACTTTTGTATACTATAACATACTGCCTTCAGTCTCAGAGCAGCAGGAACTTTCCACCTACAGCCCCCATACAGCCTGGCTAATAGAGAAGTTGCTCCTGGGTGGGTGAAAAATTTAAGTGAGGTCATTGCAGGTTCTTGCAGAGTGATACACTAGCAGCAATACATAATGAAAATTCATCTCATGTTGTGAAACATATTGAACTGCTAAAATAAACAAAGTGCTGGCAGGGAATGTTCTTTGAGGTTATCTTTAGATTGAATCTGCTTGGACTTTTGACACCTACTCAGCAATGTCTCTTGGCACACAAGAAATATCTTATCAAAATGCTGAAAATATTTAGTCAG
The DNA here is from genome assembly GCA_013396955.1 of Regulus satrapa. Taxonomy (NCBI): domain Eukaryota; kingdom Metazoa; phylum Chordata; class Aves; order Passeriformes; family Regulidae; genus Regulus; species Regulus satrapa. The sequence continues at coordinate 481,209 of VWZN01001208.1, read as the reverse complement.
TAACTAATTTATTCCCTCATAAATGTTTTTATTTCCCAAATTCTCTCCCTCCTTCTTTCTTATTTAGTGATTGAATTCTTAGTTCTAATCTTGCAATAATCAGGAGGTGAAGGAGATACAACTTGTGACCTTGAGAAGGACTTACCTCTCTCAGGGTTTTTCATATAAATAATACATCACTAAGTTTTATACCTTCACTATATCAATTTCACTTGTTACTATGGTAATGGTATGTGCATTTCTTTCACACAGGTAGGATCTCCGGTTTTGTCAAGTGGTGGGCAAATTGGTCATTTTTAGGGAACAGTATACTTATGCATGGTATGTATGTACATTAGTGTGGTATTTAAGCACTTGGTGTGACATGTTTTTGCTTACCTTGCATTAAGTTTGGAAGTTAAAAGTAGTGTAAGAAAGAAGCCAAAATGAAAACCAAACCAAAAAAAGGAGGTGCATACAAACAGGTGACACATCCCACATGCACAAGGGACCTAAATAAATTCCTCTGTGTGGGAGCAAGCAATTAGCACACATATAAATGAGACTATGTAAACTTATGCCCACAAATAGTAGCATAACCTCAGCTGCAAACCAATGACTTCTTCCAGAACATAGATTTATCACCTACTTAATCATAAGCACTCTGCATTATTAATTGCAATTCAGCACCCTCACAAAATGCAATCATTACATTCTCTGCAAATCTCCTGTCTCACCTTAGGATCTTATTTCTGCAAGCATTTGCTTCATGTGTTCTTTAAAGTCTAACACTGACCCTCCCTACCCAGTCCTTGAACTACTTCAAGACAAAACAACAGAAAACTTAATTCTAAACAAAAGATAGTACAATTCAAGTACACAAAATATTTAGAAAGTAAAAAGAAAACAGAGATATATATTTTCTGGCTGCAAAATCCCAGCAGGAAAGCTAAGTTAGGGCTTTAACTGGAGAGCCAAAATATTTGTATTTCAGTCTGAAAGTGTGAACATGCTGATATATTTCCAAGGACGAAAGCAAGTCTTTAAATTTTGAGCTCCTGGGA
>VWZN01001208.1:443878-465700 GCA_013396955.1 Regulus satrapa | reverse complement strand
ATTATTCCCCTGTAAGGGCAGAAAGTTTTCTTGTCCTGGAGCTTTTAATCTACAGCAAATGTGCTATATTTATGCTTGCATTCACCTCTAGTTGTTNAAAAATCCAAGATCTAAAAAAATACCCAAGAGGCCTATTCATATCCTATTGCTAGGAAGACTAGAGATTTGTGGAACAAGAATACTTTCTATCTTATGTTAAAGTCTATAACTAGACTGACAGGAGTTAAAGTAATCAGAACCCTTTAAATACTTTTAGCATCAGACAAATATATGTCACCCACCTAGCCTCAGACTGACCTCAGTTTAAGGTTAACTTGAATTTTATTACAAGTTAATTTAAAAGAAGAAGAAAACCAAACCAAACCCATGAGGTAACTGCCAACAGCCGAGCAGGGCAGCAGTCTGTCACAGACAGCCAGCTCAAGGCATTCCTCAAAGCAGCCTATTCACAGTCTGGCAAAAGACAGATGGGTTTTATTTACAGCTTCCCAGCACTGTCCAGACCAGCAGCTAATTGAGAATGTACTATTTTCATGCTTGATCTTTGCTGAGCTATAAATGATGAGCACCGAATAAGTATTTTCCCTCACACGTTTAAGCAGTGAAACTTACACTTGCACTCATGAAATTTCCAAGCAGCCACTGACAACTGCCAAAAGCTCATTAAAGATTAGGGACCACTGAGTCATCATAAAACGATTTTTGTGTGACCTAAGAAAACATTTTATGTAAGAGACTTTGTGGCTCGAGGAGGAAGGATGTAAGCAATCCCTTTAAGTGCAGGTTTGGAACTAGGTGTAGGACATTAGACTTAAAGTTTGGAAACTCTGCTCCTTTCATTTTGTTCCAATCCCAGTTTTGCTGGGTGAGTCAGAGAAAGGCTGGCAAGCAGCTGTGTGAGACTACTTCACAGGAGATAAGAGAACACTGAATACCTCTATCACCTTGGTTTCCTCACTACTTGGAATGAAATTGCAGTGCAGGAGCCTACCCCAGCTTTTCCGTGTGCTGACTTCTCTCAAGACTGCTGTTAATTAGGTTTACAGAGCAGGATAGAAGAGAGAATTTATAGAAGGCTCTGGATATGGAGATTGAGGAATTTTAATTTGGTCTGCAGGAAAAAGGGAAGAAAAATATGAGTGAGAAATTATTGTGCTAGAAAGATTGCTATGCAGAGCCACATAAGACTGCTAGTGGAAGATAAGAAGAAAAAACACATATAAAGTAAAATTGGCATGCAAGCAACTCAGTATAGGAAGAGAAAATTATTTTGCCTCATATTAAGAGAATTTTTGGGGCAAGGATCAAGTTTTTTTACCATTTCCTATCTAGGTGGTTAAAACTTTGTTGTTCATTCTAATTACATGCTTATTTTTCATGTTAAGATTAAGCTGGAAATGGAGGGCTACTGTCCTAGACATTGTGTGGATGGAGGAGGAGCACAGTCTTACCCTGAATTGCTTACAGTCAAAACAGGCAAGACAGAGAAAAAATAGAAAAAGGGGATAAAACAGAGAACCACACCAGCAAACACTGTGCAAAACCTGTGGTTTCACTGGGGGCAGGGACAGGTGCAGGATAAGTGGAAGAAGAAGACAAAGCAAAGGAAGGAGAGAGAAGAGGGCAGGCAGGACAGACAGTGGAATCATCAGAGGTAAATCCAGGGGAGACTAAGAGATGAAGAGCCTTGGACAAGGCTTGTGCATCTCAGCAAACCACTGCTTGGCACCAGCTAGTCAAAGCTGTAGACAACATTCACCAGTGTCCTGAGGTTCATCTCACGTTTTCTGTGGCTCTTGGCACAAATGACCAGTCATGTCCCTGAAGGCCACACTTCTGGAAAGACAAGAATTCCCAGACCTACTGACCGATATAATTTTTTGCTTGTGTGTTTCTAAATATGGAAAGAATTGGAAGCATTTCTGTCTGTGTATCTTATTCTGTGAAAAAAGGGGTGTTGGATGGGGAAAAATTGCATGGAAATCCCTAGCAAGTTCTTGAAGTTGTTTCATCAAGGGAAAAAAATAAAGGAATGTGCTTATTTAACTTCAAAATTTTTACTTGGAATTTTTTCAAAAAGTATTATTTTGTTTATTTTAAATTAATTGGATTAGACTGTACCTTCATTTTATTTGGCCTTAAATATTGGGGGTTTAAAAAAATACTAAGCCAGAAAAGTCACTAAATAGTGTTCTATATGCCACACATAAGCCTAGTGTTATTTCACATCAAATAAAGAAAGCAATGAAAAGTTTGTGGCTGTACAGAATTTATCATTAATGCTATCATTAACCTCTTAACAAATGTTTTATATATGGCACTACTTTTTCCCTTTTTTTTTCTTTTTTTAAGGTCATTGAGACAAATGTACACCTGATTAGTTGAACCAGAAAATTCTGCTTGTTCATCACCAGCAATGCTTACTTACCCTGCTATCAGAACAGAATTGACTTTCAGCCTTTCAGACACTAGACCCTTCCACTCAAACACTGGAGAAACAGAACTGGCTACATGTTATTCTGCATGTTAGCCATTTCAAGGTGAAAGGAAAAGGAGCTCTGGAGTTCTGTGGAACTCTTTCTGTGGAAAATAACTTTCCAGAAGAGTTTTTGTGTAGAAAATGAGAGGTTCCTATGAATCATCTCAGAGTTCTCCACTTGAATGGTGTCACACATGCAAAGGTGCAGCCTTTAAGGAGTCATTTCCAGATGTGGAGTAAGTTTAACAGTGAATGACAATACTCCCATGTGCACCCAGGAATTAAATGGAAGCAGAACATTGCAAAGACTACATCCTTTAAGAAAGCATGGCCAACAAGCCAACAACAGCATGCCACCCCAGTGGTAAGCAATCCCAACCCACAGCCAAACTATGCAGGGCCTAAACTGTGCTCTGCACTTGTGCACAGCAAATAAGCAATCTAATGGGCAAAAAATTTGCATACCAAATTTAAATGTGTTGGCACAATGAGAACAACCATCATGGGTCATTATGGACTAAGGGAATATGAGAATCACAGCCTTCACCTCAAAGGGTAATTGCTTTGGTATGATGCAAGTAGTGTTTTGTTGATGCTTCCATTCATTTTAAAGGTATTGTTGAATAAACTCAGGATTAAGTACAACAGAAGCAAACTTTGCTGAGATGTGGAAATAGGGTGACAATACCACTGTAAGGCTTCAAGAGCTCTTCCACTACAGACAGCTTAGGGATGGGTAGGAAAGGTCACCCAGGCTCAAATGAAGAATGTGACATAGCATTGAATAAGCACAAGAGGCACTTAAAGTTGCAGTCTGAAAAGCTACAGGAAGACTTTCAGGTCAGTAGAAATGTAGTACATTTGTTCATTAGGAAACCTAGGGTTTAAAGGGAAGAGAAGCTTGAATAAAAAATGCCTTTATTTTTTTGGCAAACCGAGAGAGAACAATGAAGAAGACCACAGCAGAAGCCCACTGCAGTAATCATCTAACCATCTGTGCATTCCTGCACCCTGTTCAGAACTGGTTCCTTGCACAGTCTAATATGGGAGGCTCCATGGCAAATGCCCTTTTTCAAATATGGGCCTGGAGAAGAAGCTTGGCTCTGTCCTGGCCGCAGAAAGAGGGCAAACAGAACAAAAAAACCCACTATTTTTACTTCTGTAGGAATTTTAACAGATTTTGCCAGTATTCTTTCCATAACAGAAGTCAAATAAAGTGACAAAAAAGGATTGATGCTGCCCAAACTCCAAACACATTTCTCTCATGACTTAAATTGCTGCTTGAGGTATATATATATAACTCTCTAACTTATCAGAAGCATGCACACACTTCTGCCCATCCACTTTCAGAATACTGAAGTCTTTAGTATAAAATGCACATGAAGGTGGAAAATAGTTAGAGAAAATGAAAAAAAATATGTACAGATTCATTCTATGGATTCTGTTCATGTTTTCAGTTTCAGAATATCAACTTAAATAAAATGCTACTTCAGTGACTTCACAGCAGGATAACATTCAAAACTGCAGCTGAGAATGAAGTAAATTATTAAAATTAAAATTATGGGGAGTACAAGTCTATTGTGCAACACAATTACATACTGCCAAATAGATACTACTCACTGCCATGATTCTGTGAGGAATTGAAAAACACCTGGAGACAATGCAGTCATTGGTTACAGCCAGAATGGCTTTATGAGGGCAAAATCCAGCTTACCAAACTTAATTTAGTTTTATGACAAGGTAACTTACCTAGATGATCAAGGGAGGCCAGCTGACATAATCTTCTTGGATTTCAGTAAAGCTTTCAATCCTGTCTTTTTCAGGATCCTTGTGGATGAAATGTCCAGCACATGGCTGGATAAACACATCATGAGATGGGTGAGCAGCTGGCTCATGGGTCAGGCACAGAGGGTTACAGTGAATGGGATGACATCAGACTGGCGATGTGCCACTAGTGGGGTTCCACAAGGCTCCATCCTCTTCATCACCTTCAAAAATGACCTGGATGCAGGACTGGAAGGAATACTGAGCCAGATGATGGAAAACTGGAAAGAGCTGCTGACTCCCTCAAAGGCAGGGAGGCTCTGCAAAGAGACCTCCATAAATTAGAGGGTTGAGCAGTTACCAACCAAGTGAAGATTCTGCACATGGGATGGGAGAACCCTGGACGTATGTACAGACTGGGTAATGAGAGGGTGGAGAGCAGTGCCAAGGAGAAGGACCCAGGGGTCCTGGTCCATGGCAAGTTGAACATGATCCAGCAGTGCCCTGGCAGCCAGGAGGGACNGGAGAAGGACCCAGGGGTCCTGGTCCATGGCAAGTTGAACATGATCCAGCAGTGCCCTGGCAGCCAGGAGGGCCAACCCTGTCCTGAGGGACATCAGGGACAGCATCCCAGCCAGGCAAGGGAGGGCATTATCCTCTGCTCTGAGCTGGGGTGGTTTCACCTCAGGTGCTGGGGACAATTTTGGGTGTCACAACGTCAGAAGACATTAAGCTGTTAAAGAGTGTCCAAAGGAGGGAAATGAGGATGATGAAGGGTCTAGAGAGGAAGCTGTATGAGATGTGGCTGAGGTCACTTTGTCTGTTCAGCCTGAGAAGAGGAGACTGAGACCCCATCACAACATCAAGTTACAACTTCTTCATGAGGGGAAGAGGAACACCAGACAATGTTCTCTTCTCTGAGGTGACCAGTGACAGGGCCCAAGGGAATGGCATGAAATTGTGTCAGCGGAGGTTTAAGTTGGATATAAGAGAAAGGTTCTTCACCCGGGGGGTGGCTGGGCATTGGAACAGGCTCCCTAGAGAAATGGTCACAGCAGCAGCATAACAGACTTCAAAAGGTGTTTGGACAATGCTCTTGGGCACATGGTGACTCCTGGGAATGGTGCTGCACCAGATCAGGAGTTGGACTTGATGATCCTTCTGGATCACTTCCAACTCAATACAGTCTGATTCTGTGATTGAGCTTTGTTTGCCAATCCTCATAAATAATCACTGTGAATTAACCTGCCATTGCTGGAGTTTTATGTATTTTAGAGTATATTTTTTCCAACTTTTTGCTAACTTTAACTTTATTTCATTCTTTCTTTAGGATCATATTATGTCTATCCTCTGACATAAAAGTGTAATAATCCAGGTGTGCAACAGCTGACCTAAGCAAGGTATCCACAAATGCTGTCTTCTGCATCTGGTTCTGCTGTTTTATCTCAGCTTGGAATTAACAGTGAAGAATAGGCAATGCCAGGACCTGTATCCCTTTGTCAATACCCAGATTTCTAAAAGAAGCCAGAAGCATGCTGTCCTCAAGAACAAGAAAGGAAAGGGCCCCCTTTTTTGCACTGACTGAAAAGGGAAGAACATGGAGACCAGTCAAGAGACAAGAGGATACAACAGCTAAGACACTAGACACTTAAATTTTAAATACAAGAGAGAGGCATAGTGTCTTGAAAAAAACCCCAGTTTTCTTCCATGTTTCAGTAGCAGAAATATTTTGTCCCTGACATTGACATTGTGGTGCTACTGCCTTTTTTTTACTTTTTTTTTTTTTTTTTTTTTTTTTTTTTTTTTTTTTTTTTTTTTTTTTTTTTCCCTCCAGCAGAAAATCTTTTCATTTTCTAAAATGGAGATAAAAAGGTATCCAAAATGAAAAAAATCTGCAATAAACAGTAGTTCTAATAATAAAACTGGGCTCATTAAAGGAATAACATAATCTAAAGAACATCTAATGACAATCAAAACCACATCTGCAGCCTTTTATTCATATATCTGCTAGGCAGAGAGAAGAAACACAATTAGCGCAGAATCTGAGCCCCATGAAAAACAAAAGGAATTTTTTCCATTGCCTTTTGTGAAAACTGGATTAGATTTTTTGTGCTGATAACAAAACATCCAGTTTGTTAGAATATCAGCCAGGCAAAAACCCCACAATAGGAACATATGTACATTTGGTAAAACTGAAAGGCTCTTCCCATTTCATTTCAGCCTTGGGGGCTTCATTCTAAATAATCTTATCTACAAGAAACTGTAATTTTCCAGGCAGCCACCATGTTGCTAGTGTTGGCCATGAACTAAAAGTGTCAGAAGACAGAAGAGAGGGAAAAGAAGACAATCTGAGTGAATGACAGACTTACTTATTTATTAGGAGTTATGATTTCTTTGAGCATGCACAAAGGTTGGACTTTGTGCCTATGTAACCAATTATCTTAATGCAATTACTGTATACAAGGAAATGATGGTTTTAAATGAGAAGTGCTACGGTACCACACCCAGGCGATATCCCTGGCATCTAAAGGCCTGGAAATAACCCGCTGTTTATCAGAGCTTTGAGCAGAGCAGGGCACTGATCTGAAGGAGGGGGTGGGGGACCTGCACCACATCTCCTCTGATCCCATGAAAGACACATTTGCTGTCCCAAGCACTGCCACTTGGAGATGAGCCACAATTTCTGTTGTCTCTAAACCACCCTGGTAAATCTATGAATTTTGTCATTCTAGGCAGGATAAAAATTATTTTATATTTTGCCTTTCTTAAACCTGATCTTTTCTACCCTGTGACAACCAGCATTTTTGCAAAACTTGGTTTGCAGCAAAATAGGTTGTGCACTATCATGACAATGTGCTTTTTTCCAGGTTATCTCAGCAAAGGAAGGTTACTTTAAAGCTGGCAATGTTTAGGTTGAACATACAATACAAAGTCCCTAAATCTGGAAGATGATGTCTGTGATGCACTGAAGTACAGCCTAAAAATCTGCAGGGTGATGGTGGTGATGATATATTTTCCAAACATTATTGAATGCGGTAATATTCCAGTAAAATTCTCATTCTGTGTGTGAATTTTAAGATTTTGGAAATGAATGCCCTACTGTATGGATGCAGGGCCTTCCAAAAGGACATCTGCTTCCACTTATTCAGAGCCTCTGCTTCCAACCTCAGTATTATAGAACAGTTATGGAAAGAGGGGATGCACAGATCACAGTTCTTAACTGAATCCCTTTCAGGATATGATAGAGAATTCCATATAATTAAGACTGAATCAGGATTAATTTATAATATAGTGCTTTGTATGGTTTTGTGGCATTCATATAGATCATTTATTCTTATTTCCAGTCTGATAAGAAGAGTAGTTTAATGAGATCTTGTCCTCAGATGAACCAAACTAGTCATGCACTTTTCATGGTTTGAATAATATATTCCACTGAAGACATAGGAACAAGTTATTAGTGTGATAACGGTTTATATTCCTGCACACTACTGTCTTGGCATGTTGAGATCTACAGTACAAAAAATGTGAAGATTCTGTCTTTCACATATTGATATTACTTGAAAACTCTGCAAGATAATCAAGCAAGTGGGAGAAATCATGAGACTACTTTCTTGTGAGGTGAAAGATTTACTTCCTTTATTATTTTTTAAAATTTGTTTTCCTGAAATGGTCTATCTCTGGAGCAATATCTCTGTAAGTAAACACTTGATAGAAAAGTGAGGGTTACTTAAGAGAGCTCCAAAAGTTTGCAGATTTTCTGTTTATTTTTCCTGTTGAAAAGACATTGATTGACAGTTCTGAATCATGTCAGGTTTGCAAGAAGCTTGAAAGGCCATCTGTAATAAATACACTGTTTTCTGTCAGGCATTTTCCCTTCCAGTGCTCTAAGAGGAGACACTGAATGCTTTGTGAGAATTTTCCTGAGTTTCTGATACTCATATCCTCTATGATTTTTCCAGATTAAATAAAACTACTAGTGCTCTTTTTGACCTTATGACTGGATTTCTCAAGCACTGACAGAGATGTGTGTGCTCATTCCAATGCATCTCATTAAGGAGAAATCACTAAAGTAATTTTAGTGGAACTCCTGTATGATGAGCAGATACTCTATTTGAAAGTGTACCTTCCAAGCTCATAATGAAACCCAAACCCCCAAGAGGAATGATGTGCTTACCTTCATGAAACTGAGGATTAGGGTCTAGAGCCTTATCTGGCAAGTGTTTTAGCCGTAAGCCAGAGAAGTGAATGAAAACAGAGAATTAATTTCTTTTCCACTTTTAGAAATGAGTATTTGAGTTGAGGAGAAAAGCACACTGGAAGTTTCTAAGACATTCCTCTGCATAACTTAAGGAATTATCTCACTTTCACGCATTTCACTATGTTCTCAAGAAAGCATGGCATTGGTTCTTGCTTTGTGCTTCTTGGGAGCCCATGGCTTCATTTTTTTCAAGTCCAGTGATCTGACTATTTCTACCTGAGGCTTCTGATGTGCTTCTGATAAGCTACAATTACAGATGAACAGGTAAAACATGAATTCAAGGGCATTGCTGAAATGCTGGGCTCAGCATCCCTTACTCCTCCCTTTCTATCACAACCTTTGTTTTTCTACATTAAGAATATAACAGCAGCTGAGAAATAAAATGCATAGACCCATGCTATTCTCTGTCTACTTAACTGGAACTCATAAGCAAATCTGACACTTATATGAGAAAAAGAATTCCTGTCCACTCCCACATTCAATTTCTAGTTACAACATTTGTTCCCTTCTACTGCACTTGTCCACATGCAGCATGCACTAAACCAGGTCCCATGGGTGATATGAGCTAAAGCAAACTTGCATAAGAAAGGGAGCCAATCTCTCCCTCGTACTCCATCTTTCCATCTATTTGGGCGTGGATCCATAGGGACTTTGCTGGCATATAATGAGAGCTAGTATACACAATCAAAGGGCAGAGGAGGATAGACAGGGAAGAATCATTCTTCAAGCTATCTGCCATTGCAGGGACCTTGAGTCACAACTCGCACACCTCTTTCCTGCTCACCAAACCTCTGCAATTCTTTTTCTCACAAAACTAAACACTGCTTGGTTTCTGGATATAGCTGCATGAATATGCCTATGTATTGAATAAACACATGTATGAGAGCCAGTATTTCAACAGGAAGGCAAACATTTGCAACCTCTACCTGGTGAGAAGTTCATTTCAGTAGCTCAACAGGGCTGTTTGAAATACAGTCATTGTTGGAACATGAGGGACACTGCCAACTGCTTTGAAGGAGGGGCTTTCCCCAAGAAAGCTGGGGTAATTGCGATACTGAACAGTACAGTGATGCAGGTCTCTGACACAAACATGAGGGCTCTTGGCCTTTCCTGCCACAACCCTCCCTGCTTCACAAACACATTCCCTGTCATATGATGCTGCAGTCTTGTGACTGCAGAGCCTTTCTTCTCTCCCACATCCATACTCAGATTTCACCCGTCTCTGTAACCTCTACCTCCACCAGGTCATGAAGGCTGAAAAAAATGCAAGTTGAGCTGCAATGGTAGGCACAAACCAGCTCACTTATATAATAATAAAAAATGGGAGCTCTGCAGAGCTCAGGTCAGTCTGTCCTCCAAGAGAATAGGGTGATCATCTGGTTACATGTCACTCTCACCTTTGGTGATTTTTCATACAAGCTCAGGATTTCTAATAACATCCATCAGCTATAGTCCATGGCCAGGCAGTTTCTTCTTGGGTTAGATGCCAGGATGATTGTGAAGGCCTGCCTGATGAGCCTGGCTTCTCAAAGCCTGAAAGCAAAGTATGCCTGCATGCAACAGCAGGACTGGAAAAGCTCAGATGGTGCTGGCTGATTGCTTTCAGCTAAGTGATCCCTAGCAAGTGTCCTAGCAGCACTTAGTCTTGTCCTTCTAAGTCAGCAAAAGAAGACAGAAAGAGCCTGAAGTACTTCTACCTCTGAAATGCATTTCTGCTACAGGCAGGAATTAGCAAGAGATCAAGTGTGCCTGAAGATATTAATTCAGGGACATGAAATTCATGCAATATTCTTGCTGTTACTCTCTGGATAGACTGACACACCATGTGAATAGGCAGACACATCTTCAGACCTTGTTGTTGATATACACATATATGTGTATATGCATCTATCTAAACCCTGTATTTATTGCAAAGAGAGCTCAGCAAATCACTTGCACTAAATGTGTCTCAGTGAGTATTATTATCTTTTGTGCACTGCTTACCCATTAATGATTTTGCCATGCTTCCCGGATTCTTCAGTATTTGGACAAATGATCTGTAATCAACAATGAAATTGTGCTACTGTCTTGAACAAGCTGTCCACACATCCTCTGAACCAAAAAAAAAAAAAAAAGGAGGCAGACAAATCACCAAGACTCCAGACAGCAAGGTTGCCTGCAGAAGGAGAAAATACTTTAATGGGGAAAGCAGAGAGTAGTTTAAACTGATGCTCATTGAAGCCATTTTCCTATGCAATCTTCCGCTTGCTCTCTCAAATCCAGAATCAGACAGTGAAGATATCCCCTACCTTGAGACATGAGGAATCAAAGAGTGACACTCATTCCTTGTTGCCAGGTGGGCTGGGGGAAAACTGGAGTGTGAGAAGCTGACAACTGTAAGAAAGAGGAAATGCCATTTATTCATATATAAAAAAATCAAACAATGACTACTTAAAAATGTGCATTAGTTCCTTAGGTCTGTTTTCAAGTGCAGTTTCACTGACAGACTTGTTTACAGCACAAGCCACTCCCTGTACCCTTTAAGAACATTTAGGTCATTGCCTCATCTGAAGTGCAAGAGCTTCTTGAAGCAGTTTCCACAACAATCTCATTCTCTGATCACGATATCAGCTACATTTACAAAACTCAAGTGGCTGTAGAAACTACCTGTATATACAGTGGGATTATGCATTATTAATCCATGCTATAGAAATGACCTAGGTAGGTTTGTAATATCTAGAATCTCACCTTACAGAGAATAGAAAGAATAATTGATAATGTTTATGTAAATAGAAAATGATGTTTTTCTACAGCTGTCACTGCTAGCTAGGGAATATTCTGTACACTCCTCAGTTTACTTCCCCATAGTTTGCCATGGACTTTCATACTTGTGTAGCACCATAGATTTTCATCCCACCTTACACCACCTTTCTCCCAACCCCAGTGGACATAGTCCACACCCCACCTCTGATGAATTCACCCCTTTTCCACACAGATCTACAGCTTATTTTGTCCCAGTCCCATGAACAACCCTACAGGTCAACTCTCTTACCCATGGAATCGATCCTCAACATATTTTCCCTTCAATGCATGCTCAACCCTCCACAGAGCTCTGCTCCCCAAGTCCTACCTCCTTCAAAGCCCATGTGACAATCATGTCATTGCTAGGTGGTCATGTCATTGCTGTGTTCTTGGGATCTGGGTAGTGCTGGCACATTTTTGAAGGCCAGCATTCCTAAGTGTTTGATTTGTGTGCTGCCAATTAAACAAGCCTCCAGTGAGTGTTCTGGGGCTGCTTGAACAAAGTATTGAAGAACATGCCAGAGATAGGAGAAGTGATGGCATTAAAGGCAACAGAGCTATTCACACAGTCATAAATAAACATTTGTGCCACTGCTTGGCCAGAATGGGGCTGATTTCATTCAAAAATCAGCTTTACAAGTTAAGCCCTTGGTGTCTGAACTTTTCTCCTGCTGTTTTTAATAGAAAATGTCCTCATTTAGAAACAGATCTTTCCCATGCACACCACAGGGGAGAGTAATTATATGTGATAGAAGTCATGACTTCTAAGAGGAGATATAAGGTATCTGAATTCCCTGACTTCCTTATAGACTTATTCTTAGATCATTGCTGGTTTAATTAGCTTTTAAAGTTTAATTATCCAGTGGACTATAGTTCTGATTAAATGATCTGATGAACAAAACCCAGCCTTTAGGTCAGCATAGCAAAACTATTTTTAATGTAAGAAGGAGAAATTGCTCAATTTAACTACACATTTCCAAATCCCTGTGGTCTCCTTTCACCAGCTGATTTCATTAAATGCCAGAGCTACTCCCAGTAAAATAGGTCACATGCACGGGGTGGAGGGAGATTCATAACTCTCCTGAGTCCCCCATACTCAGTCCCTATGTAGCTATGCTGGCAACAACAGTCAGGTCTCAAAAGCTGACCTTAAGACTAGGGAAGTACATTATGGATGTCTTACTTCTTCTGTCCCTTCCCATCTCCTCCCTTCTCCCAAATGCCCAGTATCACTAACACCTGCACAGCCACACCCTGCTGCTGAGATCACTTTCACCAGCTGCAGCTGCTCAGTGGGTCACAGATCAGGTTGACAAGCTGCCTGGAGTTTAGGGAGCTGGGATGTGTAGGAGAGGCTTGAACACCTTGGAATTTGGCATGTGAGAGACCACGTTGACTTGCTTCGAATTTGGTATTCAGGGGGGTGTGCAAACCAGGACAGCTTGTGCAGTCATGGACAAGAGAGGTCAAGGAAAGAGAATATATCAGGACAGAAAAGTAGGCTGTTACATACACTTGAGTCTTCCGTTTGCCCTGCCCGTTGTTCCTGACCACAGCTTTGCAGATTAGGCATACACAAAGGTATGGTGCTGCATACTGTAAAGCCTGGCCCAGAGCCATGGCCATCATGCCCACCCAGAGCAGCTGTGCCTGTGGAGGTGACCTACACACAGGACGCTGTTTCCTGACACGATGCTGACAGTCAGGCAATTTTTTACAAGCCACCTGTTTCTAGGAGTGTTACCCTTCGTCAAGTCTTGATGAGTTCATCAGGAACTGGGAGTGCTCCATGCTATAGCAAATCATTCCACTTAGAGGTACCAATTTTAAGGTTCCATAAATAATTTTGCTGAGAAGGCTCAGTTAAGCTAACAGAGAGGAAAATCAGAGCCTGGATCCCTCTTGCAGCTTTGCACTCTGGTCTTTCATACCTCTGCATCCAAAACAGCCCTTCAGAGCTGCTGTAACTCATTTGTAAGGCCAAGAAAGAGGTGTTCCCAGGATGTGACTTCACTTAACCCCAGGTAAAAGGTTGTAGTGGGATGAGGAGTTGACAGCAGCTGCTCAGGTATCCCTATCCCACCCTTCCAGGCCCTGGCAGGACAGCAGGAGCACACGAGCTCAGCCCCATGACAAATTCTAGCTACTAACTGTCCCTGGACCAGAGACCAGGTTTTTAATGTGGCCACCAGTTACTAAGCTGGTGCATGGGGCAATATTCATTCGCCTCCCCGTTCTCCTCCCACCGCCACCCATCACTGGCAGAGCCCATGCTCCCCCCTGTCCCTGCCATGGGAATGCTGGGAGCACCAGAATACCATCAGCAGGGCAGCTGGCACTGGCACAGGAGCAGGCCAGACACACAGCTGGGCTTCCTGCTTCGTGCCTGTGTGGAATGCAGCCCAGCGGCCTTTCCGAGAGCCCAGCAGTGCCTCCCAGACCCCTTGGGAGCCAGGGGCCCTAACAACCTCAAGCCACTGCTCATGCTGCTCGCCCAAACACTTCCTTTTAATAGCTGATGTAGTGGAATTCCAGCTAAAATCACAGTGGCCAGAGGCAGGGGTAAACTCATGAGCAAGTGACCAAGTGATTGAGACCAGAAAGCACAGCCACAGTGGCAGCACTCCAGGACAAGTCACCGGCAGCCCTACAAGCAGCTCTTTGTGCTCAGCCAGGCAGCACCATCAACAACCCCACCATGTGCCACACTCTGAAAAACAAACCTCTGCCCAGGTGTTGCAGCTCTGGGTTTTATTGGAGCACGCTGGTGCTGCCATGGGGGTTTCCCTTCCCTCCCTGCTCCCATTTCTCTGTGTCCGTCCCTCCCCAGCACTGCACGCACCTGATCAGCACAGCAGCCCCAGTAGCTCCCACCAACCAGTCCAGCAGCTGATCACTGGCTTCCAAGGCTGTTTGCAGTTTATCAGCAGCATGGCTCCTCAATTTTGGTAATTTCTAGCCTTTCAGCATTGCAACATTATAATCTGAGTTTGCCAGAGAGGTGCGTGATCAGTAAAAGGGACAGATTTTATTGCATTTCTTTGTCCTTTACTCATAAAAACATGGCCTTTTCATCTTCTTGATGCACTGCATGTCAAGTTGCCTGTCAGGGAGTGAAGGAAATGCCTACTTAGATGTCAGAGGAGGTGACATGGCTGTCAAACATGCAGTCAATTCAACATCACTGGGAATGCAGGCTGGCTGCAAAGACAGAAGGTAGTGTGGCTACATTGTGCCAAAGGTAATATTTCATCACTTTGGAGAGAAATGTTAAATTTATTTAAATTATATTGAGTTGTGAAGGTATTAAACTGCCACTTATACTCACCTTTCTTCATTCTTGATTCCAACCCTTGCTGCAGCACTGGGGAGCTCTGGTCATGATTTCCCAGACAGGATTACTTTGCAAAGCATCTGTGCAGAGACTCATCCATCTCCTGGGTTAGTTTACTTGCTCTGTGTAGAATCATAGAATGGTTTGGGTTAGAAGGGAGCTTAAAGATCACCTAGTTGCAACCTCCCGCCACTAGACCTGGCTGTTCTGAGTTCCAGTTCTCCAGCCTGGCCTTGAACTTTTCCAGGGATGAGGCATCCACAATTTTTCTGGGCAACCTCCTTCTAGTGCCACGTCACCTTAATTGTAAAGTATTATTTCCTAATATCTAATCTAAACCTACTCTCTTTTAGTTTTAATCCACTTCCCCATATCCTGTAACTACATACTGCTCTTGTAGAAAGGTCCCTATATCCTTCTTTGCAGGCTCCCTTCATATCCTGATAAGTAGGTTATAATCACATAGCTCATGAAGTGTGGAGGAATCCAGGGGAGAAAATATGAGAAAACTGTATGTGGTTTAATGCTCCTTTTCTCTTCTTTGACAGTGTATAAAGTCATTAGTGTAAACACAAACAGGGCCAGCAGAAATTTCCTCAGCAGAAGCCTAATTGAACATTGCAATCAGACACAGATCTACTCCTGAGCAATGGCTTCATGCCTTAGCTGACATGTGGCACTGAGCTAATGCAAGTCATGCAATTGCCCTCCAAATGGTTGTCACTGAACTGAGAGCTTGTACAGTGGTAGCTTTCATGGCTAATAACTGAAAATAGAATCAAACCTCACATGAGCTGTGTAAATGTGCACTGTTCAAAATTAACTTCTATTACATGGTAGGATGGGTTATATTTACACCAGAGAAGCAGACACCAAACATAATTATTACTATAATTATTAAGATTGCATTGCCTAGAAAATGATATTTTAATTCCTTCTTCTTCTAAGTCTTCTTGAAATACATAAAGGCTCAGAAAAAAAATGCATAAAAAGAAGAAATTAAGAAATGTGCCTTTTGAAATGAATGTACATTGTGCATCATGAATGCTTAGTAAGATTCTTACCCTGTAATGTTGGACGTGAAGGTTAGTTATCAATTTGCAACCTCTTAAATATATCTGGAATATTCAGAGAGCCGGGATACAGCGATCTCTGTGTACGATAGCACAGTGCAGATGATTCTCTCCCATGTCTTTCCACATGATGATCAAATGATGTTTGCTGTCCTGGAACTAGATTCCATCCACATGTTCCCTCCATCCTGACACACTCCTTCCAAGAAAAACATCAGAGAGCTCCGCATGGCTATATTAACAGTGAGAAAGTGACGTCTGGTTACATGAGTCTGGACTTGCTCTGGCTCGCAGCTGGCCAAACAAACCTCCCTGCATGCTCTAGCCCGCTCTTCTATTGATGAATCACAAGCAGAAGTTGAAGCACTAAAAACCAATAGACCAGTTTCTATTAGCCAGAATTTCAGCCTGTGATTTTAAGGGGAATATGTCGGGAGTGGGTAAAGTAGCTCGAGCCCTCCTTCTCCTTTCATTAACTCAGGCTGGTTTCAGGTGGTTTGTTCATGGCTTCAAGGGTGACAAGCTTTTCTCTTCCTGTCAGAACTGCACCCTGAATGTATTTTCCCCTTCAGTAGTCACAGAACTTCTTGTCTGACTTGAACCAAATTTGACAACCTTTGGATATATTGTTACTGCAAAATTCCTGCAAGGGTCACAAGAACAGACAGCTATTTGAGGGGCCTATGAGTGATGCTCAGACCTTCAGAAACTCTAGCTATTAGCTGCAGAAAGGAAGAGAAAATCAGATAAAAGCAACATGTACAGAACATCAAGTCATTCTTCTTACAGAGATGAATCTTTTGGCTGATTTAATGAACAATATTAAGATTTTCTGTCCCCTCCTCTCCTTGTTTCTTTTCACCTTTCAGCTCCCCTCCAGAATAATGTTCTGGCAGTAAAAACCTTGAGGGTTTCATTCATGTCTTGAATTTGCTTCAAATCAAAGAGTAGGTTCAAAAGCTAAGGACAAACAGAATATATGCTTCAGCTCACTTAGATACAGCCCATTAAAAAAAAAAAAATAGGCTAAAAATGTGACTGACAGAAACATGCCAATAATTCATGGCTTACCCCTAAGGTTTTTGGTTGTTTTGTGTTTTTTTCTTCTCACTGAGTAACTTCATTTGTGACAAAAAGATTTGGCAAAACCCTAGGTATTTCTCATGGGCAGCCTATAGAATTGACCATAAACTTAACATAATTTTAGGTTTCTTCTTCTGGCATAGCCTTCCTCTGTTTCTTTCTTACCCAGCTGTAAATTTCTGAAAACTTTAATCTTAATCTTCAATTTCACAGAAGGGCTACCATGCACAAGCTCGTAGTTGTTTGCTAGTCCTGGGATAGGCTCCTCACATGGTGCAGTGGGGACCCCCCCCTGCATGCAGCAGTGGATAACAGCAGAAGGGAAGACAAACTGATGGAGTGCTATCACAACCAGGCCAAAACTCATGTATTCCAAATCCACTAACAGACCAGTATCTGAGTATTTTTGCTTAGTATTCCCAGGCTTTAATTTACATTAGAAAGGCTGTGTCAGTGCTCTTCCTTCAACACATGGCCTGGACATTAAACTTTTCTTCACTACCATGATTGATGTTGGCATTTATGTGGTTGTAAAATGTTCTTTTAACTAGTGCTCAGAGGAGTGCCAGAAGCAAAGATTTCTTCCTCTGAAGTTTAAATGCCCCCAGGCAAAGAAAGGACAATTGAACCTGTGTCAACTGACCACAACTCAGCTGGACACTTTAACCCTTTACCAGAAACAAAAAGATATTTTTCTTGTCCAGCTACATTTTAAATTACATTTTGAATACAGTGTGCTCACATTGGGATATTTTTGGAATTCGAACTAGATTAAGTTATTAAAGGGAGATGAGAAGATAGAGTTCAATTTTCTTGGTTCTGATAAGGAACAGAAATGAGACAGGCTGGAAGTTGCTCATCTCTGCCAGGGGACTAGCATGAGGAGTTTGGGCATTGTCAGGGTGGACTAATGGCTGAGAAGGACTTTGTGTGACTTTGTTTTAAAAGTTTACCTGGATAGTGATGCTGTTTTAAGGGCCCAAGAGAATCGTTTGAATTCCTGCATGACCCAAAGGCTACAGTTTTACCAAGTGTTAGTTATAATAAATGTTTCAGATTCTTGGAGAAGAAGCTCTGTACCAGGTACAAAAAAGAAACAACAAAGTACTGAACCCTGAAGATCCCTGGCAATGAGGATTCCAGCCTGCAAACTATAATCCTTGCTGAAGATAAAGAGAAAACAAAACAAAACAAAAACCTCTCAAGATCCTGCCTATCTTTAGGAGAAAATGCTTTCCCACTCCAAATGTGGTTATTGCTGTGATCCTGAGCACCAGGGGAAGATACACAAAGCAGATTGCTGATTATATTTAGTGCCTTCTGCTAGTGGTCTACCCTGTTATTGTCCTGTTTCCAAGTGGTGACCAAGTTGTGACACTTCAGAAATCGGTAAGTGGATAGGAAAATAATCAAAATATATCTTGGAGGCAGGGAGAAGAAATCCTTTCATAGCCTGAAGGCAATCATGTGGGGTACTCACTACTGATTGCAAGTTTGCAGGTGATTTGGAGTTTCTTCCACCAAAGGACATGTATCTGTGATTGGATCTTGTCATGTCTTTGTCAGTAAAAGTTTAAACCTCTTTACTCTCAGATATTCATCCTGTGTGCTAACTCATACAAAACACCTAAATCACTTCAGGTCTCTTTTTAATAAATTGTGGTCTTTATGTCTCCCCTCCTACAGCCTGCTTGGCAGCCCACAGTCCAGCTTCATGGCTCCCCTTTGAACCCTCTGCAGTCTTTCCTTAACCTCCCTTAACAGCAGGGACCAGAAAGGCAACCCAGCATATAACAGTGGCTAACTAATGCCATACACCCACTTCTCTCCTGCTTTCTAAAGGGCTGTTAAACAATTTTGAGAGAGTACTTAAAGCACTTATTAAAGGTAGCAGCAGTAGTGTTCCTGAAAGAAAAACTCCACTGCCCTCGAAGTTACTCACTCAAAATTCAGGAGGTGCTGGGGTTCAAACCCTGTGTTTGGCACAGGCCCTTTGGTCAATCTTAAGAAATTAATTTGACCTTCCTGTGTTGCCATCATTGTTACCTCATCCCCATCTCTGTAGGACATGTACAGTACTTGCACTGCACCTTCCCCACCTGGTGTATCTGCAGGCACATCTGCACAGACGGTAGCTCTGCCTTCCCTGAGTCAGCGGTGTGAAAGCCTTCCCCAGGCTGGAAGCTGTTAGGACGTGTTACTGAGGGCTGTGCCCATGCTAGGTGTTCCTGCTTCACCATGGAGAAATGAGACATGTCAATGAGTTGAATTTACTGTTGTAAATACAGACTCCTGGTGCTGAAGTAGTCTTGAGTCTTTCATTTCTTCTGTGCAGCATCTGATTCTGCCCCAGCTACAGTGAAACCTCTCTTATGGCATCCCTAGCAGTTGCAAGCTTTTAGCTTGCAGTGAGTTTAGTCTGAAGTACTGTATACAGCGAGACTTTAAACTCACTATTAATTGCATGATTCACTGCTAGTGTTGTGGATTTTCTTTTTAAGCTGGGAAATAAAATTATTATCTCCAGATGGAAAGTCCTAAAGCCTTTGTCTTTACAAATAATAAATAATTATATTATGAGCTACAAGTCTCCTTTCCCCCTATCATCATTATGGTGGAGCAGTGCTAAATTTATGTCTGCAACTTCACAAATCTTAAAATGATAGCTAACCCTCTTGACACACAAGATATAAAATATCCATATGAGATTCACAGTATTCTTTCCAAGTATGGGCATATCCAGGCACCTTTACTGTACAGAGGCAAGAACCATATCCTTCCTATGGCTTGCTGTGACTTCCCTACTCTCTTGCTGTGTGGGCTTCTGTGGTAGCATTACAGCAGGGTTGCATCCATACAGCAGGGGGGATGATAATTAAAATGGTAAACTGGTGAAAGAATGTGTAAACTAAGCAAAATTCTAAGGAGAAGGTTTTGGTATTGCTCCTGAAGCAAGACTTAAACTTGTTTATTCCTTTGTTTATAAATTTAACCATTTATTTGTAAGTTTTAAGCCTGGGATTGTCTTGTTTAATTCCTCTGAACAGTCAGCCATCAAACAGTTTCTATGATGCTTGTTCTTGCAAATATATGTCTAGACATAATTCAGATTAATTCTCCATAATGAAGCTGTCAGTTTGAATATATTACAATGCAAGTGCATAATGTGCAGTTGAAATGAGAGCTCTAAACAAGCTTTGTTCTGGCTTACCTGGTGTGTCTTAGTATACTGCAATTATTCTGGTAGGAAAAAAAATAGTGAACCTGTTTCTTCCTCAGTTAGAAGGGGAAAATTTACAAAACTGTGGAATTTAATTAATTCAGATTACACATATTCAGTGTATTCAGAGGCTGATCCTACAGAATTGCATGGCTTCCTCTTTAATGGCTACCCATCCTGTTTGAACCTTCTTTTTGAAAGGGTTAAGAGTACATTTCAAGGAATTTTTGATGCTTGTGTCAAGCTTATTGTTACAAAGGACAACAAGGTATTATAGTCTACTAAGTATGGGCAAGTTCCCCTCTGAAGACAATTTCATTGCCATACAGCTAGAGACTGTGCTCCTCCCTGCCACATGTACAAGTCACATTTATGACTGAGCAGAAGAGACAATGATAAGTCTTTGTAGGAAGAGAAAATGGGACTTTCTAGAACTTGGTGCCCCAGGAAATTCATCACATGGCAAACAGTGTCCACAACAAAGGCTCGTGGTCCTTGCACCTCTTGACAGCTTTGAAAGAAATAAACAGATGGAAATAAAAGCTAGTCATCTTCAACTGGGGTGGAAAGTCAGACCTTCTTATTGCACGAACTCTGGAAAAACAGTCCTGGAAATGGAGGGCAAGGAAAGGGCTGACTGCTCTTTACTCCTACTGTACTTAAAAGGATAAACTCCATAGACCTTCTCTGACAGTAGCTGGGATTGCAAAGGGAAATGTTTGATTTACACAGCGATTTTAATCTATAGCTAAACCAATTCTGCCCTAATTTTATATTATGGAATCACAGAATGATTTAGGTTTATCAGATACTGATTGATATCTATGCAGAGATATGTATCTATGTATGAGTGCATATGCATCTACGCTGACTCTGCTCTATAGTATAGTTTAATTCTCTGGGCTTTCATGGGAGATTTTCAATCCTCTCTACTGGCACCTCAGTCAGTGGAATATGTGGCTTGGTAGCTCCCAGAGCTGTGTCCATCTCAACTTACACCTTAGGAACTGATAATTTGAAAGTGAGATAGAAAAAGAGATGAACTGAAACTCTCAGCCACTTCTTGGTCCATACTATATGTCATATTCTAGAGTAAAAATAAGTTTTAATACCAGCTAATACTTGGGAGATGGACAGATTTTACACTTTCAGAGAAATTTAATTAAAGGCACATTTTAAAAAAAGAGATTACAAGCTCCAGGCCTCACAGAATGTCTGTACTGTTTACAAATAATCTAAGATTTAAGAATCTGGTCTTATGCTTTGACCAAAGTCTTCAATGTCCTCATATCATTCCCCTAAGAGGTATAGGGTTCAAAAAGTGTGAAGGTTAAAGAAAGGACAAGTCTAACCTGTACCAGGAGGGCTTCTCAAAACTTAACTCTCTGGGAAAAAGCAATGAATTCTATTCCAAATTCATTCTGATGGCATGAAATCACTACCGGCTTTGCAGGTATGAATCTAAATAAGCAGTGCATGCCAACCCTGCAGAACTGCAGACTTCTCACATGCCTGCCTACATAAAACCCTGTAGGTAAAAGAGCTACATTACCCAGAACATTTTGTAAACCATTAATCTAACCTATCCTTGTAAGGGAAGTCAGTCTTACAAATGTTCTTCCCCTCAACTTCCAACAATTAACAAATCAACCTATTAAGTAGCTCCTTCCAGGTATTTGAAAAACATAGACCCTTTAAACATTTTAATTGAATATCTCAAAAATACTGCCTGGTGCTGGATCAGTTGTCTTCAACTTTTTGCACCAAGTATTCCAGTAATGGTGGAAACAGTAACATGAGTGCATTAGAAATTCTACAGGAAAGCAAAGA
>VWZN01001208.1:410963-443156 GCA_013396955.1 Regulus satrapa | reverse complement strand
CCCAACCTTTCCTCTGCTGTTACAAGAGCCATCTATGCTTCCATGCCTTCAAAGCATACCCCAGTGTTACAGAGAGATTTCATTCTCTAGAAGGTGATTATGAAGTACTCGCTAATTATAGGAACTGCATTAAAGTGTTCCCAAAGAATAAATCAGCCTAAGGGCAGACAGAACTATTCCCAAGAAATAACATATTAGGCTCCTGGGCTGCTTTTTTTTTTTTTTTTTTTTTTTTTTTTTTTTTTTTTTTTCCCCCCCACATTTTTTTTTTTTTTNGAACTCTGGAAAAACAGTCCTGGAAATGGAGGGCAAGGAAAGGGCTGACTGCTCTTTACTCCTACTGTACTTAAAAGGATAAACTCCATA
Source organism: Regulus satrapa (assembly GCA_013396955.1). Lineage (NCBI taxonomy): Eukaryota > Metazoa > Chordata > Aves > Passeriformes > Regulidae > Regulus > Regulus satrapa. The sequence continues at coordinate 442,790 of VWZN01001208.1, read as the reverse complement.
GACCTTCTCTGACAGTAGCTGGGATTGCAAAGGGAAATGTTTGATTTACACAGCGATTTTAATCTATAGCTAAACCAATTCTGCCCTAATTTTATATTATGGAATCACAGAATGATTTAGGTTTATCAGATACTGATTGATATCTATGCAGAGATATGTATCTATGTATGAGTGCATATGCATCTACGCTGACTCTGCTCTATAGTATAGTTTAATTCTCTGGGCTTTCATGGGAGATTTTCAATCCTCTCTACTGGCACCTCAGTCAGTGGAATATGTGGCTTGGTAGCTCCCAGAGCTGTGTCCATCTCAACTTACACCTTAGGAACTGATAATTTGAAAGTGAGATAGAAAAAGAGATGAACTGAAACTCTCAGCCACTTCTTGGTCCATACTATATGTCATATTCTAGAGTAAAAATAAGTTTTAATACCAGCTAATACTTGGGAGATGGACAGATTTTACACTTTCAGAGAAATTTAATTAAAGGCACATTTTAAAAAAAGAGATTACAAGCTCCAGGCCTCACAGAATGTCTGTACTGTTTACAAATAATCTAAGATTTAAGAATCTGGTCTTATGCTTTGACCAAAGTCTTCAATGTCCTCATATCATTCCCCTAAGAGGTATAGGGTTCAAAAAGTGTGAAGGTTAAAGAAAGGACAAGTCTAACCTGTACCAGGAGGGCTTCTCAAAACTTAACTCTCTGGGAAAAAGCAATGAATTCTATTCCAAATTCATTCTGATGGCATGAAATCACTACCGGCTTTGCAGGTATGAATCTAAATAAGCAGTGCATGCCAACCCTGCAGAACTGCAGACTTCTCACATGCCTGCCTACATAAAACCCTGTAGGTAAAAGAGCTACATTACCCAGAACATTTTGTAAACCATTAATCTAACCTATCCTTGTAAGGGAAGTCAGTCTTACAAATGTTCTTCCCCTCAACTTCCAACAATTAACAAATCAACCTATTAAGTAGCTCCTTCCAGGTATTTGAAAAACATAGACCCTTTAAACATTTTAATTGAATATCTCAAAAATACTGCCTGGTGCTGGATCAGTTGTCTTCAACTTTTTGCACCAAGTATTCCAGTAATGGTGGAAACAGTAACATGAGTGCATTAGAAATTCTACAGGAAAGCAAAGATCTGTGTTATTTTATACTCAAGGTGAAGACTTGGTCTAATCAGCTTACTGCACAGACTTTTAGTTATAAGTTTTTTGCTCTGTTTTTTTGAGACATAGAGCACTACTGCTGTCTAAATCACATAGAATACCCCTGAGCAGTCTAAATTCTAATCCTGTAGATAACTACTGAGAAATTATTTTAGGTAAATACATTTTAATATGAAATGTCATAAAAACCTTCTTTGGTTCAAAATGAGAAATAGGGGATTTTTTTGGGGTGCTTACTGGCATGAGGAGGTAGAGGGATCCATGGGGTCCAGAGATGGATTTGTAATCAATTAATGCATTATGCAAATGTGCAACCCTCTCTTATCAAATTTAAGTTTACAGAGAAAAAAAATCCCAAGGGAATAAATGGCATTAAGAGTTTGGGGATTATTTTTTTTAGTCTATTATTTTAATGTTCTCAAACACCTGGCAAGCAGCATCAGAGGTGAATTTCACCCTATTTCTTTTCTAGACATTTCCTTCACCAGGCCAATTTTACACTCAAAATGAAATGTGCCATATAAACTATGGTCCTTTCTACAGCTATGCAATTACTGAACAACAAGCTCAAAGATATTTACAAGAACAGCAGTCCTTGCCTGGTTTTCCACAAATGTTTCTGCTCTCGTCTCCCATAAGACACTTGACAGAATAATTACCAAGCATGACAGTATATCAGCTTGATATTCAGACATGATTTTTACATCTCTTGCCATACCAATTCAACAGAAGATGCAGTGGCAAGCAGTAGTGGCAGTTGGAGGGGGAGCTCCCATAGACAGAGTTTGTCCCGGGACACTCAAAGAGTTAAAAACCACATGGTAATCTTTCCGTACTATCACAGGCAGTTAATCTTACTCGAAGGAACACATTTTGCCTCTAGACATCATAGCCCCGGGGTGTGAGCAGGAGAGGGGTGTGCGGGGCAGAACAGGAGTGGCCGAAGGGCACAAGGGAAATGGCTGGGAGAGGGCTGCCAGCTGCCTCCCCAGGGACCCAGCCCACGTGTGACCTCCTTAGCCAGGTGAGGAAAGGAGCACCTGACTCTGTCCCCACATACCTCTCCCCCACCCCTGCACAATGCAAATGAAGCCATTCCCCGAGCGGGATTGCTGGGGGGAGCAGCTGTCAAAATGCCCAGCGGCTTCAGACCAGGGTTTCACTAGTATCTCTCAAAGAGGAGAGATGTGGTCTGCTACTGTGAAACGACGGTGATGTCCCCTGGCAACCCCTGGTTTTAAAGTTCCCNNTTTTTTTAATGTCCTCCAGCAATATGCATTTACTTTAAAATTATTTATTGGAATGCATTTGAATTTATTATTGTCACTATCCTTCTATCGCAGGGAATTATGGTGCATAATTGTAACTGAAGCTGTGCTGTCTGGTTGGAAGCGGTCACACAAGATGCAGACTTTATTCCCTGAGTGAAGAATGCAAGTATTTCCATAGCAAAATATTCATGTTTAAAGTAAAGTCTCCTTGAGTGTGGGTGTTTATAATTCCAGATTCCTTTAGAGCAAATATTTGTGTCTATAAAATTCATTTGCAAAAGATTTGACAGGATGTGTGCAGAAAAGAAAGGTCAAAACCATAAAAGTGTACTGAAAAGGATAAAAGTAAAGTCCTTGAAATATGGTGTGTGAGTGTTGGTGTGCATAAGATACAGGTAAGAGCCATTAAAAAAAGATCTGTGTCTCTGTAAATGTAAATGTGCAGTTAAAAGATACATGCATTGTAGATTGCTGTATGGGGTTTCTGTACCCCACAGCGAGAGATTGTGTGTGTGTGTCTGTGTGTCTGTCTGTGTGTGTGTGGACATGCATGTGTGTATGAAGGAAAGGGAGAGAGAAAATGAGGGGGAAAGTGGGAGGAAGATAGGTACAGAGTCAGAATTCTTTTTTTTTCCTCCTATCAAGATGATTATAGTGTCCTTAGAAATGAGAGGGCTCTACCAAAGATTTTCAACTTCAAAGAAAAATTCTTGGTGAAAGCTCATCCTCTCCTTCTCTCATTAGTAGGCAGAAAAGCCTTTAATATAATCTAACACAGAGAAGCAGAAGAGTATACTTCCCTACCAAATCAAGCAAAACATTTCACAGGCATATGATGGTATGAAGCTAAAGAAGAAAAAGAAGCAATAAGACTTTTGGAGGACTATGAATACGAACTTAAAAATATTGATGCAACTTGGAGCTATTTAGGGGTAACCTTTGATATAAAACTCCTGTGGTAGTGTCCAATTTCTTCTATCAAAATTGGGTTGGACTTTTTTTTTTTTTTTTTTAATACACATTTTATGTCCCCAAATAGACTCTGTATGTGTATATGCAAGAGGGAAAATCTTTCTCACTTGCCTGTGTCTAGAAGTGGACAGTGGCTCCATGTGTTCTGTCATGCCCTAGAAGCTCCCAGCCATCTGGTAAACGTGCCTGCAGCTTTGGCACAAAGTCAGCAGTTGCAGGTGTGCACTGAGGCAGGTCTCATGGCTGCCCACTGTTATCTGTGCAATCTGGGTTGAATCCATCCTGCACACCCAACATGCAGTGAGGAGTATGAATGTCTTAACAGTTGAAAAGAAACACAAAAATAACTGAGCTCCAGCTCATCAAATCACATCCAGCAGCTCTCATTTCATGGTACTTATGAATGGTTCCTGTTTCAAATTAAATTAATCATGTTGAATAATATTATCATAATTTAAAAAATACTATGCAATTAGGGCTGAGCCATAACCTAAGAAGTTTACTCTGTTCAGTACCTCCGGTCCTGCAGAATTTCCATAGCATTTTGAATCATAGAACAACTTGGGTGGGAAGGGACTTTTAAAGGTTTCCTAGCTCCAATCTTCCTGCAATGTGCTGGGACATCTTCAGCTAGATCAGGTTGTTCAAAGCCCCATCCAGTCTGGCTTTGAACCAGGAGTGAGTCATCCACATCTTCTCTGGACAACATGTTCCAGTGTGTCACCACCGTCTCTTAGTGAAGAATTTGTTCCTACCCTCTGACCTAAACGTACCCTCCTTCAATTTAAAGCCATTTCCCCTAGTTCTGTTGCTTCATGTCCTTGTGAAAAGTCCCCCTCCAGCCTTCTTGTAGGCCCTCTTTAGGTACTGGAAGGCCACAATGAGGTCTTGTTGGGGCCTTCTCTTCTCCAGGCTGAACAAACCCCTCTCTCTCCTTTCCTCAAAGGACACCTACTCCATCTCCCAGTCATCTTCATGACCCTCCTTTGGTCCCACTTCCACAAATCCATGTTCTCCTTATATTGGTGGCTCCAGTGCTGGACACAGCACTCCATGTGGGGTCTCACCAGGGTGGAGCAGAGCTGCAGAATCCCCTCCCTCACACTGCTGGCCATGCTGCTTTCAAACAGTCCAGGACAGGGCTGCTTTTAGCCGCTGCAAGTGCGTGTTGCCAGCTCATGTGCAGCTTCTCAACTACAGGTACTTCTAATCCTTTTCACCAGAGCCGCCCTCAATCTCTTTACCCTTGGCCTTTGTTGATATTGGGGCTTGTCCTGACCGATTTTGCAGGATGCTTTCTTGGCTTTGTTGAGCTCATGAGGTCCATGCAGACCCACCTCTCAAGAGTCTTCTGTAAAATATTCCAGTGGTCAAGTTTTATTCATTTCTCCAGTTGCACTTTTTCTTTCCATATGCTGTGCAAAAGGATTCTGTGGCAGCTTTCTTTTCAGCACTGAATATTTTACCATCCTTTGATTTAATTACCTGCATTTACATTCTATTATCTGGAGGTAGAACCCACTATTTAGTGAGAACAAAAATAAAGACTAAAGGATGTAAAAAGGACAAACTTTCCATTTTCTTCTCCCCCTTTGAGCAAGACTCATCTAACACAAATTGGAGTTGCAGGTCCATTTACTGCCAGAGCCAAAACGCAAATCAGACACCGATGCTGACATAATGAGTAATTTTGTACGCCTGGGAAACTATCATCCAGCTAGTTTGCATTACGAAAGATTCAAAGGCATTTAATGGACAAACATGGGTCTAAAGATGCTAGGTGTAAGGCACTACAAATCTGTGTCAAGTATGAAATCAGCTGTCTAATATTAGATGGCAAGTCTCCTGGCATAAAGCAGTGAGCACATGAAAATATACTTTTCCCTATTTTTCAATATCATTCCTGTGATTGCCAAAATATATAAGAACTGTCAAAATTTTATGTGCCAGAAGAAAAAAATGAGGAGTGGCGGGCTGATATACAGTTTGTAGTAAGTTAATAGATATCTAGAATAAATTCTTATGAAATATAACCAGAAAATACATTACATAGTTTTTACAGAGTCATGTGTCTTGTACACATGCTGTAAACATGTAAACAGCCTATACTGCCCCACCTTTTGCAGCACTTTTGCCAATCACCTCACAAATATAAGCTGCATAATTATTTGGTTTATCTCTTTTGTAGTTAGTACTGAAATGCTGAGAACAGAACTGTAGCAATTTGCATCTCTTTTAGCTCAAATACAAAGCCATAAGGACTGAAAAAACCCCCCAAACCAAACCCTGGGAATTGAACACCTTAAGTACTATGTAAGACTTTTACTGCATTTGCAGTTTGTATGAAAATGCAACTTATGTTGTAAGTCCATAAAGAAACAATATTGTCTTTGATTTCACTGTGGTACAAGAGAACTCCTCAGTGATACCCAGGGTGAGCTTGTCCATAGGCAAACTGTTGAGTATTCTATCACTCACCATTAGCAATTATCTCAGTATGTTTACAGTATAGTAATGCAGCAATTCTGCTGTAGGCTAGAAGAGATAAATGATACCTCTGCTCATTTAACAGTTCTTTCTTGTAGTAAATTATGAACACTTAACAGCTCCCAAAATATTCCTTAAAGATTGATCAAATAAAATTTAAAAAAATCCTAATTCTTTAGAAGTCACTCAGGATTGATAGAACACTATACCTCTATTTAATTTCAAGTCTACAAATTGAATAGTGGGGCTGGCAGAATTATAAAGGATTTATTTGAAAAAAAATCCATAACAAAGGTATTAATTTGAAATTAATCATTTACTGCAGTGCTGCAATGTCCTGTTTCACTTGTTACTTTTAGGCAACATTTCAAAAAGCAATGGAAAATTTTAAAGGTATGGCGTAGAAAGCCAAAAAGAAAATACAGTAAAAGAGAAGTAAGATAAAAGCAAGCTCTTTTATTTTTTTTTCCCTGTACTTTTCTATTTAACTTGGTATTAAATAAAGATAACATAAAATAGAAGGAGGAGAGGAATTAAGTTCTTTCCTGCTAAAATAATTCAATATGACATAAGCATTGAAATTAGGATTTTTTTAAAGTTGCAACCAAAGATCCCCCAGAAAAAGCAACCCTTCCCGAAACCTTTCAAAAGCTGGGCAATGGTGAGGGAAGGGGATGCTGAAGGTAAGGGGATGATTGGTGTCAGGCCAGCATGTGCCACGGAGGCAGCGAGCACCCCGAGCACACCTGCACTTCATTTCAGCTGTGCTGCCCCGTGCTCTGAGCAGTCATTCTCACCAGGCTCCTTCATTCACTCTTGTAAACGTGACCTTCTCAGGGTTCAGCTCATGATTGCTTGCATTGAATTTCCGTAAAGCTGGGCAATGATGAAGAACTTTATTTTTCACGTAGCTCCAGGGGGAGTGCCTAAAATTGACATTGAAGCTAAGTACACTAGATTAAAAGAAGCAGCTGTACATAATAAGTCCTGAGTCACATTGTTGTAACATCAGAAGAACATTCAGAAAACAAGAAATCTCTTCTGAACTCTGAAGAGGTTTATGGCTCAGTATTTATCATTACTAAGTGGAATTTCCATACATAATGACAGGAATCAGTCAAACTTCAGCATATTTCACCCAGGCACAGATAGAATTTAGATTCTCTTAAACATAATGCAGCATAACAAAATGTCTGTTCTGGATGAAGTCAGATGCTGATATTTTCTGCTATTGCTTTTGTGATCTTTACGGTTTCTGCTTGTCCTCACATCTCGATCTGCATTAGGTGGAAAACTCCTTTTCCATTTCAAAGCTGATCTGGCTTTAATTGATCCAAAATTTGATGCATGGTCCTGAAGTTAGTGTGATAAGGTTTCACCTTCTAACAGTGAGCACTGTCTAATGCTAGTGGGTCATAAAGCATTGACCTCAAATATGCCAAACCTTCTTACCTCTTGACACTGTCTCTCAGAGGAGGCAGTACTGAGAAAAGGCCAGATCAATCTTTGTCAAAATTCAGGGGTAGAAGATGGATGACAGCTTCCAGTCAGAACTCATCCTGTCTGCTCCAACCTGTTTCAAATGGGCACTCTTGGACAGTGATGCATGGATGTGCGTGCTGAGCCTCTAACATGCTATGCCTCCTGTTATGCTACATGCTTGATATATTTTTTTCATATTTAACATAACCTCAAAGGCATGGCAAAACCTGTGTAAGAGAGGCATCTGTGCTGAGGGCAATTTGAGTGTAAGGGTACAAAATCTCATCTTCTGTAGTAGCAAGGTGGCTGGTTGGAGGTGAGCCATGGTATAAGCCAAGGCTACAAAGCTGAAGACATCTGCCTTTGGATTTAGTTGTTATTGTGTTGCTGCTGACTGAGCTTCTAAATTATTGTTGTTTTTAACTCTTTCATGAAGATGCCTTTGCATCCTTTGCATGCAGTTCCATGCCATTAAGATATTCCAATAAGGTAAATATCAAAATATTTTGATTTTTTTCCCCTGATTTCCCAGCTGGCTGGACAGGGAATATTAAAAGCAGTAATTATGAAGATGAAGATGAAGAAGGCATAAGAATGTTTTTGCCCACAAACAAACAGATTCTTGCAGTCTGAAGGAGGCTGTTGTGGTGCCCCTCTTGAGGAAACAGTAAACTGAAAGTGCCTATCTTTTTAGATAGAGACATTCATTTTCTGAGAAACTAAGTCAAGAATATAGTGCATTAGGAGTCCAGGGGGTATCCAGGACAGTTCAGAGTCCCTCTACAGGCTATCAGATAATGAAGTGGATGGTTGTTCTTTTAATGACAAGTTAAGCAACAGTTCAATTTCCTTCTTGCATATGCTACTCAATCTATGGGTTGGAGCTGACATTCCTAATGTATTTGTCAGAAAAGTGAAGCAAGGTAGGGACTTACTGGGTTTTGATTTATCCTGTGTGCCAGTTGCCAGAATCTGAGCCCTTACATTAACTTGGACATGAACATCCACACAATTACACCTCATTCCATATCCTCCCTGCCCTTCACTTGTCCATCTGCACTCAGAAGAGATGAAGATCACTGGTAACCGATTTTGCTAATAGCTCTCATCAGCTGTCACAGTGTCATAAGAGTATTTCTCTCCCTCAGAAAAGCCTTGCAGGGAGATTTGAAAGGTTATTTAGTGGGGGGGAGTATTTTAACCTAAATTCTTTGTAGCCCTAACTCAAGACTGCCCAGATCCTGCAGAAAACTCTATCAGATTTGCTTATTTGGAGATAAAGTCTGAGGTTTCCTATATGGGTCATAGAAACTGAGACCTTGGTCCAAGTCAAAGTTAGGTTAATTCAGCCAAGTGTAGATGTCAGCAGAATCTGTCAGCAACTGACAAGGTGACCCTAACTGGTTCTTTGATGATTTGAGGCCTTTGTTCCTTTCCTTGCAAGATGCCTGAGAGGATCAAAGTTTGCTCTTAAAGCACTATTGTGTGGCATTATGACCCCTTAGCTCTCCTGTTGATCATGCATGAGAGTCTTACTCCATTAATAAGTGATAGATATGTATCAGTATGTTAATGATTCCTGGCTCCGCATGTCCATCTGCTCTGAGCCATGCCACACACTGGAGAAACAGTGACATGGTGCCTGCACAGATTCAGTGACTGTCCTGCCAGCAGTAATTAGCTGATAAACAGATAAAGAATGAGTTACATTCCTGGGCTGGTGGAACAACTGTCAAGAGTTTCATTGTGCCACCGGCCCAGAAGCTCCAGCCATTTGCATATGGTTGGTTCTCTTATACTTGTGGGGACCTTTCCATCTGCAGCTGGTGAAAGAGGTACGAGCCTTCCTTACCCTCACTTTGGGTAGGTCTGCACGGCATGCAGGGAGATTGCTTTGGCTGCACTTTGAATAGAACAAACATGGAACAGCCATAAACTCATGGAACTCGAAGCCAAGATGTAGCACTGGATAACAGTGCTGATTCAGGGCCTCCAGGCATCTGCTGGCCAGGAACCCTGCTGTGGTTGGGTCTTGCCTCAACATACAGCACAGGTGTTGCCTCACTCTTGACCAAAAATCTTAGTTACTTTGGGAACAGGAAGCTTTCCTGCTCATGACAAAATCCTGCAAAACTGAAGCTGATACAGCAGAGACCTGCCTCTGACTCAAGTCTCAGTTGCGCATTGAACTAGTGCTTTGATGTTTAGGTTTGCTTCATAATATGATCTGTTGAAGGTCAAAGTTTTGCTTTTGTCATGTAGTTCCTGCACTGATTTCAGAGGTGTTCCTGGAGAGGCAGCTTCTTTTTGGCCATGACAACACTCTAGTTTTAACTAAAAACATCCAGTTAAGCAGTGAGTAGTTGAGAAGCCCAGATTTGCTGTTCTGCTAAACGTGACATGAATTTTAACATTCCTCTTAGCATGTGAGAGAGAAGAGGTCAAAAAGTAATGTATTAAATGCTTTTTTGTAGGAAAATCAGTCAATTACTTGTGATTCCAAATTAATTTATTTAAGATCAAAGGAACAACATTTTAAAAAATCATGGAACCAGCAACGGAACTGTGTAACAGAAAATCAAAGGATTTGCACATGAAATACACACTGATGGATCAACTGTCTAATGCTGGATGATAAAGAGAGACCTAACATCATGCAATAGCTGTTTTTGTAATGTAATAAGGTCTAGGGAGAAAAAAAAAAGTAGAGCAAACTGTTAGCCATTTTAAACTCAGATCTGTCTGAAAAGAAATGCCAAAAATTATGCTCTCAAATAAAGAATTTGTAAGTTTGGATAGGTTTCACAACACTAATACTGTCTCATGACTCCTAACTAAAACCAATGGTACAGTATGCTGAGGTATTAAATTCTGAGGTCCGTGCAAGAGCTGAATGCAAAGCAGCTCTCTGATCTACAGGAATTTTTGAGATATGAAAGCTCACTCAGGACAAAGAGGAAAGGAAAAGAAATCCTGTGTGATTTTAAAATAATAAAAAAGACTATTTTAGTCAAAACATGATTTTTTTTTCTGATAACTGACTTTTATTTTTTTAAACTTTCTCAAGATACAGTAATGTAAACTGCTTCAGAAAAAAACCCCAAACTTATGTTAGAAAAGAAGACTTTCGTTTTAAAGAATCAAAAACAGGTATTTTGACAATTTCAAATTTAAATTATTTTGGCACTTACTAAAAACCAACCCACTTCTGTTAATATCTTCAATTATGATATATGGAACTGTGTAACGAAAAGTGCTTTTTATAGGAAATGCTCTGATTAGTTTTACCTTTCTTTCTTTTCATGGCATTGTCTGACATATGACATTGTAATACAATAAGAATTCTCTTTATGTTCCTAAAGTATTATGTGAATAAGTTCCCATATGTTAATTTTGTTTATGATATATTAAAATCAAATTTTATAATTATATTTTTCCAGCATCATCAGATGTCTCTATGTTTGGTCAAGAATACAGTTGGACCTAATCCATTATGGTATGTACCTCAGCACTAATGCTATTTGTTAATGGATATTTTTGACATCATCTGAACCAAGACATTTTTTTTAAGTGATCAATAGATTTCTTTGGCCTACCTGGTACTTCAAGACATACTGGAAAATGCACATGTATTTACTCTAAATTCAGCCTCTATGTATGCCAAATTACGGAAATTTCAAGGAGATAAATATAAGGCTAACCAAAAACCTTCAGAATAAAACACTAAATAATAAATAAATTTGATGACAGATTTTTAATGGCACCAGAGTTCTACTGTTGAGATTTTATGAAGATTGCAAGTCTTATGTAGGGATGAAGAGACCTTCAGAAATAGCAGATTCTCCAGTCGAGAGCACTGAGATTTAAAGTAGTGACACACTTTGTTCAGTGCTGTACTGAAATATCTAGAAGTGAATGTCTGTGTCATATGGATGATTTATAACACAAGTAGTGGAACATGTCATTAGTACCTATAAAACGGGAGCATAGGAAAAGCCTCTATATAATCCAGGTTGAAATTATTCCACTTTTCAATGGTTCATATAAAGGCTTTCCCATCCAGAGGTATGTCACACATAAAAATTCATTAGTAATGCCAGCTAAGTGCTTAAGGACACTACTGCTGAGGCCCACAACTGTTAGTCAGAAGGATTCAAATCTTACTGTGTTTAATATGAAAAGGCTGAAGTCATCTGGCAAAACAGCTTTATCTCGGGTGTTAATTTTCTCATATCTTGGAAAACCTGTTTCATTTTCACAAAAGGATGCCCAGAAAGTGGCCTGACACATTTTCTTCACACTTTCAGGCTACAGAGAGTTTATCTTGAGGAAATTGAATACTTCTCACGCCAGTGATGTGAATATTCACGGTTCAGTCCTGATACCAGTGACATGGAAACAACACCCTTGGTCTCAGCTGCAAGTGTCCTTGTTTTGGGCCACAATTACACATTGTTGTCAGTCACTTCATGCTGTATCTGTTGACGTTAGTTACAAATACTTCTTCCTTCACTTTAAAATGTGTAATTACCCTAGGGTTTCTAAAGAACTAAAGGTGTAGAGTTGCTTCCCTCATATGCTACCAGATAGCAACAATATTCCTTTGTAATAGGAGAGGACACTGGAAAAGCTGTAAAGGAAGCAGAAGTGATAAACATCAGCTTATTACTATGTATTATTCCATGAAGCTCTCAGACCTGTAGGCACTGGACATAGAAATCCAAGAAAATTGGATCCCTGCTACAAACAGTTCAGAGTCCTAAACCACTGTTTCACTGGTACAAACATAGGAGAAATATCCACAACTGTAGCATTCAAAGTTAAGCCAATAACCACCTGGAGGTGATCTTCATGGGTGAGCATGAAGCAAAACATATTACAGCAGGGAGAAGGCCGTGAGGAATGTGATTCATGCATTTAATTACCTTAGGAACACGTTCGTGAAGGTCCTTTCAATGATGTCTTCTCATTCCAGATGTTCAGTGCAGGCATGCTCACATTTTGTAGGCAATTACTAAATAAACTCCAGTAGGAAGTTACAGAAGCACCTTCTGGAAGGGAAGAGCGGCTTTCTGTAACAGGAAAAGCACTAGAGGACAGGTCAAGTGCAGAATACTTTTGAGTAAAGTAAAAAGCATGAGTTGCTATTTCCCCTGGGATTCTGAACAGAATGGTCAGGATTTACCAGGCTATCCAAAACACTGCATTTCTGTTAGTTTTTCCAGCTAAAGGAGAGGGTTTCCATTGAGTTTGTCTGGAATTTCAGGATCAGGCAATATGAATCACAGCTCTGGGGAAGCCTAAAGATGTGTGTGATTACACAATGCTAGTCAAGAAATATAAAAATTACTGCAGACACAGACAGAGTCTGAAAACACAGCAGAAGCCTCAGAAAACAGAATTTTTCTGCTAGAACAATTACAGTGTAATCAAAGTTTCATTATAAATAAAACTGCAATTCCCACATTGCACATGTGAAACAATTAGTGACTTTAATTTGCTTTGCTATGAAGGGAGTTTTGCGATAGCAGAATTTACTGTGAAAATAGAATCAAGTAATTCAGTCGTAGCATTACCTGAATGTTTTCAAATGGTCTGTACACAAGAGTTTGATAATACAAGCCTCTTTTTTTTTTCAAACCACCAAAAGTCTTCTGGACAGACAACTTATCCCCCTTTCCTCCTGTGAATATGTCACATGCTCTTTTGGACCTTGCTGCTGCTTAGCCCAGGTCTTACAAGCAGGCAGAGATTGGCTGGCAGCTCTGGAACTATAACACAAAAATCAGCCATCCTCAGTTGCCCTTTGGCAAGGATGGATGATGATGTGGCTTATCAGAATGTGTCAGTGTTACACCACTTGCAAACACTCCTACACAGACAGCTCATACCGCAAAATGGGAATTGGTCGAGCTGTAAGTTTGGGAGAGAAGCAATGGAGACTGGGTGGATCTTGGCTCTCTCTCCCCTACATGACAGCTACTGTAACTGTACTGCACGTGGGTTGCTGAAATTTTTAGATATTATGAGCCAGCATTAATAAGCTATTTCTCTGTTTCCCCCTCTCCAACCAACTGAAGGAGCAAATGAGTAATTGTGACTCATCTGATACTTTTGAGAGATCAGATTTCTTCAGAATGTTTTTGAGTCGATGTTGGTCATATCAGAATCTTTTTCTCATCCCTGGGCCAGAGAGTCATAAGCCAGTCCATTTTAGGTTGGACTACATACTATTGCCTACAAAATGTTGATTTTGTACCCTTGTGTTTTTCTTCTGCTTCTACATGGCAAGGCAGAGTGAAAAAAATTAAATGTAGTTATTTACTTGACTGAAGTAGCTGGAAAACTTCCATTCTACTGATTTTTAATTTTTTTTTTTAAGAAACAGAGAGAAATTTCTATAGTTTAGGGAATGTTGAAGCACTGACCTAGAATAGGTGAAGAGGAATCAAGAAGGGGATGTCTAGAGGTACCCTAGGCCTTCTGACCCCCAAGAGCCAGCTGGCTAGGGATCAAAAGCTGAGGGTGGCAATCACTGGGTTTCATTAGACAATCCAGTACACTTTGTGTCTAATGGCTGTGTGACAGGAGTGAAGAAAGGCAGCTGAGATAAAACAATACCCTGGAAAGTGAGTAGATAGTAATAGTGGCTGATCTGCAAGACAAAAAGAATTTCCCCAAAAGTGAAGGACAGTGAGAGCTCACACCTTACCGCTGTGACAAACAATAGATTTTTTTTTTTTTGCCTAGAGGGATAGTGGCTATAATTCATTTCTCCACCTGCTAGTCAGAGTGAGCAGATTTCCACAGCATGAGAACTCAAGCATGCATGCTGAGCCTGCTGAGGAAAATGAACAGTTTCTCCACCTTGACAGCAGTGGCAAATGTCCTAGAGAAGTGTGTGTCCTAAATGTGATTGTTTTTTCTTTCTAAAACAAAGTGTGCATATTTAAATGAACCTGCGGTAGGAAGCTTAGGCTACCAAATCCTTACAAAATGGCTATGTCCTCCACAAAACATGCTTGTTTGTAATGTCATCTAAATCCAGTAATGATTCCACATTTAAGTTGTCAATGGGGGAGGATTGAGACAAAGTCTTCTCTGGGTAACTAGGTATTATTAATGATTTTCAGTCCTGGATTTCAGTCCAGGGCAGCTGTTAACCCACTCTCAAAACACCATGGATTCATTTAAATCTGTCCCAGCTTGGACCTTTACCAAATTCTGTCTGCTCAGAAGCTGTATGGTTCATAAATCCCCATCCCTGTAAATGTTATGACACAGCACTGTTCTGATGGATAGCAAGTGAAGTAAGTGAAATATTCTCATGGTGAGACCTTTCCTTCAATTTCAATGCTTGTTTGTTTGTTTGTTTGTTTGTTTGTTTTTCATTAGTGAAGGTATTTTGCAGGGGCTTTGTTTCCCTGCAGGCTTCCTTCTAGCTGACAAGCTCTATCTGCTGGCTGGGATAACACACCCAGCAGCAGCTTGCAGGCAGCTGGGAGAATCCCACTGCAGCTGAGCTGCAGGTGGGAGCAGGGAGAGCTGTAGGGACAGTGGCACCGGGAGCTCCTTCAGCCCCACACTGGCAGGCACTGCCGTGAGGGCACCACTGGGCTTCCAGGGAGGTTTTGCTTTGTGAACAGCTTCAAGGAGTGAAAAAAGAAGCCAGGAGAAAGTATTGACTCAATAGAGTTTCTATAAAATTTGATTTTTTCCCCTAATGCTTTTTGGCTTCCTATCTCTAAAAACCTTACAGATCAATCAAGATACAGTTAGGAAATCTAATTAAGGGCCTACAGTAATAATGATGACCTTCCTCTATCCTGGTTGTTTGGTTGTTTTGGTTTTTTGGGTTTTTTTGTTTGTTTTTTTTTTCCTATATTGGACTTCTCTGGGAAAAACAGTCCTGGCACAACAAAGCATCTCTGTCTATTCCAGTGAAGTTTTGCTCTCTTTAGAACCAGATCTCCTCTCTCTCTCTTTTGTGAATGTCAGTTTTATTTCATTTCATGGTTTCATGTATCATTTTATTTTCATTCCCCCTCTAAGTAATACTCGAGGAAATGAGATGCCTGAAATAATCAAACAGTGAAAGTCAAGTAGGCAAAAATTAAACTCACTTAGGCACTTTAGCTAAGCTGACTGATCTTGGACATGGAAATTTTTGCAGTTTGAATTCTGCTCAGGTCAGCAGCAAGCAAAGTTCATTATTTTCTGGTGATTGTTTTGTGGCCTATAGGATATAGATTGATGCTTTCTTCCTGTGGAATGGGTTTTGTATCCCCTGCTCTTTGTAGGCTAGAAATGGGAACTTACATACAGCTGGCCAGAAGGGGATTTCAGCTCCCCTATGAAATATGAAACAATTGCTTCCAGGCCTGGAAGGATTTCAGACTATCAGACCTTCAAATTGCTTTTGATATTGTGTATGAATAGAAAGTGTTATAAGCCATTTTAAAGACGCTTGAAGTGCTAGGGAGGAGCTAAATATCCTTTTCTATTCAACCAACACAAGCTGTGAAAGACTGGCATAATGAACTGGATCAGGTGAAGGAAACACTGGATTGTTCAGGACCTCTAGCTGTGCCATATTTCTGAACAGCACTATACAGAAGGATCTCCATCCTTCTTTTCTCCCAGCTGAGGAAACATCCCTACCCACTTTCTTCTGTCTTTCTACAATACCATGAGTGTTATCTTACAGCAGGAAAATACCATAACTTCCTTAGGATCCTAACATTAGTTTTTCCCTAAAAAACTAGTGCTAGTTTTGAGCAAGCTTCCAAAATGCTAAAATGCTTTTCTTTCTTCCCAACAACTTTTCTAATGTTAGTCTTTTATTGCTAAGCATTGAAGTTGTATCACCAGCTTTAACTCCAGTTGTGTGAATGTGGTGGCTGTTTGTGGGGGCTGTTATCCTGTCACTCAGTGCCCCATTCCTCACAGTGACTGGGAGAGCACAGAGCAAGCACAGAGGAAGAACTGTGGGAAAATCTGGCTGACCAGCTGCACCATGCAGTTCATGAGGTCCTGAGCTGCATATGGTATGGGGCAGGGTTGGCAAATACAAATATAAACTGGGGAACAAGTGATGCCTGTGAGCAATACAAGATGAAGAACACCTGAGAGTGGCCCTAAGGGTGGTGTCCACACAACAGGATTTCAAGGTAGATGCTAACAAGGCCAATAGCTAGAGGAGCAACCACGGAAGTGTCAAGAACTGCTCTAAGGCAGAGCTGAGATGAAAGCCATATGGACACTCAACTAGTCTTATTTCTGGAGGTAGCATAAGGACTAGAAAATGTTCAAACACCCGTTCTTCTCTCTGCAGTTATTGTTCTTACTTTCTGAGCTGGTCCTGGGGTACTCTGATAAATGACACGTGCCCTTCTTCATCATTGGATGCCAGGGTAAAATATCAGTCATGGGTGCTGGAAGCTACCCACCTTTCCCTGCCCACAAAGGAAGTGAGGGAATCAGCACTCACAGACTGAGCAGCTGGGTGAGAACCCATGGCATTCTAGAAATTATTTGCCACATGTGGTTTTGGCCCCTGTCAGAAACATAAGCGACTTTGAAAGCACAGCAAAGGGAACCACACAAAAGGGCTGTGGTGCTAAAAACTGTGACTTCACATTGAGCATTCTTCATAGTCAGTGGGAGAAAAAGATTTAGTCTGTTAAGGTCACAGCTAATTAAACTCATCAATGTAATCTACTTGTTCAATGATAAACCCTAGAACGATTTACCACCTGTTATCTGTGACATTGCATTTGTAAGCATTTAAAAGCAAGGCAAATTATTGGTATGCTGTGCTCATAAGAGGCAGGACAGAATGAGAATTCTGGTCCAGGCTTAGTGCCCTTTGCATACTATGTTAGTCTAAGTTTGTATTATTTCTTCAAGAACATCTTCAAAAAAGCACCTTCATGCTCTCCCTGTGGGGCTGACTTATAGGAATTCAAATGCTACCTCATGATTTGCAGCTCTCCAAAATTTTGTAGCTAGAATATATGTGTATTTCTCTCCTGACTGCTCTAATAAAAAGCTTATTTTATCATTGGGGGAGTATATGACAATTTAATGGGAACAGCTAAAGGCTGTTAAAGCATGAAGTACCTGTAGGACTTGTTTAAAGTGTTTGGTACATCTGGCAGTCCACCAAGCTGATGAAAGCCCTTGATGTTTCGTGACAATCACTATAAAGCACAGCTGAGTGGGTTGGCTTGGCTGAAGTTCTTATTTTCCTACTCAATTTTTTGCCTTTTGATTGAAGTTAAATGCAGTGAGCATGGAGTTTTATGCTCATTTTAGGTTTAATTATGAAGCCATGCTTTTGGCATCATAAAAAAGTGAAACATTTTTTTCTTGGAAAAATATCTCTGGCTTTGAATCTTTGGCTTCTGGTGTAAAAACAAATATGTGATGTTTGCCTTTTCCTCCTCTTTTAGATTTTTGATCTCTTGTGCTAGATACAAACTCTGCAGGCACTGAGTTGCCCTCTGATATCTGTAGTTTAAAAAAAAAAAATGTTTGCAAATAAAATCCTTGTAGGCCACAGAGCCAACGGAATTTCAACTGAGAAGAATTCTAATAAAAATATGGATATCCTGGAGAGGCCAAGGAGGGGGGTCTCTTTGATTCAGGGACAGTGTCCTAGGTCATTCCCCTTGCAGCAATGCACCTGCATAGAAAAATAACTCATACAGAATTTTATCAGGCTACTTTAAAAGCAGCTGGAGTTCTTTCTCCCTAATAGAAATATGATAAACTTAAATGTGTAGTTTGTTAGGCTGAAAAGAGGCAAACACCCAAACAAAACAAACAGCAAAAAAAGGTCTGGAGGTCAAGGCCCTGCCACCAGGACTTATGAGCTATCTTCACAGGGGTAGTCACCCCCCCAGCAGCCCACAGGGTGCCGGGTTTAGAAGGCTGGAAGGAGAATGGTGTTTCAGTCAGCAGTCTGGAAATCTTATGGAGGAGGTAGAGACAACACAAATTCTTTTGTGAAAGAGAAGACAGTGCCCGCAGGAGAAATATCTGAGGCTGAGAGACAGATCAAAGCTGTGGCTGAATAGATCAAAGATCTCAAAAATAAATGTACGTGCACAGCAAGCTGCCTGGTTTGCCTGAGTGAAAGTCATTCTTTTGACAATCATTTTCTTGCATTTCAGATTAGCCAACAAAGCACATGGTGCTCAGAATAGAGTAGTGAGAGATGCCTCCAGTAGAAATTGGGCACTTGCCATTGTCTAAATCTCTATCTGTAAGCACCAGAATATAACTCTGACAGCTCTAAAGCGGAGCAGAGGATTAATGAGAGATCAGTGAGACTTAGGAACTGGCTGCAAGGTGGAGGAGAGTGGCTCACTTCAGGGAAGCCTGGCTGAAGCGTATTGAGAATTACATATTTTCTGAAAATCTCCTCAGTGACCCTCTAGCTGGGACTCTGAATTGCTGATCAGTTTTCAAGGGCTGGGCTGAATTGCTCCTCGGTAAAATCCATTAGCCCCAGACAGAGGAGCAGAGTGGAAAATTCCTTCTGTCCTTGCTCCAGTGACAATTAGTTATAAAAAGTGAAACAATTCTGATGAGATATTGGCTTTTCAACCCCTTGCTTCAGACAGCCCTGTAAGAACATCCAAAATAAAAACTATGTCTTCTGTGCTGCTTGGACCTTGAACTATAGCTTCCCAATGAGTGTTCTCATTTGTGACCTGGAATTGGACTGTACCTTCCCCTCGTATTTGTGACCAGAATTTTTAACCTGAGCCCAAGAAATATTTCTCAGAGTATTATTGTGACCACTGTGACTGCTGCAATTAAAGACAAAGGGAAAAGACAGGAAAAGGACAGAAAAAAGATGGGAAAGAATGGGAAAGAAAAGGCAGAAAATAGGGAAATATGTATGAGGAGAAGAGGTTTTGAATGAATGCTATAGTACTGCATCCTTAAGAAATTCCAAGTCTAAGATGAGTGCAGCTAAATCATTTACAAACAGTGATGGAGAGCTAAAGGAAAAAAGTGGGGAAATACATGCTGTTGACTTGTAAATAGGTCCTAGCCTACAAGTTGTTCAACCTGGGGTCTCCAGCAAGTTGCAGAGGTCCAAAGACCTGTGGGATTCTCTGGGGAATAGCCATGTTAGTAAATGTAAGTTCTAGTTTCACCTCTACATGCAATAAGGGGAAACTTGCACTGGGGTGCAAGTACAGATGTCATTAAAGGATCTTCACAGGAAGGGATAAAAGGGACAGGGAAGAGTGACACAGTATCTTCAAAGACTACTGATAATGGCTTCCACTGAAAAATGTGAAATGCTCGGTCTGTTTACCTAAACATAGAGATGATTTACATTAGACCAGCATCCTCAGACATACTTTATATTACAGGTCTGACCAATCTTGGAAGTCATGGCTAGAACCAGAAGCCAGATCAATATTAGAAATTATGTCTTTTCTTGAAACTGAGGTTTATTAACCTGGAACATAGGCTGATAGGAGGTTATGAAAGCCCTATTTTATTTTCCAAACCTTGCTGGAAAATGTAGCTTAATTAAAAGATATTTTACAGTTTAGTTATACACATATTACTAGATTCACTGGACTTGGTGAAATTTAGCTCAATTGAATTTAATAAAAAGGAAGTTAAAAATATGTCCTTTCAAGAGTCTTTCAGTCCTAATTTTCTGTAATGAAATAACCCTTCTGGGTTTAAAGGCTATATATCTATGTTTCTACGGAAATATCTGCACAAATGTGTCTGTGTCTGTTTGATTCACATTTATCTGCATCACATAGTGCTTTATAGAAACTGTGGGTTTCCTTTAAGCTCACTGAACTATCTACAGCATGTCCTGTCACATAACCCAGTGTTGAATTGATCATCGGATGGGCTTTTTTCCAAAGTACCACTCTTTAAATCAGAAAAGCATAGGAAAAACACTTTTAAAAATTGACCTGTTTTTCTTTTCATCTTACTCAAAGACTGTTCACATATAAAATGACATCTACCCCTGTCACTCTCCCAAGGGAAAGATATTGCCTTTCAACACTTTCTCTGAGCCTTCCTACTATCCTTTGTATGGTTNTGAACTGCAGCTCCCACTGAAATTTGCACAATCAAAACCAGCTCTTATCTCAAACAGCAGTGAATCACACCACCTGAAGAAGGAGAATAGCAAATTGAGCACAGTATCCTCGATGCTTATACAGCATGTGGTACCCGTAACTCTCACAGGATGAATGGACCCAGGTTTATGTGAGACCCACTTAGCCCGAGGTCTGCTGCCTGCGATCTGAGAGCTGTCACGGGATTTTATAGGAGTGTATGTATTTAGGGGATGTTTTTAAGAAGCTAATAGACAGCTGCATCTGAAAGCTGGAAAAAACTGCTGCTGCTGCCGCCGCTACCGCCGCCGCTGCTGCCGCAGTAGCTGGTGCAGCAGGATGAATGTGTAAAGGACAGCTGCCTGAGCCGTGCTGGTGAGCCTCCTGCCCTGCTCAGTCTTCGTTAGCTGAAAGCATACAGAGGGAAACAGATGCACTAAGCAAGTGCCACACTGGCACACTGGATCTATCACTGTGTACCCTTCACTGTGGAAAATGGTCAACAAAGACATGAATGGATTTCCAGTCAAGAAGTGCTCAGCCTTTCAGTTTTTTAAAAAGAGGGTAAGATTTTCCTTTAATTATTTTTTGTTTGTTTGTTTGTTTTGGTTTTTCTTTTATTATTGCTGCATTTCTTACTTAGCCAGAGCAGAAAGAAAGCCATTGAAGAAGGATAATACTTTACATTGCTTCCCTACTTTACGGAGTCCATGGCCTGGGCAGTTCTACAGAACACCAAGGGCAGTAGCAGAGGAGCTGGGCAGGGGGTATGAGGCTGGGGGCTCGAAAGGCATTATATCAGCACTCTTTGCTGTGGAATGTGTATCCCTGTCACAGCTGACCCCGGGGCTTGACGCAATACAGGCAGCTATTCAGGCTTTGAAAATGCACTCTAAAGCAGAGTGTAGGGATGTTGCAGCTTTGACTCTCTCCTCCCCATCCACTTGGGGTTATGACTCCCTCCACACCTTCCCTTTACTTTCCTCAAGTGTGACATTACCCACATCCAATCATCTTCTCACAAAGTAGAGGGGAAAAGAGAACAAAGAAGCATTTGTGAGCTCAGGAAAATACTTCACAGCTTGTAATTTGCCTGCAATTGTAATTAATGCAGGAGAAAAGAGTAAGACTGAGCTACACCTGGATCTAATTTTCTTTTATATTCTTTAACTTTTATATGTCAGATTGAATCAAAATATATTTGCTATGTATTTTATTTTGTTATTTCCTCAAGGAAATGCAAGTGTAACTCTATCTCATGACTTTAATTAAGTCCTTTCTCTTTCTTTGACTCTTTTATAGTGGCAATACTTCACATTCTTTATTTAACTTGAGCAACAAAGTAATTTCCATGTGGCAGCAGGACAGGTATTCTGAGTAAGTCTGGATAGACCCAGACAGGAGAAGCAAAGCACCAGAGATTGTTAGCAGGGACTACACTATGGAAAGGATTTCCTGAGTGACTAAACGACAACCTTCTCTTTAAACAGACTGGAGTAGGAGCAGATAAGCTGCTCCATTCACTCATTAGTTCATTCATTCATTCATCCCCATTCATTCTCTCTCTCTTTCCATTATGCCAAGAATATGGTCAGTCCATTTAACCCTTCAGGCAAAGAAAATGAAGCCTACACCAAGTAAATAATTAGTAAGCTGGGTCAAACCCTTTTTGGCACCAAGTTGCCACATTTAAGGGCCTATGTGGAAAACACTATCTGGATCACTCAGAGGAAAAAAGTGCAGTGTTAGTCAATAATTGTTGTTTCCAAGGTGGTTTGTAGAAGCCTCAGATGGATAACTAAACAGCAAATAAATTCAGCCCATGAAAATGGTTCTCATTTAAGTACATTACTAATGGCACAGGTATGTCTAATACTCAGCTTACCAGCAAGGTTTATCTGTTGGTTTTTTTCTAAAAAAATGCTTAAAGGTTTTAATATATTTGTATTTTTAAAGATGAAAGTAACTGACTTTCAATTCCTGCACAAGGTTCCTGTATTGGCAATTATCTTCTATCTCTGTTTAGAGCCACTGAGAAGTTATCACTGAAAACCTCTACCTAATTTTGTTCTAGAAGAAGGGAAAATTGTTATTTGTGGGTTTTGGGCTTTTTTTTTTTTTTTTTTTTTTTTTTTTTTTTTTTTTTTTTTTTTTTTGTGGGTTTTGGGGTTTTTTTTTTTTTTTTTTTTTTTTTTTTTTTTTTGTTGGTTTTTTTTCAGAGCTACACTGATAATCAGTGAATTTTCAGTTGAAAAGATTGTTAATTGTAGTCATAATTGAAGAAAATGGCATACTGATACAGTCCTGGACCATGGATCAGGACAAGTAGCTGTCTTTGGCTTCTGAAGATTTAATTTTAACAGATGTTACCTTTTTGCTATTGTGATGAAGACAGACAAAATCAGTAAAACCAATTTAGAGGAACAAAGAAAGGAATTCTCTCCCTATACTTTTCTGTTAATAGATATATGTGTTCATTGATGTTTCCTTTACCCCTCTTACCTTCCTTACAGAAAGTCCTCATTGTTCAATGTCAGTGTTTGAAACATACACAAACAAAAAAAGTTACATGTTCTTAACATGTTGCTGGCTCCAAGAAATATATCTTGCATTTCCTAGACTGGTGATGTGTGGCATCACAGTTAACCACTGGGAGAACAGGGAGAGATGGTTCAAGAGTTGATTTGGTCCCCTGCCAGTGATCTGGACACTCTGGCTGAACAACCACCAGAATCCTGTGTGTGCAGAAGCATACTTGTGAGGTTTCTTCCTCTGAGTGTAGTGTGTGGTAGAGTTGTTTGACAGTTTGCATCCCCACAGCACCAGTGCTCTGTAACCAGCCAGCCAGTGGATGCATCCTCCCTCCAGGGTGAGAGGCAGGTCTTGCACTGCAGAGCCCAGCAGTCCTGGCTGCTGGGTGATGTGTCGCTGTCCCTCTTTACTGACAGAAGCCTGAAAACCAGAGAAGGAGATTTGTTACCTGGGTACTGCGCAGGCTTTTCCCAGATCGCCAGCAGGGTCTATGAAGAAACAAGAGATGGGGCTCCCATCTCTCCAGTTTGAGATCACTGTGTCAGTCTCCTCAAAATCACACATTTCTAATAGAGGTGCTTTCCAAATCTAATTCTAGAAAATTCAAAACAATGTAGTGTAGAACACACTAAATTTTGGGAAATGATGCTATTTTTTCAACTCAGATTATTTTTGGAAGAATGTGCCAGGTGTATCTTCATTGTTGTAATTTCCCATTGAGCCTTATACTTTCATTAAATTGCAATCCTCTTTGTTGCTGTGTCCAAGAGTGCATAAAGGACTGATAGAGCTCTGTGGATTTTGACTAGGCTGAAAGTGCATTCGAACACTGACTTGAATTTGAGGAACAGATTTTTTTTAAAGCCTGGCTTATTCTCTGATGACAAAATACTGACCCTCTGGGATGCTGCCTGCTGTGTCAGATGATTCAGGCTGTGGGCTAATCATGCCCGGAGGTCAGAGAACAGGAAGGAAAGGCTGAAATTAAAGGGCAGCACACTTCATTAAAATAAAAGGGGAAATAGAAACTATTTGTTTTGCAGAACAGCCTGTAGCACTCAGTTCTGGTGGCGATGAAACAACAAAAAAGGGACTTCATCAACTTAAAATGGGTGCAGCTTGGAAGAAAACCAATGGATTGACAATGCCCTTTTTTCATTGCAAGAGGTGTAACGAGTAATTGTGCCTAAAATCAGAAGATTTAATAGTTAAATATTGGGTTTTAATTAAAAATGGCACAAATCTAAAAAGTGGAGGGGAGAAAGAAGATTGGTCATAAATACAAGGGGGAAATCTGAAGTTAATACAATCAAGATAGATTATGAATACCATTGTTCAAATAACATTGGATTATGACATAAAAGGATTACCTCCTGACAAGGCTGAGAAGTTAAAAGACATAGTCATCTGATGGCACACAATTACCTTAATTTTTACTACCATCCTTTTCTCTGTCCACTGACATTGCATACTGGATATCAATATAAATATCCCATTAAACAGCTTTGGCTAAAAATGGCTGTTGAAATATCTCTTTTTCATATGCTCTCAGCAGTTCAACTTTCCCAAAGTCAAATAGAAATTGTTTATTAACTGTGGGCAGAAGTCACATCTTTCTGTTTTGAGGGACCTGCAAGCCTCATCCTTCAGAGGTGTGCAGGACTGCCCACACAACAGGATGCTACCAATTCAAAAGATCATTGAATGTGGTAAACCTACAGATACACTAATCCTCTTCAGCCAGTGGAATGTCCCAGGGCAGAGGAGCCTTTCATTTTCACCTACTGCCATCCCTGCCAGAACATTTTTGGCACATGGATGTTAGTGGTAATTGCACTGCCTCTTCTATTGCACTGGCCTACTTTATAAAGATTTTGGAAAATATTTTACACTATATTACCTCCTTCATATCAAAATAACATGCCATGTTATCGCAACACAAACCAATATGGTTAAACCAGGATGAGCGATGAACTGTCCCTGCCACTTAAACACCGTGCTCCTGACATGGTAACACCAGTGAATATGGAAATTCATTATCTTCTTAAGTCTGGACCAAGACCTAATACAAATTTATTCAGAATGTGAAGAAGATAAATGACTGATAAATGGGAAAAGAAATAGCTGTCTTCCATGAAAGGGGGAAAAAAAAGGGAACAGGGCATGTCTTAGAGAAGTTTATTGCAAGGATTAAGGATTTGCTAGTCTGAAACCTGATAAGGAAAAGTATATCCATAATCCTTTTTCACTTAGAAAATTTACATTAATTAGCAATTTAGGTCAAGCTAAAGCGAGCGTGCAAGAATGAAGAGAAAATAGCAACCTTTGTTTCTATGCAGTATTTTCAAACAAGTAGTTTGTGCAGAACATGTCCTTCTCCTTTCTTTGATATTAGGTTGATATTTTATGGCACTTCATACCAGCCGCGTTCTCCATATACAAGCTGAAGAGACTAACTCACAAATATCATCATGCATGAAGATGACAGGTCAGGCTGCATTAGAGCTCAAGGCAATACATGGCTGAGGGGACTGCAGAATTACCTGAATTCCATTTTTAGGACTACAGTAATTTAGTGATACAGAAAGCCCTTGAATGCATACTTCCAGCTGAGTTCCTACAGATTATGGTCCCTCTGATAGATTGTGCTGTGGGGGGAACTGCTCTCTGCTCTGCCACTTTAACCAGTCTAGAAATTCATTTCAGGGCTGGAGTTACCTTTTATTTAGGGTAATTGGGAGCTTAACTAGAAAAAAAAAGAGAGACAAGATGTCTGTACTGTGGGAAAATCTCAGTTTTACATGGAATGACTGATTATACTGCTGCTTTTCTTAGCTGCTTGGGCCAATGTCACAAAAGTACATAAATTTTAAAGCTGATTTCTGGAGACAAGGATCCCAGCTGACTGCAAGCATGGCAGACGCAGCAGAGAAGTTATTCCCATCTCACTTGTTCTGTGTAAAGAGGCAGCAAGCATCCATAGCTCTTCTCTAGCATCAGCCAAAGCTGTAAGCACTCAGCCTTGCCCACCACAGCCCAAAAGCCTTCATCGGTCTATAACCTGAGCATTGCAGACCACAACAGCCAGGGGCTTTAAGGTAACTGAGATGAAGGTGGCATTATATTTCTAACAGGCTTCAAACATGCTGTTGGTCATTGAGCTGGCCAACAGTTGTCTCATCTTTTGTCTATCAACTGTTTCCTGAAAAAGCCTATTAAGTAAACACATGGGATGAAATATGAGAATGGGTGAGAAACAGTGTAAGGCCCCAGTACTGGTTTTCCATAAAAAACCCCCTTTGTTTTGTTCTGTTTTCCCATTAAACAAAGATGAGCTTTGGGTTGGTATCATTGCTAATATTTTGGTTTTCAGCTAGCATACAGGAAAATATCTATGATACAAAACTGGCAATATCTAGACAAGAAAGTATCTGTGAGTCCCTTGTTCAAAACTAGAATATGTAAGCATTGTTAAAACGAAAGTATTATAGGTTGAAATAAAATGAATGAAAGGAAAAAATGAAATACAGAAGAATAGACAAAAGACAACAGAATGAGAGAAAATGAAAGAAACAAAAGAGATCAAGAGAGAGGAAAGTCTTATTTTTTATTCCTCTCTTCTTCCTCTATCCTCTTCCTTTCTCTTACATAAAAAAATGTAATACTAGAAAGCACATCCATACTCCTTATGCTAAAGTTTGATTTTCTTTCCTAAACACATCTCATTCCTACCACAAATTTGTCAAGCTAATACTTGAAGCTGCCCGATTCTCTTCCAGGTTTGGAAAAGTCATTCTGTTTGAAAATTTATAAATCCTCCTTTCATTTTCAGCCTAGTTTTACACATGAACAATTTATTTCGATTTGCTCTTCCACTAACACAAAAGAATAACTTCTATAGATCTCACACTCCCTCATATACACAACCACTGGTATATTCATAGAGAGCAGCCATTTGTTCTTTCAGCTGTATTTTTCTAGGCTAAAGAAGACAACTTCCTTTAGACACTTCCTTTAGGGTAGACTTTCCATTTCCCTGTAACTCTAGCAGACAGAGGCAGCTGTCATATTTGCTGGCAAAGAGATCTCTGGGTTTATCAAAACATCCATATAGTCTTCTTTCAAAGTTCTTTCTCATGGAGTCTGCTACACACTTCTAATCTCTCTCTTCCCACTAGAGTCCTCTTTTGCTAAGCAGATCTATGTGTCACTGGCAAATTTTCTGAGCACAAACCTAGGTTCTGTATCAAACCCATCACCAATAGAAATGTTCCTCTTGACAATACACTTTTAGCTTGTTCCTTTATCTCATGATTATATTTGCAAGACTATTCTTATTCTCCATTTTAACTTATTTCCCCTGTGTTATCACTGCGTTACTGAGTTATCAAAGACCATGGGGATCAGATTATCCACATTTGCCTCATCAAAGGAAGACATCAGGCAAGTTTGGCATACTGGTAAATGCATGTTGCGTGTTATCTCATTTTCTGCTGAACTATTTAAAATTTGCACTCCCTTCAGATGTGACAAGTTTTGTTTCTGTTCACATAGTCCCATAGAGATTTTTTTCTTCTATGCTGTACATCAGTGTCCTCCTGGAAAACTCAGAGCACAGAATTCATCTAAAGATTTACTTTTTATCTCATCTCATCTCACTCCTTCTGAGAAATTGACTTTTTAATTTTTTAAAATTTCAGATTCTGATTGGATTTTTCCAAATATACTCTCAGCTCTTTTGCCACTTTCAGGTCCTCATTATCCACCATCACTAAAATCAAATAGCAATGGGGGGAGGTTCCTTTGAGAGCCTGCTCTGGCTCATTCCTTTTGAGATCAGATTAGATATTGCTTGAGCCTGAAGAGTGCTTTGGTCTGCCTTCATTACATGCCTTCAGAGCTGAGCATGGCTTCTGTTTGGGGAAGGGCCAGCTGTGAGATCTCCCAGTCTTCTGCCAAGTGCATATTAACAGTGTTTTAAATGCCACAGAGTCTGGAGTCAAATTCTTAGAGCAACTCTACCCTGGACACAACGTTGTCACTGCTACCATAACTCAGCTCAGCAGCCTGAGTACAATTTGCCCTTAGTCTAAACATCCAAATTGTCTAAAAAACATTGTGATGCAAGAAAATGTCAGCAAGAAGAACAGCACAGAGGGTTTTGGACACCCTTAGCTGTGTGGTAACTGGTGACGCAAACTGAGATACTAAGAAAGCAGACAGCTGTGTCTGCTGAAAAAAATCAATGCGATTCCTCTGCCAAATAGGGAGATTGATAAATATGAACTGCAGGGGTTGGGAACTAAGAATGTGGAGAAACACTGTGCATACGTTACCCTATCTACTAATTAAAGACATGACTTTGATGAGGTCTACAAGCTCACGGGAGGTCAAGGGTTGTGTCCACAGAGAAAGGCATCAGAGAATTGAAAGCAAGGGAAAAGTTTATATCTTTCTAACAAATTGGCTGATGTAAAGAAGAAGAAAACAGGAGGACAGGAGCCATCTCTGCAGAAAAAAAACATGTAAATGAAGATGCTAAAGCAGTGGAAAACCAAGCAAGACCTAAACCCACAAAACAGTCTTACAAAATCAAATCAATAACACAGAATGTGGGTTTTTTCCTAAATAGCACATTATCCAAAATAATTGCTAGTGGTTGTTATTTACAACAGCTGCTTTTATAGCAAGATGATTAAATATAAGGAGTAAGAAAACAATAGCACCAAAAGCAATAAATCTTAATGTTTACTGAAGACTGCACTGAGAGATTTCCAGATCAGCTCACAAACAATTAACCAAGATTCAAAATATCCTTACAAGGTAGAATAATCTTACTCATTTCACAGATACGTGCACAAATAGAAAATAGGTAACTCAGTCAGACAAATTAATATACGAGACAAAAGTTATTCTGTCTTTCCTGACTCTTACTCTAAGTTTCTACTACTAAAATAAACATTTAATTTCTTGAAAGAGCAGCAGCAAGTATCTGCTCGGGTTTGTGTGGCTGAAATTTATGCAGGCATTTTAAGCAGCTTAACAACAGCAATACCAACATTTTTTATTTTTTTTTAAGTGGTCAGAAGTGTTTAATACAGTCTTGCTGACATGGCAGTGGCATCAGAAGATGCCAGATAATGTGTTAAGTTGAAAAGCTATTATTTTCATTCTACTCAGCTCATTAAAAAATTGCAAAAGGAAAAAGCATCACAAATTGAGATTCTGCCTGCCCTACAAAGTCAAGAGTTCCAAGGGGCATGTTTGTGTTTTAAGTGTCTTCCAGCATGACCAAGACTGTTCCCACAGAGTGGTGCATCAGGAAATGGCTGAAGAGGTGACAGCCTGAGACTGGAGCCTGCTGTGCTCCATAATCCAGCACTTATTTTACTGCTTTTGTGTCTACCGCAATCAAACCCCAATAACCAAATTTTTGCATAACATCAGGAGCACAGATGGTGAGCTGTGCATGGCATTGGGACAGCCTCTTTTTGCTGTAGGTATGCACAGACATTGGTTTGGTGTGCACCAGCAGCAGCAGCAGCAGCAAACAATTCACTGTCCCAAATCCAGTGAAGGAGGACCTGTATGTACAGTCCGATGCTGTAGCTCAGTAGTCAAAGGGCCACATTTTCAGATGCCCAAAACCTGTCTGCTTGTGCTCTTCAGGGCCATATATATTTGTACACTGTGCAAACCATGCCATGGGTGTTCAGCTGTCTTCTGAAAAGATCCAGAGGACTACACATGGTAAAGATCCCTGTCGGTCAGGTAGTATATATTAGAACTTTTCTGAAAATACTCAATATTCAAAAAGAGAAAGGGAAATCCTGTGTTCACTACCCCACTGCCAGCTGACTACAGGTGTGGTATGGGGATGGAACCTGACCCTGGATTTCCCATTCTGGAAAAACTCAATTCTCACCTACCCTCATCAGCACCCTTTCATCATTCCTGTAGGCTGGGACCTTTTCAGGAGGTACTTTTAAGGAGCTACCTTGCACCAGTACTGCCTGCTAAAAGAGTATGCAGGAAAACAAACTCATTGCAACTCAGACTCCTGTATAATATTTGACCCTGTTAATCTGCTTCAACTATCCTAAGAGGCATCATTTGGCCAGCTGTCTGGATTGCAAGCTCTTCAGGTTAGAGAAAAAGAGACTGACAGCACCTAAATTGTTCAGGTTCAAATCTCAGTTGAGACTTCATGGACACAAACAAGATAGTCAAAATCAATGGCTACTGTTGCCATCTCTTTTTTTTTTATTATTTTTTAATATCACTGATTGGGGAGAGTTGGGGCTTTTGTACTTACAGATGGAAATTATATCTTCCATTTTATTTTGTGCTCTGTTTTATTAGATATTTGTGTTGCTTCAGTCAGTTCATATGTATGTTTTTTACTGGGGCTGTTACAAGTTTTCAAGTGTGTAGCAGAAATAAGTGAAAAGGTTATTAAGAAAAATGCTTGAACTGCAGGTCAACAATACAAATTTAGATGTATTGCAAAGATTTACCCAAGAATAGGCCCATAAAATGGCTTGAAATTCTTTCCATGCTAATTAATTAAGATTAGTGAAAAAAATATACAGTTCTTTCGGTATCTTTTGTTTTCTGAAAAGATCCCTGTATTGTTCTAATGAAAGACTGTTAATCTTTAATGGCCTAAACTGTAGGTAGATTGGAATTTGAATAACGGTAATTTATTTCTTGCTTTAAAATTAATGACATTTTGAAGCACATGGACATTGTTTGACACACTCTGACTCATGCTAAACTTTGAGTCCCACATTCCTTAAGAGTCAGCTCAAAGGAGAGCTCCTTGCAAGGACGGCCGTTATAACACCAATTTTTCTGGCTGGAGTGTTGGACTAAACCTCTATGCTATGGAAACACAGTGACTGTGTGAATTCTCCATGTAAAACCCTTCTGACTGTTAGGCTGTGATACAAAAAATAAATTTAAAAAAAACTCATGTGAAGAGAAGATAATGGAAGGTAATGTTGGAGGAGGACAGCCTGTGATATACAAACCAAAGCAACCTTCAGGTCAGCAGTGTGACCTTTCCTTCTTATGCCAACAGGCTGGAGGTGTGATTAAAACCACAGCTGCTGTGCCTCCAAGTTATGGGTTCAGTTTGCATCCTGGTTTCATGTCATCTTCTCTCCTGCTCCATGGACACCCTGTCCCTTTATACAGTGATATCACTGACTTCAGACAGATTTCTTGCTCATCTCAGAAGCTGGTAGACAAAGTTAAATAATAACCAAGTCTTTTTGTTTAGGACTACTAGTCTGGGATGGTTTTGAACCATCAAAAAAGAAAAAAAAAAAAAGAAAAAAATTAACATAAATTCTTAATGTTTAGCAGCTCTGTAGATGGGTATTCTAAAAATGCAGCCATCATCCAGAGGTATCTTTAACACTACCAAAACATTTAGAGAGGTAGAGAGGCAAAAAGCAGCACAGTCATCAGGAGGGGATTTAGAGTCTGTCTTCATTACCTTGGTCCTGACACTTCTCTTTTAGATCCTGCATTTCAGTTTGACAATGTCTCCCCAATGCATAATATCAGGAGTTACAATGCATGTGGTGGAGATGGGAGCTGTATATTTTTGATAGGGAAATTGTGAGATTTGATTGACTCCGTCAAAAAGAAACTTTAATTACTGTCCATTCTTTCCTAAGCCTATGGTGTATGTATGCATTTTCCACCAGCCCCATGTGAGAGGAAGAGTTCTCATTTCAGATTCAAAAGACCCTTTATTTTTTATGCCTCTTATTTTGTGCTG
>VWZN01001208.1:388325-406166 GCA_013396955.1 Regulus satrapa | reverse complement strand
TTTTTTTTTTTTTTTCAAGAATCTTGCCTTTGCTGACTTTCTTCTGTGGCCTGGAGACATGTCATTCACACTTAAGATCAAAAAAAAAAAAATCTACCTTATTTACTTGATAAATAGCAGTGTTAGCACTGCAAGTGATGACAACAAGAAGTACTAAAAAATTTGCCATGCCTTCCCTTAGATAGATCTGATTTCTGCCAGATGCTGCATATTCCCTTGCAGTACCAAAATGTTCTGGGGCTTCCGTGAAGAACATTGTCATTCCCTGCACTTATCCACCCCAAGCGGTGGCAAATTTGTCCTTCCCCAGATCCCATTCACATGCAGGTGACCTTTCTCCTGGCACAGGTGGAGGACTAAGCTCTCCATAAATCCAGGCCATGTCATCCAGGCCTGGACAGAAACAATGTGCTCTGGTATTCGGCCTCTATCTGCTTTTTAGAGAGAGCAGCTTCTCGGCTTTGCAGGGAAAGTAGCAAATGATGACTATGCAGCGAGTTGCCCTTCACTTTCCCTTTTAAAATGAAATGTGATTATTAATCAACAAAGTGATGCGTTTCAAGGATCTGCAGGGAAAAAAAATAGCTCGAGGTGATTTGACAAACTGATTCTTTTCGCTGTGCCGCATTCCCCGTGGGACATGACAAATTAAATGTCAGAGTCAGCTAGAGAGTAGTGCTAGATCTCAGTCGAGGCATTAATCAGCCTGCCTCTCGTTTACCACTTTCCACTTAAGTAGACGACTGTATACAGTTTGAACAATGAAGCTTTTCATTCCCTAATCTCCCTAATTGTAATTTAAATAGGCTTCCTGACAGTCGCCCTCAAGACTGCAGAGGAGATGATTCCAGGAGCTTCGTGTCCACTCCGGGTTTACATAATGGATGAAAATTCAAATCCTTGTCCAGGGTGCAATTAGATAACATCAGGAAAAGGAAAGAAGGGATCGGATGAACAGCAACTGGAGAAGGAGAAATGTACATTTGATATCAGAGGGAGGCAGAACTCAAACACAGGCACATACACTGACCTAGATCACAGTTTGGGATTGGCCGGTAAGGAAAAGAATATGCAGAGACTTTGAAATTCAACATGCAGAGTAAAGAAGCTGATTAAGAGCCAAAATAACTTATAACACATGCAAACAAACTTTTGTGGAGAATGGACATTTAAGTACAGAAAAGTTCAAGAGCACAGAGTCTATTCCAATTTCCCAGAATTTAAAAAAAAAAAAAAAGCCTGTCCAAAGTTTCAGAGGGAGAAACTGCTGTACAGAGCACATGGTTGCACAGGCTGTCAGATTACATTTGATACTATTGTGTTGATGGGTGTGATGTTTCATTGAGAACTGCCTGGACCTCCAAGCAGTTTTTTCCACAGTTTCCCTCAAACCATTCCATCTTTCAGTTTATGATTAGTCCTCAGCAAATGTCTGCTATTTTAAACATCTAATGGCCTATCAAATTTCTCTACAAACTTATGCCTTTTTTCTTTCATGCAAATATTACCCCAGGATATTTATCTTCCCTCCCTATTGCCAAATCCTACTAAATTCCGTAGGTCTATATCAGACACTGGGACTTAGTGCACATCTACAAAGGGCCATCATCCTGCCAGACATTATGTCCCTGCCTAACCTGCCTTTTATTTTCCTGTGTATTCATCTGTTTTGAAGGTCAAGTGTTCAGCTGTGAAGCCAGAAAAAAGGTTGTCTTTCGGGAGTAGCACCAGATTTTTTTGGTCTCCAGAGATAGGGAGGACGTTCCAGGGTGGTCACTGATGCTACCAGCATCTTTTTTCATCTGAGCAGGAGCCACATTTGCATCAGTAGCAGCCCCAGAGAACAGGCTGGTGTTTCTCTAATGGAAAATATTGCTCACGATTGCAGTGATGGGGACTGGCTTATGGATAACCGATTAAAGCGTAAAATGTGCTGAGTTGACTGATGCCATTGACAACTGAGCCACATGAAATTAAAAGCTTTAACTGTACGCTATTACATAACAGGAAAAACTAGGAGTGAAAAAAACTCTGGAACTTGGCAAATCTCATTTAATCACATCTGGCATTTTTCAAGTCTGAGATTATCACCGTTGGATATAATGTTTTTAGAAAGTAAAGCAAACAAAGAAACTTGAGCAAACAAGACTCAGAAAATAAAAAGCCTTTAAAAATACATGTGCACCTTTCAGCAATGCTACAGGCCATGCTTGGGAATAGAGTATTTAGAGCTGTTCTCTAGCAACAGTCACATTTCAAGTTCGTTTGGGATTAGTGAAACATGTTAGAAGGGTGCACAATGCTCCTTTGAACTCACTTTTCTTGAAAGAACAGGGAAAATTTTCATCAATTTTGTTTGTTGTCATTGCAAGAAATACCAGAAATACCAAACAACGTTTACTAGTTCCAGAGATCCTTTGGTGGTCCAACAAAATCACCGATACAAAATAATTCTAAAATCTGACAGGGAAGAGAAGTGTTTATTCTCAGTTATGGAAGTCTGTGAGCGTGAAGTAGACTGCATTTGTTCCAAATTATTTGTTCCATCTCAATAAAAAATAATGAGAAAAGGAAAGTTAAAATGTCATTTGACTTGAAAATGGGAAATTTTTTATTTTGGAAAAGTTGAAATTATTTGGTTTTACAACCTCAAAACTCCTTCTTTTAAGAAATTATTCAGATGAGTAGTTGTATTAAAGCTGATTAGATTTCACAGATAATTCTGGCAAACTTTCATTTTCTTGCTTTGCATTTTTCATCCTTTCCAAGCAAGGCAAGAGAAGGGTTCTCTGAAGTGCTTCGAATTAGCTTCAAGCTGATAGCAGTAAGGCAATATTTGAAAATCTCAAGCCTGCCTGCACCACTGGTCTCTGGGTCAGCCTCAGAAAGCATCAAGAGACACCAGCCCTGAGCGTGGCAGAGTGCTGATGTGAATGGCTGTTGCTCAGCACACACCTCCAGACGAGCACACCACTGCCCCTCCGCACAGGCCCTTCACAGAGTTAGTGTGAGAGCAGCGATCCTCAGGAATGCAGCTGTAGCTTAAGCATAAACTGCTGGGTGCTCCACAACCGGCATGTATAGAAGCAATTTCTAGCAGATAGGATTTTTTTTTTATGAGAAGAAGGCACAAAGAAACTACAGTCATGATGGGGCAAGAGGCACTGGGAACTCTTTCTGTTCTGCTCAATCCCACTTGGATTATCTCAGACACATTTAGAGTCTGCTGTTTATACTCGGTAATAGTAGATGAAATTGCTGTGCAAGATAAAGGGCCTTGCCTTGAAAATAAAAGTACAGAAGTCTTCAGAAGAAGTTCAGAAGAGGATTGCTTCCCGCAGTTAGGAACAGGCTTTAGTTTATTTACTGGTAGTGGATATCCTGTTAACAATTTTAAAAAATTATTTGAATAATAAAATACTCCTTACAGCACCACAAAAAAATTATGTTTCTAGCATGTTGGTATTTGAGCTCTGGGGAGACCTTACAGCATCTTCAAGTACCTGAAAAGGCCCTATAGGAAGCAGAGAGTAGAGAGAGACTTTTTACAAGGGCATATAGTGTCAGTAAAATTAGTGAATTCAAACAGAAAGAGGTTTAAATTAGGTAGGAACAAGGAAATTTTCAGTGTGACAATGGTGAGGCTCTGGAACAGATTGCCCAGACAAGTTAGGAATGCCCCATCCCTGGAAGTGTTCAAGACCAGGCTGCATGGGGCCTGGACCAACCTGGTTTTACTGAAGGCATCCTGCTCACAGCAGGAAGAGTAAAACTAGATGATCTTTAAGGTCCCTTCCAACCCAAATAATTCCATGATTCTATGATCATATAATACCCTAAATAGCAAATTATAATCTGCTATTTATTAATCATAATTTGTCAAATCAGGGAAGAAACTTAGAAAAATATCTTCTTCTTCTCTTTTTTTTTTTTTTTTTTTGGTACAATTCAGTGTAGGAGATTTCATTACTGGAAGTGAATTCAAAAGAAATTAACCTTTGCACCTTGAATCCTTTAGTGACATTTAACATAGCCCAAGTCAAACAGAGCTATAGATTTAAGGCGCTTGTCTAATGTAAATGTAAACATTAAAACCTCCAAAAACCTTTGAAGTCTATTGAGGTTAAAGCTAGACAAAAGCCCATAGTGTAGACTTACAATTCAGTGACTAATACATATACTTAGCATTTCAGTAAACTCAACTGAGGCCTTCTGAAAAGTAATATATAATCTACAAGCATCAATAGAAACCAAAGACCTGCATAGCAATGGTCAGGGAAATTGGTTTTCTTCCAAAGTCCGATCTTGACCTTGCTGCTATGAAGTTGCTGCCAATTCCTATTCTCAAATCAGTATTTTCAGTACTTTTGGACATGGATAGATGTTGAAAGTCAGTGGTGAATCATGGAATTTCCTACACTCTTCTGGGCATTTTACTCTGTGTTATCTATGAATTTCAAAATGTAGGGTTTGTCTGCAAATGGATACTGAGGGCCATTGGTCTGAATTAGATGAAGAAGTGAAATTAGAGGAGTTGAATCTCATTAAAGTCCTCCTGAACCTCTCAACTGAGAACAAACCCTGAAATTTTAACTTAGATAAATGAGCTAAATGGCCGCAGTACGAATTAAACCCACCATAATTCTGAACCAGGCTGTCCACGCTAGGGCTGGATGTGTATTTCCGTAACTCGTGACTGGAAAGCAGACTTTAGCACATGCATGCAGGCAAGCTCTGGGAGCAGCCCGAGATGCCAGGCGCTGGCCCAGCCCTTTGGCAGCCGCCACAGCCCAGCCCCAGCGCGGCTCCCTGCGGGCGGCTGCCAGGCGGGTCTGGGCGCCTGGGCAGCCACCAAAGGCCCCGGCTCGGCGCCTCACTCGGGGGCAAAGGCTTCCGAGGGAAGGGGAAACAACTTCCCTGGCCTTAGCTATGCAGGCCCTGTGTTTCTATTGGCGTTTGTGGATTATGTATTAATTCTCAGAGTGACTCAGTTAAGTTCGTTGAAATGTTACGTGTGTCTTGCTGAGTCAGCACGGCGTCCTGGACCGAGCAGACGTGGCTGGATGTACATGTACCCGGACTTTGTCCCACCTAATGAAGAACAACTAGTTTTGAAGTTCTCCTCTGACAGTGCATTTGTTGACGTGCTAACCTATTTGAACTTTGTCCTACCATTAAATAAATAAAAAAATCCTGCTGGTCCATTCCATCTCAAAGGTGGGTGCTCCTGAAATATTTTGCCTTAGTTTCCCCAAAACTCTTTTATTCAACAGAACAACAATATGACCAGAGCAGCATTCATGATCATGCTTATTTTTCATCTCTCAGTATAGGCTATAATATATTAATAATATCAACCTATCATGTAAAAACTTTGGTTGAGCCAAACATTTTTAAACAGCAATAAGTAATCCACTAAAAAAGATGTATATCTGACTTAAAATCAGTAATCAGCTTGGAATAAATAATAAATAAAGAAAAATTCTTTATCACTCAGTGTGAACTCAGGAATCACTTGCTGATTCTAGAGAGAGAAATGCCATCTACACGCTGGTGTGTGCAGCTTCATAAATTGCACTCTGTGTTAGTTTCCCTCATCATTAAAGCACTGCTGGTTAATTTTTAATTTATGAACATTATACTGCAGAATGTATATTTCATTGCCATTAAAAGGTACAGCTACAAGATCATTCAATACCAACAGATTTTGGTTTATCAGAAGTACCCAGGTCACATTTTGAATGCTTCTTCATACACAGGCAGGCTAGAGTGATGTAAATGAAAACACAAGACAGTGAAAAAACAGGTGAAGTTACAATATAAATGATTGTTTAACTGTATCACTGCAAATGTCATGAATTTGATATCACAAAACCAAACATCATAGGGCATTTAGGAAACCTTAAATCCACATTTATATGTGAATTCCATATGTAATTGAGAAGTCTCAAGCAAAAGACTGGCCTATGTTTCCTGTATTTTTAAGGAAAACTGAACCTGAAGCTCATTGCAGCACTGGTCCTTTTCTGCTGTCAGTTTGGTTCTTTATTCATGCACATTTCTGCACACTCTGTGCACACATAGTAAAATGACTGAAGTTGCAGGATGTCAAGGAAGAAAGGCAGAACCAGGTCAGAAAATACTTAACTGATCACCAGGTATAAATTAAAAAAAAAAAAAAACAAATTCAACAGACATTTACTTATTTCAGAATCACAATAAATATATTGAATATTTCCTGTAATAAATTTACTACACTGGGAAATCAAGATTTTTTGTTTTGTTTTGTTTTACCATGAATATAATTATTATTTTCAACACACTAAAATCTGAAATGAGATCAAGACACATAATCATGTTTTTATTTGGGGAGAATAATATATTTAATGATGTGCTTAACAATCATAGAATCAATTATGCTTGGCTTTTTAAAAATTATTTGCCTGAGTTTAAAAATCAGTTTCAGTATATATATTCATTGAAATTAAATCTGAGAAAATAATCCCTCCCCCCTAAATCTTCAACCTATCAACCTGAAGCTAAAGCAGTAGGCGTATTTTGTGGGCATGCTCCAGAGCATGGACATAGAGGGTAATATTTCCCACATGAACTGACACTAAAAAATACAGATGAAGAATGCACTGGAAAGTGGCTCATTTGCCCACAGAAGGAAATCTGTTTGCTTGGTTTCCATAGAGAGGAAAGGGAAATTTTCCTAATCTTGAGATTTCCGGCAGGTCAGCGCAGCAGGGCAATTGCAGGCGCTTTGCTCATGGAGGAGTCACCAGCAGAAAGTTAGTTAGAGATGTCTCATTCTGTTTGTTTATCATACGTGATCCTGGTTACCAGTTGCTGTGATATAGGCTTCCACTGCTAATCAAACACTTACCATCCTGCTCGTGCCTAATGCAATGTAAAATTATTTTGTCCCTGATGTAAAGCATCCTCTAATGGCAAGTATCCTCTCCTAATAAAGAATGGAGATGCTGAGGCCAGGGACACCAAAATCACAGAGCAAAGAGATTGCATCGTGTCAATAGGAGGACTGTTGGGCTGTCAGCCCTGGCTGTGTCAGCCCCTCCACTCCAGGCCGGGACAGTGTGTCCTGAGACATCCCCATCCATCCTTTGCATTCAAATGGCAGAGCTCTGATCAGATTCAGTGCAAATATACCACAGATCGGGTAGTGGTCTTTTTGCTTTCACAGTGCAAAATAACTCGGAAAAAGAGCTTAGAAAGGTTTCTCACTCCTCACTTCTCAGAAAATCCAGTACTTTTGAATCACATGTAAGAAAAGACACAGTCACAGAAGTGAAAGGAAAAGTAAACGAAGTGCACAAAGCTGACACCGTGTCCTGCCAGTGCAATGTATTTTGCTCATAACCAGTGTCCTTACTACTGTAGCACACTAGGTCCTAGCTGGGAAGGTGCAGAGATGAGGAGAAGGCAGGGAAAGGCAGGTTAGAGGAGGCAGGGTCAAAATTTGGAGCAGGTCAGCAAGAGAAACTCACTCTTGAATGGAGTGATAGGAGGCACAGAAAAGGCTGAGGTAGTTTACAAAGGGAGAGATGATACGGGAGATATTGCTGTTGAAAGAAAGGACTGCAGAAAGCAAGTCTTACAATTCCATTCCTGCAAAACCAGTCTGCTTTTTCTCATGGGGAAATTGAGCTGTTTAGGCTGCAAGTACTTTCTTTGGGTAGTTATCGCTCTCTTCTCAGCAGTCTACTCTGTATTTCAATATGTTTATAAAGTCTTTATTTTGTAGTTCAATTTATGGCAGATTTGCACAAAGCAGCAAAAAGTTCTCAACATAAGAGCCTGGCTATGATGATGTGGGTTCACCCTGACTTCTCCTGGTACTTTTTCATATAGAAAATTTTCACATAGAAAAAGGATCCTGATCCTCATATCTGATTATTTTCCACAGTTTGTGCTACTGTCCTCATTGGAAACCCTGTTGTGTCATCCCAACTGCTGTAAAGCAAAGAGAGTCCACAATCTCCTTCTGTGTTGGCAGGTACGGAGGTGGATTAAGAGCCCGATGGTCAACGTTGAGAAGCATCCACATGCCAGCCTCAAATACCCGGGGCCCACTGTGATGAACTTACCTGCAGGGGATTCAGAGCTCGAGCCTCCGCTCTGCCAGACCTGCCTGAGTGACCACCCTTTCCAGCGAGGGATTGCTCCTCAGGAGGCCGAGTCCTGCTCCTGGGAGAGCCAGAGAAACAGCAAAGTAAGCCGCTCTTTCCTCCTCACAAACTTTATTTACATGTTTTGTACTGATAACAGGTCTGTACTTAACAATGGGCCTGTATTTATGAGATTGTGTGCCCCTGGAAGAGAAGGGATGTTCCAGAACCTGAAACTATGCTGACCAAGGCTGTTGAGCACATCTGGGCTCTGCTCTCTACCTTGAAATTTGATACCCATGGAAAACAAAAGACTCTTCACTAATCGGCTGTGATGTACTCTCATAGTATTTGAACAGATTAGCAGTAACAATGAATGTCATTTCTCTGTTTCATAGAAACTGAGGTGAGGATAGGTTACATTATCTTTCCAAGACAATGAAAAGGACCCAGACTTGCAATTTTTTTTCCCTTCTGCCCCCCAAGTCCAAGTACACACCCTTCATCCCCTCTACTCCCCAAACCATTCTTAACTTTCTTTTTAGAAATCAGAATTTGGCTCAGGGAGTTTTCCCAAACAAGGGTTGAATTATTGAGGAAGTCTTTGAGCAGAAGCTAAACCCTGTTTTGCCTCAAGTCATGTTAGTATGTTATAGAGGACACCATTCCTCATCTAGTGCTGGGCAGTTACACACATACGTGGAAATGGCAAAACTTTGAGGGCTGAGATGAAATAGTCAAGAAGGGGCTTTTCTGAGGCAGACTTTGGACTGTTTTTTCATTGTTCAGCTCCACATAATCCATGTGGAGAAAAGCCAAACGCAGAACAGAAAGTTTTCCTCAGAGCCTGTCATCCCTGACAGAATTATCCCTTGCCTAGAAATGGTGTGCAAAAAAAGGAGAGAGTTGTAGAAACATAAAAGCAAACAAATAAGAATCTTTCCAAGTACAAAGCAGAGCAAATGTGACAAAGCATTTATCAGAGCCTTAGCATACAGCTCACAGCAGAAACATTTTCAAGCTACATCTGCTGCATTTTTAAACAGGGAAATCCCAGCAGCAGATAAAAATTAAAGTCCTGTGCACTTCTGAAACTGAGCAAAGGCATTGTGGTTAAACATGTGCAAGTGAAGGAGCTAATTACTCCTCCATTTTACTTCATTAAGAAGATTAATTTTGCTCCGGCTGAAGCATTAAAAAATGAAAGCACCAAAGACACAGGATTCTGTAAATCCTTTGCCTTGCTGTAAATCACGTGTACTACTGTGGAGCTGTAGGGCCTCACAACCGATTTCCATTAGGTTTCACATGCATATGGGGTAGATTTGGCTGAATGCAGATTCCCCTGGACTTCTCTCACAGTCTCCTTTCTGCAGGCAGTGGAGAGGCTGCTTACTCAGCAGCTGGAGTCTGCAGCAAGAGACATATTTTGCGGGCTGCTTTAAAAACATTATCTGGCAAAAGACTTCTTGAATAAAGCTATCCTGCATAAGAATTCTTTCAAGTAAGTTAAAGCACAGAGTCCTTGATGTGATTAAATGTAAGGTCACTGCCTTTTTCTCTACAGTAAAACCAGGCAGGAAGCTTTTAATAATAAAAGCTGAAGGAGTTCTGTGCGTGACCTTTTCAAGGTTTAAAAACAGTTTCTGGGTAAGATTCTGTTAGAGGTTACAAATGGCACAAGCTGCATAAGTGTGAAATAACTCCCCTCACTTTAAACCAATGAACTTGAAGAGACAGTTCCGTATTTCAAGAAGAGAACATGATCTCTGATAATCAGCAGGGAGCTTGGATTGTGCCAGTCATCTCTCCTGGATAATTCTTGCTTCTTTTTCTCCACTACTCTCCCTTCTCTCTTTTTCACCAGCACAGCAACCAGGTGCTGGTATAATGATTATAGGTCCTTTGTGCTGCGCTCAACACCAACCCACACAAGGGTCCTACTGACTCTGTTCTTTTGCTCAAGGGCAAATTAACTCAAAAACAAATCAGCTGTGAAATATTATTAAAGGCTTATTCTAGGAAACAAGCTTTTTCTGACAGGCTTCAGGCTATTCTGAGCAGTTTGAAAAAGGCCTTATAAAAACCAACCTGATTGAAACACATCACCCAAGGGGCCACGTGACTGTATTCCTATTCTTATTTTCAGCACAGAACAAGGGGAAAAAAATCATTATTGCTTGTTTACTGTGATTGTAATTATGTAGTGGAGTCTTTAAAAATTGACTTAGCATAAATAAAATTATTTTGAAACTGGAAGTATTTTTAAAAATTATGGTTTTTATCTTATTACATGCCCTCATTTCCACTTCCCCAGGCTTTTCTATTAAGGCATGTGCCAGTTGGAATTTATAAAAATTATTACTGATGTAACCTCTACTAAATCTCCTCTGTTCTTTGTATCATAGCGTATTATCTCTGCATATTTATGACTTTTTTTTCCTGCTTTGTTTCCAGTGGACTAGATAATTATCAAGCATTGCCAGAAAAAACATGCTAATTTTCACATGACTGGCTTACATAGGTATATTATTGTTTTTTGTAAGCGATGTGGATTAGTTATATGGGAGCTTATATCTGCTCTACTAGTGTAACAGCTGAAACCCTAAGGGCTTGGACCACTTCCAGAGTAGTGATTTACAATAGCCAACCTCGTTTTTTCCATATCTATCTGCTTAGTTCAGGTTGCACATAACTCACTGGCTTGATGAGGAGGGTAAATTTGCTTTCAAAATAAATTACCATGCTGTGTAATGAATACCTCGTGTGAATGAGCTGGTTTTGAAAGAGTGGGCAACCCACCTCTTAGAGTTGCACTGCAGTAGGCTAAACAGGGAGAGGCAAACATGGCGAAAATTTGGTGTCATTTAAATCTCTCAGGTGAAGGTTTACCAAGCTGGGTAAGAAGCAAATGATACTCACATGCACACACGCACACACATTAAATTATTTCATGCTCTGCATGACCTGTATACTCCACTTGCAATGTATTGTTATGCTCTTGTTTCTCTAAATAAGAAAAAAAAAAAAAAAAAAAAAAAAAGAGACCTTGTTAGTGAGCTCTAAACATTTTTCTTTCTCAGAGCCAAGAGCTAGGTTCAAGGCTGGTTCTGTTCTCTCCTCTTTGTCTAAAAAAGCTCCTGCTGCCCTATCCATCAGCTGGCATTTGTCCTGAAGCACCG
Organism: Regulus satrapa; assembly: GCA_013396955.1. NCBI lineage: Eukaryota > Metazoa > Chordata > Aves > Passeriformes > Regulidae > Regulus > Regulus satrapa. The sequence continues at coordinate 394,852 of VWZN01001208.1, read as the reverse complement.
CAGCACACATCTCTATCCAGTAGACCAAAGCCTGGAATGTCTGGAGCTGTATTTTCTTTCCACAGCTAAACAAAAGCCCTGTGCAGCCCCTAGCTGAGGGATGAGAGGAGGGAAAGGGCACGCTAGCACCTTTACCCCATTTAGGCCACACGACTTCAGATGGCCAGGAGCATGTCCAGCACAGCCACGGCCACCTGATGGGGCACCCGGGGTGCTGAGTGGGGTGCCCAGCCCCAGCAGCCCAGGAAGGAGCTGTGCCCACATCAGGTGCCACAAGGCACTTTTGGATCTCTTCACCCTCTCATTCTACTCCTGTGGGGTGGGTGATGGGAAAGAGATGGAGGCTCCTGAGGCTCTTGCCTTGCCTTCCTCCACCCTCAGCAGTCCATCCATGCCCCGTGTCTTCTGTGAAGGAGCACCAGGAAATTCTTAATTAGGGCGGCAGGGAATTCAATGCTGCCACCTTTTTGTAATACTCTTTTGCAGCTTAGTGGAAGTTTATCACTCTCACAGACACTTGTGGATCATGTTGTTAGAGCCATAGCAGGAATTAATTTTGCTATTGAAAGTTGTTCAAGGCTCCTGTGTACAGAAGAGCTCTTGAATTCAGTCAGATTTCAGCACTTTACCATATTTCAAGTCTTGCTTCAGAGATGAGGAATGCTGAAAGAAATGTACCCAAGCCAAAGGCTAGGCAATTATTTGAGATTGTTCTCCTACAAATAACTTACAGCTTCCAGAAACTTGCATTTGAGATGGGGTAAGGATGTGCTTCAGATTAAATATTTTGCATAAAGAGCCATCATAAAAATAAAAGCCTTTTAATGGATTAGGAAAATGTGGAGATGAAAAAAAAACTGACTAGCTCTCCATAAAGAAAGAGTTTGCTGACAGAACTGAGTGGGATTTTTACAGAAAGATGGTTTTCTCACATATTTTGGATAAATAACCCTCCTACATGTAATGATCTGCTTTGATAATGAGGCACCCTGTGATTTACACCCTGGTAAGTGCTAGTTAATACACTAACATATGCACATACAGAACAGAGGAAATGAAAATGATGGAAGCCCAGTATGGGACAAAAATACTCCTAGAACCAAAATATGTGAAAAGTGCTGCAATAAAAGACAATTTGGGGGAAAAAAAGTAGATTATAAAAGGAAGATTGGGCAACAGAATTACTGAATTGTTCAGTGAAATCAAATCTGGAGAGGAATGTGAGAGGCTCTAAAAAACCCAGGCAAATTAACAACCTGATAGCAGATTACACATGATAGAGACAGAAACACAGAAATGAACTTTGATGGAATAATTATAACTACTCAGTACACACTGTAGGGTCTTGAATTAAGCGTGACTATTCTAGAAGGCAGCCCTAGATGCCACAGAAAGTAGCTTGACACAGGTCAATCCCACAGTCAGCAAAGCAGACACTCTATGCAAACATTTAGGAGTATAGCACTCCATCCACTGAATCTACTTCTGTCCCATACAGAGTGACATGGGGAAGGATGTGAAATAGATATATCTACTGTGGGTGAGAACAGCAATGCCAGGGTTACACATGCTTCTGAAAGGCCTTGTAGAGCAAATGATATAATTTCTTTTCTTCATCTATATAGTTAAATCAGCTTTGGAGTTCTGGCAGACACCCTGGTAAGTAGGGTCCTTTGGAAAGACATTGTCAAGGAGAAAAGAACAGACAAAGAGGTCAGTGGTGCCATAAGCTCAGACGGACATTGATGTGAGCTTTGCTGCCTTGCTGGCATGCCCCATGCAGTGATTTAGGAAAGACTTAGGAAGACTATCTCGATGAGTTTGGTTTCTTTTCTGTCCTTTCTCCTTTTTCTTCCAGGAAAAGGAGATAGGGAAAAAAAAAATTTAACACAATTCCAGAAAAATTATGGTGCTTTATTTGCCTGCTCTATGGCAATATTGAAAAGTAGAAATAGGTCTGGAAAGAGAAAATTAAAAACAACTGAAAAATTCCCATTTAAGCACAGAAACAACAAGAAAATCTTGTATCAAAGATCTGTGATATAAAAGATTTAACATTATAATCAGACTTTAAATATAAAAGCTACAGGGGATAGGGAACTGTCTGCCAAAACAGAAGAGTCAAACTTATTGATATCTGGCTGAAATTTAATATATTCATGCATAGAATGTTCCTGACTTTACAGTGGGTTACTCCAGATTTCAGGGTATGTTTTGTTATGGCCCCTAAGACTGGAAGATGGAAGCTTATCTCACTGAACTGGGAAGCTGCACCTTGTGTTCATAGAAGTGATATACCGAGAGATAATCTACCAATAATGCTTTTTAAATGCTCCATGTTGTACTGAGAAGGATACTTGCAACATAATCCTAGGAAAAGGTTAAAAACAGTAAAGGAAATTGTTCTATGCTACATGTAATTTAACTTCAGGCTCCACAACCACTGGAACTCTACAGCTTCTCTGACTGTTTTCCATTTACTAGTAAATTCAGACATGATACACTGCTCCAGAAATGTATTATAGCACTGTCTGAAGATTAAAGAGAGTTTTAGAGAAGAAAGTTGTTCAAGATGAGCAATTAGTATAGCAAAGAAGGTATTTTGTACTTCTCTTTATTCTGCAGTTTCTTCTTTTAAAAAGTCTGTCTTTTCTGCATCATCACAAGTCAAAGTTGTAGCTTAATCTTGTGACTTGACAGTCTCTAATGAAAAAAACACTTCTCACCAGCAAAGCTTATAGCTATTTTCTAAATAGTTATTACTAGTTGACTACACTAAAGCTCTTTCAGCTAATGATATAGATGTGTCACTTATGAAGCTTTGATGGAATTTGGAATTGAGTACATTTTAATAGTTACTTCCACCTGTAAGTACAGACTTATTTACCTGCCAATAGTCTCTGCGCTTTCAGAATTTGATCATCTGTATATACAGGGACTCAAACATAATTTTATTGCAGATCTGACAGCTTTAGCAAGATTAAAGCAATCACAGATTTCTCTGTTGCTCAAATTTCTCTGTAGCTGTACCAGCTGTGAAAGCAGCACACAAGTGAGGTGGGAACAGGCTTTGTTTCAGGGATTCAATCGAAATGCAGTACACAGTTCCATGGGTTTATAATGGATTGATATAGGGTTATTATGGATAATATTTATTTAGACAAGTCAAAAAATGTTTAACACAAAGGCATTTTCAAATGGAAATGGCAAAGCATAGTTTGCAAATGCACAGGCTAAAATTATGTGTAATTTCAGTGAATGGGAAAGACTGAATAGCAGACAATTGCCTGTGGGGGGTTTTACAGTCCCAACTGACAAAGAGAATGTCTATACAGCACAGAGCATATAAATCAGCTCCATGGCTCAAAGAAATTATGTGATACATCAATCATCTGCTTTACAAATATGCAGTGAGGCACTCAGTCATTTGTACATCCATCACAGGTCTGTTCAAGTGTCACAGTCTTAGTAAATTAATTGGACTAGTCAATATCAAAATCTAAAAACATGTTCTCCTCCCTTTTGAATGCTGGTTCAACACTACTAATGATAATTAAAATATTTATTATTTTAAAGAAACTGTCAAGTGTTTTCCCTGAGGATGTCTAGAGCTGGAAAATTATTTATTATTTTTTCATGGTGTTTCCATAATACCTGAACTGGAAATTACATCCTTTTCTCTCTCTTTCTTAAGTTATTTTTTCTTTTAATATGGGTTTATCTAGCACCTTTCCAAGTCAGAGATTCAAATTACTTTGCTGACAGTCAAAGAGATAATAAAAAAGTATTCCTTCCTACAATGGTGGTAGTAACTCAAAAATACACAGCAGAGTAGGTATGAAGAATCTGGCCCAAACACAGCAGACCACATTTCTGTTTAATTTTGTTCTGTCATGCAAGAAAGACAACGCTAATTTCTGATTATCAAGTGGTCAGCCACTTAAGGCCAAGAGATTTTCTTTCTAGAATTGAAGAATGTTCTCCATTTCTCTAGAATCCAGCTTCTGGTAATATTTAGCACCTGATGTCAAAGAAGAAAGTGAACAAAACCAGTAAAAATGCAGTTAGTTGGTTACTTGGGTTTTGGGTTTGTGTTGGTTGGTTGGTTGGTTGGTTGGTTGGTTGGTTGGTTGGTTGGTTGGTTGGTGGGGGGTTTTTGTTTGGTTGGTTTGGTTCGGGTTTTCCGGGGGGTGTGGAGGACGGGGGGGTTTCAGTCAAATGCTGTGCTAGATTCCTTTGGTCTACAAAGGTTCTATTTAGCAGGAGAAACTGGAGTTGCTCTCCTCAACTAGTTTGATTTTAATCTGTTTATTGCCCCTCTTGTAATCGTTGCTTCATCTCATTTTGAAGATAATTCCTTGCTTCACAGTAGATAAATAAAGGAGTCTGTTGCATTGTGTGACAAGGTCATAAAAACAATGTGACAGGCAATTGATACGCCTCTCTTAAAGAGTAACAGCACTACAGATAAAACAAACTCTTTCATGTATGTGTTGTTAAGACCACATACAGACAGCTTAAGGCTAGATCTGCAAAATAGCTGAGTGCATCCCCCTGTTGTTTGTGTCCACCCCTCCCCACCAAGAGACATTGCATAGCCTGCTTAGCCTGTGCTTCAGAGTATTGACAAGGGCTGGTCTTGTATGTCCTTTCTCCCTAAAGAAATTAATCTCTGACCCTGAAACAGGTTTCTTAAAGAAAACTTTGTTTCTTCCTCTGGCTACTCTGTATGCCCTGGTGCGTCTACCCCTAGAAGTCTACTACCAAGTGTCTTGGTCCGTGCTAGTCATCCAGTGAACAGTTTTGCTCTCAGCTTTGGAGATGTTGCATTTCTTTGTTGTTTATAAAGAGGTATCAATATTTTTCTGTCTAGAAGTTCCAGATAACCTCGTATGTACAATATTCCTCTTTGCACAAAGAGGTTATAATTGGCTGAGAACTCCATTGCAAAGTCATGTAAATCCTATTATAATGTTAGTCAATACAGTGCCTGTTCCTCCTGCTCATTTAAGGTAATTTAATGGAATCCACACCCTAGGACTCCTCAGTGTCTTCTGTTAATACAGTGAGCTTGCTCCATGCCTAATTATAGTTTCCCTTTTGTGAAATCTTTTCATCCTTCTGAATGTTTAGGATGTTCTAAGAGTTTCTGCAATGCACTCTCTAGATTTGACAGATGCATGATAAATAAACTTTTTTGACCATTTGCATTAATGGAAATATAATTCTTTCCAAAGCAGAAGTGCAGATGCACTAGGACTTTGTTTGCCCTGTACTATATCACGCCATATGGACATCTACCTTTAAACCAAAAAGAAACTCTGCTCAGGCTCAAAACAGTAACACTCTCTCAAAATTATTTTGGAGCCTTACTGGAAAAGACATTATCTTTTTAACATTCCATGGAAGTTTTGCATAAGTTGGAGAATTAATTTTGTAGGGAAAAGAAATCAAATTTTCCTGAGACAGAGCTCAGGGGGATTGTGGGGTGGGTGTCATATCATCTGATATCTATAAAAGTCATATGAGTCTGGAAGAAGGAGTCATACCCATGGGACTTCCAGAGATTAGAAATGCCAGTTTAAAGGAATTTAAAATGAATCCAAACCTTCTAGTTAAGAAATCCTCAAGAGTGAGCTGTCATGTGAAACCTTGTAGGGTTTTGCTTTCCTGTGAAATGAATAATTTTTTCACAGTTAAGTGGATTTACAGACTGAAGGGAAACCAAAACAACACACAAATGTGTTAATCCAAACAGACATTTGACAATTGGTGTGGTAGCACCTGATAACATCTGCCTTCTGGAGCAGGATCTATTGCCTACAGCTACATGTTTAAACCTTTCACACACTTATGTACTCCAGAATAGTGCTAAGCAAGCAAATAGAAAAGACAAAAAGGAGGTTATATTTATTTCTCTAAGCCATGAAGAAGGATTAAGAATGGTCTTGAAGACGATGTGGTAGGATCCACTCTTGCCCCTTGAAAGATAAGACAAGATGCTGAGAGGGGTAACCTCCCACATATTATTACTGAAAGTGTGAAGTGGAAATCTGAGGACTACAATTTAGATAACTGTCAAATCTGTTAGGTGGGAAGACAAATGCCTCTCTACTCCCAAGGCATTTTCTAAGTGCTAGTCGATAATAAGCTTGTCCAGGTGAAAATGTAGGATGCTGTGAGTGCCTCCTTTTGCAGCTGCGTCACTCAGTAAGAGCACACACAAAACCTGGCGTCTTGCTTGAGCCTTGGGTAGCCTCCCTGAATCCCCTTATTTGGGTATTAAGGGGCTGTGGGATGAAGTGCAGGTGGGAAAGAAAGCTACAGTTCCTGCTTCCCAAAGGCCTCATTCTTGAGAGCGGCCAAATATTGCCATCAGTGATTCAGCCCTGTTTCTAGAAATCAGAAACAGATCTGATTTCTATAGGTTGGAAAGACCTGTCAAAATGGAGCATTTGTTGATAGGCTTGGTCTATTAGATTAAAAAAAAAAAAAAAAAAAAAAAAAAAAAAAAAAAAAAAAACCGA
>VWZN01001208.1:365001-388281 GCA_013396955.1 Regulus satrapa | reverse complement strand
AGGAATTGATGCTCTTGAGAAGCTTTTCAAAAGCCATTCTTAAAAGGCAGGAGTTAGGGGATGTTAACATTTCTTCCTTGATTGTCAAGATATTTGCTGCTGCTACTCTTACTATGAAGCACCTACTGCTGCTAAAGAGGTACCTGCAGAGGTTCCTATACACCTAGAGTTAGAGATCATACCCTAGAAGGTTGATGTCTAAAAGCTAGTATTTATTAAGATGATGAAGTTTAGCTTCTTAAGGATTTTTTAAAAATCTAGCCTGTAGGAACTGAGGCTTTTTGAGAGATAAAGATATTTTGGCTTAAAAAGCTGTCCTTTCATCAAAATAATTCTCTAACCCCCAAGATACACTTACTGAAAGAAAAACATAGCTACATGCAAAGCCAAATGCATACAGAAATACAACAAATCCTTTTTTCTAAATAATGAATGACAGCTACCAAGGGAATGGCTACAGATGAAAAGCACAAACTAGCTTTCTTCTCAAAGCACCAATGGGATACACATAGAACAATGAAACTGTGGAGTAAACTCTGTCGAGATAAATATCATATATCTGAAAAGAAAAGTACCTTTAAAATCTGATTGCTATAACTGGAAGAATTTCAGACATCTGTGTACTTCAATCATCAGGGTTTGTTTTTTTTGGTTTTTTTTTGTTTGTTTGTTTGTGGTTTTTTTTTTGTTTTGTTTGTTTTTTTGTTTTTTTTTTTTTGTTGTTGTTGTTTTTTGGGTTTTTTTCGTTTTGTCAGAATTGGAAGTCCAGAGTTTTACTATTTAGTATTGCTTTCATATGCTTCACTGAAATGTTATAAGGTTTTCAGTTCCATCTGTCTCTGAGGGTGGCTTTTGTTTTTCAAATTCAGCACGTCAGCTAACTATGCTTAATATATTCCTAATGTGTCAAAACGGCATTTAATATCAATATTTGGATTGATTCTGACCATGGATACTGCCAAAGCTCCACCCTGATAAAGCACTGCTTAATACTTTCCATACCCTATAGTTTTGGGTGTACTCTGAAGATCAGGATCTAGGGATTCATCCCTAGCTAGAAGACATAGATTTCTATGCTCAAGTTGTTCCTCCATCACAGTGTGCCTCTTCTAGGGTCCTGCATTACAGGCACAACTGGAAGAGGAAACTCAACTGCAAATCTGCCATTTGCTGTTCTAGGTGCAGCCACAGCCACAGTTTCAGTCCAAGGGTTTGCCTGCTTTTGGTGGGAGATTTCACACCCAATCAGAAGACAATCTAATCACTGCTCAGGCTCCTCCTTGTCCTCTCAGGCTTGCCAGAGAGGATATATTGCAATATTGACAATACTTGCAATCTTTGGTCCCTTTGTCCTCTTATAGCCATGGAATTGCTGCAGTAGTCTGTGAATCTGTTTTTACCACATTAGTACATACTGAAATCTGTACTGAACCTACCCTTGTCCCAGTCTATAACTGGAGGAGCACAGGAAAAAGGCAATTTGGACACTCTCCAAGCCTGTTGCTGCAAAACTCAGATTGTAGAACTGACATGGATGCCATTAGCAGCCTGATTCTTCCTTAAATTTCATTCCAGCAATACTGAGAGGAGTGGAAATAAGATGTGTAGGAATATTTGTAGATATATAAGCCTACACAACTTTATGTGCTGTCAACAGATCTTCAGAGGACATTGTTCCTTTAAGTTTTGCAAAGAGNGGGGAAATGGTCTGATGCCTTCATAGAACATTTGTCAATATTATTTTTGTTTCAGTGAAACTGCTGTGTATGCTTAGTTTTGAATTTTCAGTGTCTTGGCAGCAGTCTTGTGGTGAGGCAGATAGTAACAGACTTGCTCAATTCTGTCACAACCTCAAAATCTGTTTGGCTCTAACGTGATTGATGCCAATTTTGGGTGGGTTGGGATCACATGCTATCATTTCACTAAGAATGTTGCTTCAATTTCTTTGAGGCAGAAGCATAGGCTTCTCTTGGACCAAAGCTGCAATTCATAAGTCAATTAATCCTGCTGATGGTCTTAGTGATAAGGATGGACTACTGCTTTTGCTACATCTGCTTTAAAGTTTTGTGGACAGCTGGAAAGGGAAAGAACTACATTCTGAATAAATCTTTTGGAGGAGTGGAAAAACCAAATCTCTGACTCTAACCACAAGTGGGAATTTTCTTCAGAGAGATCTGTAGCTATGAGCCAGCATTCCCACATCTGATTAGGTAACAGAATGCATGCAAATACTTGTACTTTGAAAGCAGGAACAACTGCTTTTCAGAGTTGCAATGACTGTTGACACTTATAGGTGTGTTAAATATTTTCCTGTTTAACAAATGCCATTTTTCTTGATGCTTTTACTAAAGATAAAGTGAATTGGAAGAGAAAGTATTAACAGATCTAGAAGTCATGTTTTAATGCTTTTATAATTTATGAAATAAGCAGTGAGATATACCTTGCTCTTTCCTTTCTTCTCACAACACAAGGTTAGAGACAGTTCACAGCAGCAGAGGCTGAGGACCAACGTACATGCTCAGCGGACATGCAAGCAGTTTAATTTTTTACAGTGAACTTTTGGGCAGCCCTTTTGTGCAAGATCAAGTCTTGTTAATGATGACAGAATCAAATATTAAACTGTCAAATGTTCAGAACTAACACTGTTTGCAAATGCAAAGCCAGACTGCAAGGACCATGCAGGCCTTATTAATTCCATCCTTAGAACATGTATTGTGGATTGCAAAATTTGGTTTAAATCTGATTTAAACCATGTTTCAGCCAAACTGGATATTGCTGCATGGCTGACCAGTGTAAAAAAATCCATCCAGATAAGAATGATATTCATACAGAATGTTATGATTTAACATGATTTACCTATTTCTTAGGTAGAATGGAGTTTTAGAGCTTATTGCATCAACCCTACCCCAAAGTCATGTCTTAATGCCAACATGTGTGTTCATGCTGACATACGAGTTGTGTTGTACCTAGGGTGGCTGAGAGCAAAAGCAGGGAGGGATGGGATAGGGATAGTATGCTGGACAGCTAAGCTGCCTTGACAGCCGCTCTCAGGGGAGTGTTGGAAAGAGATCCCGCTATTGTTGACAGTGGATGAGCCCTACCAAGGCCACGCAAAGGATGCCATGGTGCTTTGGTTGCCACCATGCCATTACTGTTCCCAGTGCTGGGAGCTTCCTCAGGTCAGAGCCATTGCTACGCAGGTGGGGGATACCTCTGTGATGGGCTCTGATGCAGTGGGCATGTGCTACATGCTAAGCTGCGTGAGTGACCCAGCCACTTGTGTCTCCTGTCAGGAGAGCCAGAAGAAACCCACTGATAAGAGCTAATCATACCCCTGACATAGCAGTAGCCTACTCATTTGAGTAATTTTGGTGTCTCTGCCTGTTTCTAAATGGTGAATAACAATCACAGCCCTCATTATCAGGCTAGCATCACTCCACCTCCACTACCTCTTGCAAAATAAGGGTGTAGAATAACATGGGCTTGACATAGTTGCATATGATTCCATTTCAGGTTTTGCACTCATATAGCACACAACAATGGGATTATTTAGACATCAATTTATATCCCCTACGCAGCTTTGCTTAATTTCTTCCTCTGCACATTCATGCAACAACCATAGCAACCATAAATGAACCCACATGAAAAATTACAGATTTTGTTAATTTGGTTTCTTTCCCTGCAGATATTTGTAACAGAGGTCTCACTCCTGAAGACAAAGTGAGATTTTTCATTATTTTAAACAGAGAACAGGATTAGCTCCTCATTATGTCACTGAGTTGTCAGAAATTAATGAAAATATTTCAAGTATAGCACAGGTAGACAATGACTCTCCAAAAACATTTTGTTTCTAACCAGCCTAATTTCCTTTTCATTTTCAGGTTAAATGATTTCTTAGTAGAGAATATGAAAGGGAGAATGACCAGACATTTTTAAAAAGAAAGGGTCAAACCTAAGTACAGTAGACAACCTCTTGTAATAATGTTCTTGACCTTGCTGTGACAGTTCTCACTGCAATATTAAGAAAATATCAACAATTCCCAGCCAGTAGGACATTGAAATTATCCCTAGAACAAGTGACATTTGGCTTCCTCAGGATGTATACCTCTCAGGCAATGGGAATGGAAGTCTTGATGCAGCAGGGCAGTTGGTGAGTGCACCATGCAATTGCTGCTGGTGGGTCCAGGTACATTTCTGCTCCTCCTGCAGCCTCACTTTCTGTTCTTCAGTCAACCACATCTGTCCCTCTTCCTGCATGAATAAGTTTGTGTTCCAGACAAGATTAAAGGATGTGCCAGATAATCCTTGTACACAGGGACAGAGATGACTGCAGAGAGCTCCCCACCACTGCCAGCAGAGATCCTGCACAGGGCTAGGGGACATAAGAGAGCTTAGGCTGCGGTGACATTTGGGGCTGGAACAGGAAACCAGGACACTACCAGGAAGACTTACAGGTGTCACAGAACCCCTTAGATGAATTGCTTTTGATTGTCTCAACAGCTGTAAATCTCATCTGACTCAGTATGGACCCTGCACACATCAGAGCCATTATTCTTTGCCTCCTCTCACTGAGCTGCCAAGGGCTGTGCTACAACTGACCTAATAATTCAGGAACAAATTTAGCCCTTTTCTGGGGTAATTCACCTCTCTTTCTGAGCAAATCCTATATACATGATGTTTTGAGGGCTTGTTAATCCTGTTGGTGGGATGTCAGATCTAGTGTCTTGCTTAGCCATGTTCAATCCCTTTGTATCTGAATACATGGTAAAACTACAAGCCTTGGAAAAAGGATCCCCAGGTGCTTGATGAGCATCAAGAAAATATGCAGAAAAAAAGGGTTTCTCCATTGGTATAAACCCCACTGAATGTATAAACTGATTGTCATACTTATGTAAGAATGTATTAGAGGATATGACTTCATCATGAAAATTAATTGGAGGATTGGAAAATAAAGCCTACTCCAGATTCTTTGAACTGAGATTTGAGTTTGAACAAATCTTCAAACTCTGTGTTATTTAGATTTTCCATCTGTAAAATTGAGATACTTATCCAATTAATCCTTAGGCTTAGTACTTCAAGATGTCACATATTATCAATTTTCTCCAGCTTATGAAAGGCATACATCACTGCATGAGTGGTCACTGCTTTTATTTCTTCCCACTTACAGAAAAATACAGAACAAAACAATATTGCAACTAGTTTTCTATACTAGTGCCTAGGACAGACTGCGGATATAGTCTAGAAGGTCTGCAAACTGCCTAAACAGTAAACTCACTTAGTATCTGAAGCAAAATCCACTCATATCTTCTCCCTGGCAATAGGTGCTATGTGACTGAACAGACAGACAACAATTATCACTGCAGGCAGATGTGATTGCTGCTGAGACATCTCACTTGCTCATCCATGGAAAAATGCTCCTTGCTCAGGCCAGAAGCAGTTCAAAGCAAGCTGGGAACATGCAAGGTTCACTGATTATCTCTGAGGGTGCACAACCCAGGGCAGAGAATTAGTTCAGGCAAAATAGGAACTGACTCCAACATTTGCCCAAATCTTTAACCAAACCTGAAGCAATTTCAGTTAACATTCACTTTTCTGCATTAACTGTTTGTAAATAGGAGAGGGATAGTGTACAAGTAAATGACTCTGGTCTGGTTAGAGCTGGCAAGGACCAGAAAATACAGTCTTATGACATTTTTAGTCTGATTCCTGGGAAACAAGGAAGTATAGCCTTGGAAGGTATCCACAGCTCTGAGGGACCTTGGGAACATGCGGGAGCTGCCCACTCTCATCAATATACCTTGTTCATTGTGTTATGTCATCTCCACATACAGCTCCTTTATTATGCCACTGTTTACTTAAAAGCTGAATTCCATGCTCAAAATTATTTTGGGCACATATAATATTTTTATTATAGGATATAGTGCATTAGTTTATTTGGGATAGTTAAATTGTAGTCTTTAGTTTGACCTCCTTAAATCTACGTAAAGGATAGTTAATTGTAGTCTTAATTTGACCTCCTTAAATCTACGTAAAGAAAGAAAAATGGCAATGAGTCCCATTTTGGGATAGTCTAGACATGATCTCTGTTTCTATTACACCTTGTCTTATTTTGGGAAAATACAACCAATGTTCATTAAAGGTTGGGGTTGTTTTTTTTTTCTGGACTTGATTTAGGATATTAGGTACATTTTATTGTGAGTCAACTGGAAGGGCTAAAATTTATAGCTCTGTTTGCTACTTTATAGGAACTGTCTGTGTCTTTCCCTTGAGTCGAATGCAATATTGTTTAACTCTGGGTGAGAGGGCCATGATGACTTCATCAAAAATGAATTTGAGAGGCAACTTGACCGTGGCCTACAAATATTTTCCTGGTGGAGCAGCTACTTGTAACATAAAACTCTTCAAAGAAAATATATAAAAGCATCTTGTGACTGGAAGATCAAGCAAAAGCAATTGATAAGAAAAAAAATGAAAAAAGGTAGAAAAAATGAATCATATAAAGAAGGGTGGATTTTATATCACTGGAAATCCTGAAGTCCAAACCAGGCATGAAATGCCAGAGGTGAGAGGGGTGAGGTAGCAATAAAGCTGACAAGATTCTGAAGCCACATTATGCAGAATACCAGACAAGATCATTGTACCATCTACTTCTGACCCTAAAGCTAAGTACCTGAATTTCCACTCCATTCACCATTGTCTGGTCTCAAGATTCCTATTCAGTCCCATGGAAAAAACACAAATATGAATCTGAACCCAAATTCAAACTCTTTCAATATCTGAGGCTAGAAACCTTAGATCTCATACCTAGGCTTTAATTAATTTTTTAACTAAGAGAGAAAAATGTAGCTTTTAAAAAATGTTCAATTCAATGTCTTTATTTCCACCATCTGACATAAATAAAGATGTTTTATAATGATCAACCCAAATAACATTTCTATGCATTGTTTGGACTAGTGTAGTTCTACTGTAGAAAAAGTACTGGTGAAATTTCATGTAAGTGTAGGTAAGAAAAGTTCTGATTTTCACTGCTGCTTGTCCCTTGACTTTGTTTTCTCAAGAGGAAGGATTCCTTCACTTACCGAACAGGTGATGTAGCTACAGCATGCTGTACATTAATCATGAATTGCTGTTTGATGCAACATTTACATTGCACTGCCGGTTTGCAGTTTCATTGCTCCCAGGACTCTGTCCTGTGAACCGCAACCCTGTCCTCCCTCCTGTTAGATCAACAAGTCCCATTCAAACTGATCTGACTCCCAGCATCATCAAATACAGCTCTGGATTGCACTGTTGAAGGCAATGAATCACAAAAGTTCTGATTCACAGAATGTTGCTCAGTTATGCCCCTGAGTTTGGCTTTAGGCTGGAATAAGGCCCTTGGTTCAAAAACACAGTTAACCCAATGCCAAATTCAGTTAGCCCAGTCTGTCCTGCAGAAAAATTATTCTTCTGTTCCCTGGTAATGGTCAAGGAACCTCTGGAAGAGGGTTATATGGTTATGTTTCTGCAGGTTAGATGTGAGCTACTCCAAATAGCTCGGACTTGTACTATCTGCAAGTTTTACAATACCTTATGCATCTGCTAATGCTATTAGCTCTTGGTGCTCTGCTTTACCTGAGTTTTTGGTCCACCAATAATACCTGTTTCTCCCTTCCCTGATAATCTTATTTGAACAAAACAATGTCACAAATAATAAGGTTTCTCACAATTTGACAACTGCCAAGGCAAAAGCATATTTATTGAAATTGAAGGTTGGAGTCTGAATAAAATATTTATTTAATGAAATGAAGACACTTTTTCCAATAACAAACAGCAATGCTGAATGCTTTTTTGTTATTTAGCAAAGATATGTTGGGAATTTATTTGAATAAATCAGTAACACAGTTGAAGAACATTATTGTTTCCAGTCTTGGTGATTTTTCATGGAAGAGCATCCTTCAGATCCCACTGGGGTATCTATATTGCGGCTCTCCCACAAAAATAAAATGAAGTATTTTGCATAACTAGAAAACTCTCTTCTCCTGAGAGGTAAATAAAGACACCTCCTGCCTTTGCTGCTCTGTGTTGTGTGTTTATGGTAGCAATAGCCCAGGGAGCTGTGCTGGCAGCGATGTGCACCGGCAGCTTGCTGCTCCCAGGACTGGCACCCTTTGTCAAGATCCTGTGCAATTGCTGTGTGGAGAAACACAGAGCTTGGAGAGACATCATTGCAGCACATGAAATTGCCTTCTCTCAGCTTTGCAATTTGCAGCTCATTTAATTATGGCCCTGTGATGCAGCACAGTCAAACCCAGTCCAAGTCATGGTTGGTTTATGGAAATCTGCATCACTGCTTTTTTCACCTATGGGGAGAACTTAGACTTTTCGCATTTTTCAGAACAGCTATGTAAACCTCTGGATATTCTTTCATAGACAGGCTGGGAGAATCTGCCAGTAAGAAGCTCCTGTAACCATGTCCTGATATAGGCAGCTTCAGATTCCAGACTGACCTGGAGCTCTTTCTTTGGACACCAGCATGGGGACATGTGGTCTATTTTAATTTCAGAAGGTGCAGATGACTGTGGTGACAGCCCTTCCTAGGCACCAAGCCCAGTGGTGGTGGTCTTGGCAGATGTTTTGGACTTTCACTCAGATAATACCACTGAGACTTCAGCAGCGCTGAAGCAGCCATGCCAAGAGAAGTGTGGATGGCTCCCATTAATTTCAAAGGATAACTGGCTGTTATGACTGACTGCAGGAATTTTAGCCACCAACCTTATGAATCTTTTACCTTAAAGTGAACATTTCACAAATACAATTCAAAGAGCTCACACACACTTGGCCTTGTCATGTTCTTATGTTGTCTTCATTGGAAGAGGTTTTCTACAGGAATGCAGATGTAAATCTGAACACATTAACTGTCATAACAAATTCAGTGAATTATTTGTGTTATTGAGAACCTCAAGCAAGAACAGGATATTCATTGTTATCCCAGTGGCAAAAATTTGCTGGGTCCTGAAGCTGTTTCTTGCTGAATAAGATAGATCCTCTACAGGACTCCAGAAAACAACAGTGAAAGCAGATAGCTTAAAAATTAGTATAATTTTGTATCTATGAGTCACATCTTTTCTTTCTAATACAAAGTGGCCATGGTATTTAGTCTAGGTAATAGATTCTGCTTCCACTGTTGGTATTGATGTCCTTTCAAGTGAACAGAATATGCAGCCAATAATGAGCCCTTGCTGTTAAGATGTTCAGCAATGAAATAATTAACAATGTTGATGTGTAAATTAGGCTTCAGAGTTGAAATTGCCTTTGCAAACCACATTTCTCTGGCTCTTGATTCAGCAGAGCTGGTGTGGACTGGCTGAAAGCTAAACAACAGCAATCCCTCTACAAGCACGTACATTTGAGTCACCGGTCACTTCTAGACCAGAAGTGATACCTGCCTTGCTAACATTGATATTCAAAGAGTAACTTGTCTTCTTTAAAACATCTTCTTTCTCTGTTTTTTGGTGCTCTCCACCCCTGTCACCTTGCTGTTTGTAGTGAAGAAATATCGACCCCACACCACAGCAAAGGAGGGAGCAATTTCCCCAGGTCAGAGCTCCTTTGGGGCTCCCACAATCACAGTCACAGCATGGTTTGGGCTGGAAGGGACCTTAAAAGATCATTTAGTTCCAACTCCCCTCTGATGGGCAGGGACACTTTACACTAACCAGGTTACTTGGGGCCCCAGCCAACCTGGTCTTGAACACTTCCTGGGATGGGGCATCCACAACTTCTCCATGCAACTTGTTCCCATATCCCCCCTGGTAGAGAATTTATTGATAATATCCAATTTAATCCTACCCTCTCAGTTTATAGCCATTCCCCCTTGTCCAGCCCTTGCCAAAAGTCCCTCTCCAGCTTTCCTCTTGGGCCCATTTATGTACTGAAAGCTACTATAAGATTTCTGCAGAGCTTTCTCTTCTCCAGACTACTGAAGAACCCAACTATGTCTGCCCACAGAGATGCCTGTATGAATATTGGGATGCCCTCAACCTTTCCCATACTGTCTGACATGGGAAAGGTGAGCTTTTTCAGAGTATCTAATGAAGTATTTGAATTTCAATAGCCTTTCTCATTCCCTTTCCTACACCAAGAATGGGTAACTAGTCTGCCTACCTTGTCTCTTTCCCAGTCTTTATTTTAGGGATGGTCTCCAGGCTGAGGACACAACAAGAGGCATTACAGCTGAAGAGAACTGTTTGCCTAGGTCAAAAGGAGCACAGAAGGAAATTATGCAGTTGCTGTTTTACTAAGCATTTATAAAGACTGATGTCCTTTTACTTTCTAAAACAAGAAAAAGCAGGATCATGCAATTAATGGCATGTTTGCCCAAAATATATAAAGCACTGAAAGTTAGCCAAAATCAGTGGTTCAAGTTAAGTGTTTTTTGCACTGACACATGAACTTCTGACTTCTATTTCCCTTTATCTTCTTCCAATGACACTATAATTGGAGAAAACTCAAAACATAGTCTAGTGCTGTTAAACTGCTTCCGAGTTAGAGTCTCCAACATGGTTTACCTCTTGCAAACCAGAGGATGTAGTTTCCATAGCTGGTTCCTCAGGCAAGGCTTAGCGGGACCAGTCCCTCTCACCTGAGCAGTTCGTCTTTGAGGGTCACATTGTTGGAGCACAAGAAACATGGAGAAATTTTGCTTCATGGTTATGAAAAAAAACTTGCTGGTTTGTATACTGCATTGTATGGATATTGTTTTAAAATATCTGAGCTGCTGAGGTCTTATCTGCTGTGGCTTACATGTACTCAGCTAGCACAAAGACCTGGGCACTCACATTAAATTACTTGTCTCCTTTCCTCTCTCTGAACTTTAGGCTTGGGCAATGTCAGCTAGGAAACAGACTTAGTCCAGCATTTTACAAGCACCATGGTAAGCATTTCACTGCCACAAATTAAAAGAAAAACTTCTTCAAGTTATAACACTGCAACTGTTATAGAATTGAACTACTGAACTGATAGGGTGTGAACTTAATCCAGGAAAACATACAATAGAAACATTCTGCATAGAATAACAAAGGGGTTCTTCTCAAGGAAGGCACAGATTTTAAGAACCTCAATTGAAATGAAAGTATATATATCAAAATGGAAGGTGTGATCAAAGTGCCACTGGACATACAAATAATTGTGAGGAAATGAACGGAGAAAAAAGTAAATTAATAAAATTATTTAAATTTATGTATTTGTAAGCAATATCATACACAATGAAAGTGGGCACACTTAGAGTTAAAGGAGATCCACAAGCTATTTTAAAGTTTCCTACCCATTTGTGTCACTTCTGTACCTGGCGTCCTATGTTTCACAAGATTTTATGCTTTTACCTTCCATCCCGGCTGTGGAATACAGAAATGTCACCGGTTCTGGCCAGTGTGCAGTGTGCAGGCTGGCACACTCTGGAGTGTGGTCAGGTTGTGGTCAGCTCTGAGACTTCCTGGCATTAGCCTATGATGAGACACACATGGGTGATGCTGTTGCAGAGTCAGTGTCTGCCATGAGCCCTCCTTCTGTCAGCAGGAACAAATGTGCACCTTCACTCCCACCCGGAGCTGCTCCTGGTCGATGGATACACTGGTGATACAGATCCCTTGATAAAATCCCCAACTGCCTCTGCTTGCACATGCAGGACATTGTGTGTGCATGAGGTGAGAGAGAAACCTGTGTGATCCTCCAGGGGGTCATTGCTTCTAGTGCACTGTTCTCCTTCTGCTCTGTTCTTCCTTAGTACCTGTTTAGCATGAGTTTGTTTGCATGGGAGCCTTCCATGTTCCCACCTGTACAACTTTCCAGACTTTTACTTTGACAATGATGCCTCTCATCTCATGGCAGGATAGCCACGTGTTTCCACTTCTACTTTTACTGGAGTCCATTAAGTAACAGAGTTCAGGGTTTGCAGCTTTCAGCATCCAAAGCCTGAATCATATTGCTCATGGACATTGTGGATACAAGACTTCTGTCTTTGATATGGTGGCTCTGCCCATATAAACTGTTTTGTACATACATAAAGATGTGCTTTTCTGTAAGGACAGATCCATGTCTGGAGTTTGCTTTTTCTTAAATTATTTTCCTGTGTTTTCTGAGCTTGTGTTTTCCTGGGTGTTATCACAGTTCTACCTGGAATGCATCAAACTAAGCATTTTCTCTCCTCCTCTTCCTTCATCTTGCACCTACTTTCTATTCCTGTGCTGCTTATTTTCCACAGTCCCTCTGGCTCCTTCATCAAGAAATGTTATAGTAGCCAGAGCAGTGGCTGTTCTGAATGCCTATTTCTTCCATACTATTTGTCATGTGCTCATATGAATAAAGATAATTAGAAATATGCAATCAGAAGAGCAAGCCACCTTTTCAAAGTTTTGCAATCATGTGAATCCTCCAGACAGCTTCACACCTGTTTAGAGTGTGTGTAATGGTGGGGAAGTGCCATTTGAGTTGGGAATCTTTTGAATGAAAGTATTTCTAAATCTAGCAACACAAAGAACAGCATAATCGGAAACTGCATAAGCAACCCACCAGAGTTCCAGACCCACACTGACGAACTCCTTAATCTGTCAGGACTGCAGACTTTGAGAAAAGTACAGTGCTTATGAAGCAATATTTAAGTTTTGATGCTAACAAGAAAACTTCTCCAGTCTTTGGACACCAGAACTCTTTACCAAAAGCCAAAATTCCAGAGGGAATTCTTTACCTTGTTATTCTGCAGCACCTTATTTGCTGTTTGACTGCTGCTTCCCATGCTAATGCTGGATGCAGTGCTTCAGTAGGATGGAGAACCTGGGAAGTAATTTAGGACAGATAGGGTTAGCAATGGTGAAATTCTGCTGTGTGTGAAACCTCACACTCAGTTTATCACCCAGAAACAGCACCACTTTTACCAAAGTGGTGACAGAGGACAGTCATACTCCTAGTTCTCAAAATTCTTGCACAGCTCTGATTGATACCTCATATGAGTAAGAAAGATCTAGAGGACAAGCAGTTAGAGGCCCTGAAATACCAGGGATGAGGATGAAATGTTAATCAGGAAGGGGAACACGTGTCTGTAGCTCCCTCATTGGTTTTATCCCAAGGAGATGTGAAAGGATTGCACCTGTGCATGCCCTAGACAAAATCCCACCCTGTTAAGGTTGTTCCTGCTATGAAAGAAAGTGGGGAAAGTAGCTCTCTGCAAACAGTTTCATGGCAGGAGATAGACCCTCCAGGGCCCTGCCCACCATTTGTTTTCCCTTCTTCTGCCTCTGCAGAGCCAAGACAGAAAAATGCGGCTGGATCATCTGGTCCACAGTGCAAAATCAACACATGCACTTTGAATGGAAAAATGCAATTCAAAACACTCACGGGGTCCTTTTATTTTTTGAAGGATCACAGTATCTCACACTTCATAAGTTTACCCCTGATTATAGAAACAGCTGGAGAGGGGCCTTGCACTGTTGCCTGAAATATGCACTTTAGATGGAAAATAATTTTGCTATTAAGTGTTGTAAAGCAAACCCCACCTCAATAGGAAGCTCTCATGACCTGATGTATTACCTTTGTGTTTTTCAGATGAAGGAGCCCCAGAGCAAAGGAGATATGCTGCCCAAGCCGGAGCCCAGGACCCTTTGGGGTGGTGAGGACACAGGTATGGCGGTGTGCCGCAGGGCGAGCAGTGGGGCTGAGCGGGCGGTGCACTCTGCTTCTGATGTGCCTTAATTCTGGGCTGAAGGGCTTTGTCTCCAAGCCAAGCTTAATTGAAGGATGTTTTTCATGTGAAAATGAGACGCAGGCTCTCAACCACTGAGTGTTTGCTGGCGAAAACAACAACAACCTCACTTGCGCACACGGCCGCGGAGCACAATGTGCAGCACAAAGGCTCCAGAGGAACTATGCCATGACATAATGAGGAGAAACAACAGAATTCTAGCAGATCTGTTTAATAAGCTGTCAGACACATTTCACCATTGACCCATGGTGTGAGCAGACCTCTTGTTAGCTAGAGCAAGAGTCCTGTGAATACATCTGAGGGCAAAAGTGGCCACCCAGTGATCCCTGGTCTGTGTGCAGGCGAACTGAGCTGTGTAAAAAGAGAAGCCTCAGTAATTCTGGCATAGATAGAATAAATTGAGTATGTTGGGCTCACATGCATTCTTCTTACTCTGTCTCCTTTCTATCTTGAAGTTCAACTTTTTGGAGGGATGTGGATTTTTTTGTGTGCGTTTTGTTTGTCTTTATTTCCCTTTGCCTAATCATAAGCTTACATATTATTTACAAATGGAAAGTATACCAAATTAACTTGAATTATTGGTGCTGTGGTTAGATTACATGCCAAAACTGCATTTAAGGCAAGAAAAAAATTACCCCTAAAAATGCTGTGACTACACAGTGCAAATATCCCAGTAAAAATAAACTGCTTCAAACATGACAGTAGATCTCTGATCTGGAGGCAGATTCACTTGGATGTTTGGGGGATTTTCTTCCTGCTTCCTTTGCCATTTTTGCAACTGTCCCCCTGGGAAAAATCCCAGAAGCCTCTGTCCCCATGACGAGGAAATCTTTCACTTCCTTGCTTTGATTCTGAATGCTTAATGCTCTTGGTTAATTCCCCTGACCTATAACCAGTCTTGGCTTCTACGCATAGACATTAAATCCTGATCTAGATGATAAAGTTTTATGAAACAAGTTTAGAAATACATTTAATTATCTAGACACGCTGAGTCAATTATGAGATCTCACAGTAGTGAGTGAATGTTGCAAATTACATTGATTCCTAAGCAGCAGTAGCTACAGCTATAATAATTTTTTTCAAAAATATAGGAGTCGACACAAGGAAGCTGATTTAACTAATTTGAGAGGTGTTTTCTTCTGCCTGAAGTGCACTAGGGCAGTGATTATACGACTATGACCTACATGTGCAGTGGGAAGGCTCTTAATATCCTTTTGCTCACTCCTGCGCTCTCTTCACTAAAAAGTTATTGTCTTCTCAGTTAAGTCCACGGCTGGCTACAAGTGAAACTACATCTGGGGAATGACCCAGTTAAAAATACAGTATTTAGGCACCACTTCTTGTCAGTGCTGATGAGATGACGATGCTGGCTGTTCTTTTCCTTACCCACATTAATTGGGTATCCAGGCTAATTTCAGTTAAAGCAGAAAAAGTGCTCTCGGCGTACTAATCTGGGACCTTGTCCCAGAGTAGTTAAAGTTTAAGGGCTCTTCTGCCAGGACACAACTGCCAATTGTAAAGATTACAATTTCATGCCCATGGCATTTCTCAGTTTAATGAAGCATTGGCTTTTTTTCTACTTTTCCCTCATCTTTTCCAATAAAGCCCTATTTCCTGACACAAAATCTAGCTCAATTAAAAATATGGTGAAAGTGCTCTAAAGGCACAGCTTGGAATTCAGCTTTGCAACTTAGAGAAAATAATTATTTTACATTTCATTTTTCTTTTAATGCATTAATTTATATACTACAACATGGCAGCAGATCAAAGGTCTAATAAAGCTTAATTGCAGTTAATATACCTGTGTCTCTATGTGTCATACTGAACTTGCACTAAAAAAGAAATGTAATCATCTGGACTGAAGACATGGGAAGTCCTTCCAGATCTACCAGCGGGACAATGTTGAGCTGATCCTTCAGCCACTGGTGTCAGGCAGGAAACAGAATTACATGGCAACTCAAATGCTGCAATATGGAAGATGTGTGATGACGTCACATTCTAAATTTTTTGAAAAAAAAAAATTTAATTCCAGTCCTGATGCCCTGAATAATTTTTCACAGATAAAACCCCTAAGTTCAGAACTCTGCAAAGGGGGTGATGCCGTACAAGTTGTCACTGCTTTTTGTGACAAAGAACAGACACTGCTCTCCTGATTTACAGGAGAGCTGGCTGAGGAGAAGAATCCGTCCCTCACTGTGTCCTTTTTCTCTCCCTTGACTATGAAGAAAGGCTGGATGAGCTGGGTTTAACTTATTCTTGGAGATATTCAGTAATGGGGAATCGATGAAAGTTTTCTTGAACAGCCCATGCAAATGCAACACAGAACTAAGTATTTGTAGGGTTTAACACTTTATTTATTTTAATTTGCATCTTTCTCTAAATCTGTTAATTTATAAATCTGACACCTGACCTACTGTACCATATGGTGAAGGAGGTCAGCACCAAATTGGCCAAACCAGAGCCCTGGATGATTTCTTCCAGAGTGTGGCATTAGGTGAGTTTTCCAGAGGATCTGCTACATTGCTGCAGTAGTGGAGGATGAAGGCAAGGGAAGGCAAGAGGATGAAAAAGACATCACTGGAGAAAACAGCAGGGTGATGAGGAGGTACCATAACCAGATCTGACCTTTTCTCTTGCCCTAACATTTCCTTCACAGTATCCCTTCTAGACAGCATTCAAACTGTGACTTCATTATGTTTGAGGCCCTGTTTTCCCAGAAGGGATCCAAATTTTGGCATGACCTCCTGGCCTTATAGGAGAGTATCATATGTTTGAAAAGCAGTACAGGGGCCATCATCTACAAGCTTTTTGTGTGCTATGGACACAGCTAAGCAATAAATCACAAAAATGCATGGGTTGTTGCAAGATTAATAGGGTAAATCTCTAGGCAAATGTGGCACAGAACAGAAGCCAAATATTCAGGGGTCTCCTGGTTGTTAATTTCTATTGATTGGCTCCTGCCCAAGAAGAACTACTGCTTTGAATTTTACAGACCTGAATTTACATTGCTTCTTTACAAGGAAAAAANTTTTTTAAGTAGTGATATCCCAAGGTTTTTCTTTATTATATTTTTCTGCAATACATTTTGCAAGAGAAACACATGTGACTGCTCTTCTCAAAGGGTGAGATTTGTCCAGGAAAGGGGAACCCTAACTGAGGCAGAACATAATGTAGCAGCATGCTGGAATCTGTCAGCCCTTACCACCAAACACTACAAAGAGATTTAGTGACAGAACAGCCTGGCTGAGGAGACTTTTAATCCTTTTGTCACCAATGCAAATGCTCTGAGGTAAATGTATTTCAGAAGAGAGAAGAGTTACTTCTAACAAGTACTACTTGTTAGATAAATACTTCTAACCAGCCTACTAACTAAGGCTCGTTAAGCACTAGCCCCTAATTCCCTTTCAAGGCCCTAGGCAGAGAGCAGGCTGTCCCCAGATGATCGCCTCAGGAAAGAGTTGAAAACCTCTTCAAGGACACCTGCTTCTTCAGCTCCTGCACAGGAGATGAACTCCTGTTCATGTGGAGAAGAAACTATGTTTTAAACTTTTCCATTTTTACCATAGCAATGACTGAGGCTTAACACTGTTGGAAAACCTCAGAAATCCTCCCATTCCTCAGGAATTCATGGACTAAGGGATGTGATCTCAGTCGCTAGCACTGATTAATTTTAAATTATATCAGTGATCACAATGCTCTTTGATACCCTCTGTAGTCTCAAGTACATACTTATACATGCTTTGTCACTGTACTGCTCAGAAGGCGATTTGTAAATCTGTTCAGTGGTGAGGGAAATTAATTAAAAACTTTTTATTATAATCAGGATTTAATATGGTCTAGCAAACTTGCTTCATTTACCTGAGATATGCTGTCATTTTCAGTTAGTCTGTCATATAATTCGAACTGCATTGTCTTGAAATAATTACTGAAGAAGACCAGCTCTTGTCTGTGTAAAACGCAGCAGCATAAACTCATTTACCACAAATTAAAGCAGATGGAAAATTGCTGTTGCTTTTAATATGGCTGGACGAAAAATAAGTCGGCAAATATGTTAGAAGAAAATGCAAGATTGTGGCTTATAACCTGTTCTAAACAAAGTATTTATAGCATACCAGTAAAGATAAGTGAATTTGTTCATACCAAGAAATTAGAAATGTTAGAAGAAACAGCTCTCCATAAAAAGCATTGGATCTCTGTAGACAGCCCCAGGGGGGGAAAAAAAAAATGAACAAAGATTTCATTAGAATAACTCAGAGAAAAGACACAAATAAAGAACATTCATTCTAGAAGTACATGTATTCATCACTACGTGGGTGTGAATCGTCCCACTAAAGGCTACTTGTCTACCTAAAAATAAAAAACAGTGTCTACACTGGTTTGTAGAACTGAGAGTATGCATTCTAATGCACAGTGACCTACCATAGAGCCTGGGCTCTATAGATACCCTTTAAGCTCAAGACCAGCCTGGTTCGAGGGACAGAGATATTTCTCCATGCACACAAACTTTTTCCTCCTAGCTCTGTTAGTATGTAACAGATGTATCAGAGTTCCAACACAGTTTTAACAATAGAAAGTACAGGTTCTGCTCTGCTGGGCATGTTTCCTGGGGTCTCTGCATTGTGCTCTCCCTGCACATCTTCCAGCACTTGCACAAATGTAGTTTTGAAAGGGAGTAAAAATTGAAGGCACACTATCTGCATGAGATGCTTTACATTTAAAGCAAGAGTTGGAGGTATTTTACTTATTATCAGAATTATCTCAGCTGTTCTAGTTGGTTTATACGATCCTTCACTTAAAAAAATAAAAAATAAAAAGAAAATCTACCTCTTCTTATTCAGAAGGGATTGGCTAAATGAGGGACAACACAAAGAATTCTACACTAAGTGTTTTGAGGGGACAAATACATGTTTTCGGTGTTATAATGTTGTTTAGAGGGGCCTTGTGGATCACCCATCCCACTCCAAGGCCAGACTACAATCAGTGCTGGAGCAGGTCAATGTGGATTTTGTCTGGTCAAGGCTCAGAAACCCCCAGGGATAGGGTTTCCTCCAGCTCTCAAAATAACCTTGTCCCCAGGTTGCTCTATGCTTCAGGGGACCATTTTGTTCCCTAATGACCAAGCTGAGCCCTCATCTTGCTGCCATTGCCCCCTCTTGCTCCTTCTGTCACCACTGGGAAGAGCTTGGTTCTGGTGTCATTGTAGCCTTGATCATGAAGTCACAGGCTGCTGTTCAACTGCCCTTGGCCTCCTCTTCATCAGATTATACAAACTCAGCTCTTCAGCCTCTCCTCAGTGGTCCTGTGCACTAGAATCTTGATATCCATCCACTCTGGCTCCCTCCAGTTTCTTAACATCTTTCTTGAAGTGAGTGGCCAAAATTGCCCCACTTTCCACATCCTATTTGACTTCACCCTATGAAATAAAACCATAAGAAAGTATCTCAAATAGTTTTAAAGATGGCTTTGCACTCCTGCTGTTCCACTAAAGGTGACTGTAGATAATGATGTTGCTTTCAGAGAGCTGGCTTCAACTTAAAGCAGTCAGGAAGAAAAAAAAGGCCTGAGAAAGAAATGAAGAAGCAGATTAAGGCAAAAATATCTCTCCAAGGAGTAGTGGAGAGGTTGGAAGGAAGACAGAGGAAAAAAACAAAGCTGAAAAAGAAGACATAACAAAGACCAAGGGAGCAGTGTAGGAAATTCCACCACGACAATTTTGTTACACTGTGATCCAGACAAATGTAAACTAATGTGATCTACTTAGCAAATGGGCATGGGTCAAGTTTGAAATCATTTAAGCTAAGAAGTTTCATTCTCCAGAGAGGGCAAAGCCAATGGCAAAAAGAGTCCTCCAAATAATTGTCTCGCTCTACATCATTGAAGATGTTGCTCAGGAACTTTATGATGACAGCCCTTGAAATATATCTTTCATTTATTTCAGTCCCTTTATAACTCTACAGGAGAATTACATTTTTGTTTTGGAGTGGAAGGTCCAAAATATCCTCCGTTAAGGATTTTGTCTCAGCTTTCTGTGCTGCTCACTTGCACCAGCATATCCAAGCTCCCCTCTGCCTCCCAGCTGACTGAGGAATGACTTAACAGGGGAATCAAAGTGTGCATACATGGACTTCCTCTAAAAATTACTTCATTGCATTAAGGGCAGTACACTACCCTCCCCACAACTCTGCAAACATCTGACTAACAGCGGCTTGCTCAAGAGAAAATGAATAAGCAGAACTTCACTTTACACATTAACTGTCACAAGAAGAACTGTCACATTTTTGAACTTTTTCCTTGGTTCTGGGGAAAAAAAAAATAAATCACATGACAAAACCAAAGGAGTGAACAGCCCTGACATCACAAGGGTTGGCAGTGTACTCCAGACTAGATAATGTTTATAGAAAGATTAGGGCTAAATTTCTATCCTGTCACATCTGTGCATGGTAAATAAATGCCTTGGCAGGCAGGATCAGAAAGGGCTTTCATTGTGTTTGCACCTTGCTGCCATGCGTATTTCCTTGGAATTTTTGTAGGCCAGATGTATTCCAGAGTTTTGGGATAAAAGAGAACAAATTCCTCTCAGAAAATACAGCCTGGAAAATAGCTTTCTCTTTTTATAGAAGCCAGAGCATTGTTTGTTGATTCTTGCAGCCCAGAATGGCTCTACAATACTGCTATTTCCGTGGGATGTTGTGTTTGTGCGACCTGCCTTCAGCTGTTGTGCCGTGTTGCTATGTGCAAAGGCTGACAGCTGGTGTGTTTCGCTCCAAATTAATGCCTGCCTTTCACTCTGGAGTGAAGTAATACCTAAACGCAGGGCCAGATTCCAGTTCTCTATGGAAATGCCCCCAAAACAAGTGAAAATACTACCAAAACACATGCTTTGTACCCATTTCCTGATCAGTCACATGATACTTCCTCTTTCTATATGGAGTTCCCCACGCAGTCCCAACATTAGTTCCTTTTTTTTTTCTTTACTTAGCAGTCTAAACATTTCACACTGTGAAAAGAATTCAGCATCTCAGCAGTTCCACATTTCTTGTAAGCTGGCCCCACAGAAGTGTCAGGATGCTGAGCCATGCTCGTGGATGATGCCATGTATCTTGGAAGCCTGCATTTCTTCTTGTGGAGCCAATTCAGAATAAAATGGGGTTTTGAAATCTATTTTAAGATCCCCTGTGAAAATGATGGTGTCTTACAAAACAGGGCTTTTTGTACAAGCTTATATCTGTAATATATTCATAAAACAGTTCTTAATCAGTTTAGCATTCTTAAATTTCTTAAGGAGCATTTGAATTGCCTCTTTGTTCCAAGCATGGTTCTCATGGTCCAGGACCTCATCTCCAGTAATGGTTCATGTTAGATGTCATTCAGAGGTGTCACACAGCTTTTGACAGTACTACAAGTCCATTGAACATCATCTGGTGTCCTAAAACAATAGCTGCAATTTTTTTAATAAGTAATCAGTAAAGCAAAAGAAACCTAGAAATAAGTGAAATAATATTCTCAAAACACTCTTGATAAAGACAAGGCCCAACGCTTATCTTCATTTTAGGGTTTTTTGTGAATTTGAATCTTATGGCTGTGCTGCACAAGGTGATCTGTCAATAGTTTTCAAACAAACTAAGTAATCCCTGAATTAAAAGGACTTGAGAGACACTGTGAAAGGCACAAGATACTGAAAAATGCTCAGAGAAGTTTATGCCCTTTCCTGGCAGCCACAAATAGGCTTATACAACAAAATGGGACCTGATGTATCAGTCTTATAATACTCTTCAATATTTAAAACCACCACATCTGAGAATAAAAATGTATATAAAGAGAAAACACTCATTATATTAATGAAATAATGTTGGTTCCCACAGCTTCTAACCTCATAATAGACTTTCCCCCCCTCCAAGAACAAAACACATTTTCCTATTAAGCTGTTTTTAACAAATACATTCACTAGTTCATTAGTCACTACTGTACATATGTTTCAGTGAGTACAAATGCATGAATAGAAGTCATTTTATATTATGCTATGATTCAACTCATACAGCCAAAGTGGCTTGGAAGTAAACTAGTTGTGGTTGCAGCACCTAAAGACAAATATACTTGAAATAATCAAGCCAAATGCTCTGAGGTTTCAGTACTTGCAGACCTTTCATCAGTGTGACCTGAGACTAGATGAAAGAATTGTAAGTTCTGTGTATGCTGTTCAACACAGAAGAGGTAAACAAGATAGAGGTAAACAAGATAGTGTATTAAATTAAATGCACAATCACATATATATATATATATGTGTGTGTGTGTGTGTGTGTGTGTGTGTGTGTGTGTGTGTGTGTGTGTGCGTGTGTGTGTATGTATGTATGTATGTATATATACATAATAGTAAATATGAGAAAACTGTGGTCTGTTAAAAGTGTTTCACAATGCTATTTCCAGACAAAGATGAGCATATTTTACTACCATGTACTATCCATGTTGAAACATGGTGAAATTAAAATAGAGTCAGGTGGATATAGAGTTACTACTCAGCAGAATCTAGCATATGCATATCATTGCGTATTTCATATTTTCATATCTCAAACACTGGCACTAACACGTTTTCTGTTCTGAGAACTCTCTTTCCTTTCTGTGGCCCTTGTCTGCCACACTATGGAACTCAAAACCATGGATCAGGTCAAAAACAGGCTGCTACTTTCAAACTTCATGAAACTTGGGAGAAGACAGCATTTGACTTTGATCCAGGTCCTATAGCTGTAATTTAAACCATTCTTTTGAGTCAGTCAGTCTGGGTCAGTCACTAAAGGAGAAAAACTGCTGTCTAGTTTTGCTTTCTAGGAGGTGGGCTACACATCCAATGAGTTGAGCATGGGATTGAAAGTCACAAGCCTCACAAAATGTTTATTCTATTTCAAGCTCATCATATGACAGTGACCCAAGTCAGCCAACTTCCCCATCTCCTCATTCTTTAAAATGTCGCTGATAATATTTGCTCACTTGAAAGTTTAAAGGGCTCAGGATAAAAGCATGCATAAGTGAAAATCTTTGCTGAGTGAAAATCATTAATAACAGCACTGGTAAGAGAGGTCTCTATAACTATAGAGAAATCCACAGTGCTATGCTTTGCAAGTGACTAAATGCTGCCACTGGCAGCTAAATTATGCTTAGCCTTTCTGCATTCAGGCTTTAAATTTGCCCTCAGTGGCTCATCTGTCTACACTAGTGCCAGAACACCAAAGGCATAAAGTCTTGTTTTCAACCTCCTATCTCATTAGGCAGTACTTTGCTTAATCTCTATGCTTTAACTCCTTCACCTGGCTCTTTATCTGTTTTTCTAAAGAACTCCACTGTAAACAAAGCACAAGCTGCTCAGTAATGTCTCCTATATTGCAGCAAGATAAGGCATGTTCTCAAGAAGTCAGAGTTCCAGGATTCAGTTTTTCTGATGCTCTATTAAAAGACATAGAAATGGTCAATTCTCTTTCTCATGTTCTTTCTTTTATTTAAAAAAAAAAAAAAAAAAAAAAAAACAAAAAAAAAACAAAAAACACCCAAAAAAA
>VWZN01001208.1:320287-334568 GCA_013396955.1 Regulus satrapa | reverse complement strand
TTTTGAGATCGTTTTAAAAATCCCCATTAAAACCAGTGGATTTTCTCCTCTCCAAACTGTATTAAACTGAAACCCATAAAACAGAAGCTTATTTTGCTTAACTGTATTCAAGATGCTGAAAGCAGCCATACAAAATCTGCTTCTGTGAGCTCACAGTTCTGATGGATTTATGTAATGCAAAGATTATGATATGATTCTGATAAAGAAGGCACATGATGTTGTGTGGTGCATTAGCTGTGGATTCTGAGAAAAGGCAAAGAAAACCTGCAACGGATCATTCCCTCCAAACTACTTATGAATTCAGTGTCAGCTCTCCTGTTGTTCTTCCTGTCACCAGAGCGTGAAGAGTATAAAAGGCAATTGATTTCTTAAAAGTAGGCCCTCAGTAGATACCAAATGAGCTTAACAGTTAGCCTTTGTGTCCTGAAAAAACCCCTAGGTTTGGTTAAATCAGAAGTTATGGCATGTTTAGGCTTGCTAGAGCTTAAAAGCTGAAGTCTCTGAAGGTGCTATCTTCAGGGAGTGTGTCATATCCTTGCTTCACAGCTCCTGATGCCCAAGAAGCTGCACCTCACCCTTCATTCTCTTCAGGAAGAGACAGTTGCCTTCATCCAGCCACCCCAGAGAGTTTTGAATTGAACAGCAATGAAGAAAATTGCCCCATGGTGGAGGTAGATGAAAGTAGAGCTCCAACCTCTGCCTGTTTGGTGCCTGATTCTAGGAAAGTTGCTTACACCAGACTTTCCAAGTTAGCTTGTTCATTGGTAGATGCTTTGTTTCTTAAATATATGGGAAATAGTTGCAGTAGGGGCACTACAGTTATTTGCTATTAATTTTTAATAAATGTTAAGAATTATTAACTAAGAATTGTTAAGTTGGAGAAAAATCTGTTGTTGCTTCCACAGTGGTCTCTCCTGGGTTTACTTCTTTTCTCTTGGTTCCTTTTCCACCACTCATGTTATTAGCAGATGTGTGTATTAACTTTATGTGGGAGACCACAAACAACAGTCAGCTGGGGAGGGAGCTGTAGGCACACAGGAGGGCAGAAGACTGAAAAATAAGTATAGAGAGTTGGAAAAGGGTGGCTAATAAGTCAATTGGACCACAAAATTGTACATTTAAGTAAGAGTAATTTACTAAAGAGCTATGAAATGGGATGTGGCAGGCTGGCTAATAGTTCTTCAGCAAAGGGAATCGAGGCTGTAGCATACCCCATGTAATTAATGAGCAATAATGTTGACACTGTTGGGCAGAAATGTGAGGACCACATCTGCAACATATAAGCAGAAAAAGTAACACGTAAGAGTCATGCAGAAATTTTTCTGCCTTACTCAGCATCCCTGAAGCATACACTGGTGTTTCATGTCCCAATCTGGGCAACATTCCCCAAAGAGGGTGTGCTTTAGTGAGGAGTCTTGTCAGACTCAGCAGTAGATATCCAACGTCTTTAAAGAGCAGAGAAATGCACCGTTTTTCATGTCACCTGGGGACAAAGCAAGGAAATATGGACTAGTAACTGTACAGAGGGCTTAAGACAAGCATGAGTCTTAAGCAATGAGCTTAATTAGGCACTGGAAGAGACCTTCCTCAGAAGACAGTGAAATCTCTGTGTTTAGGCATTTTTAAAGAGCAGGTTAGACAGGAAAAATTTAGAAATAAAGATGACCAGCAAAGACTGAGAGAGCTGATCTTTTGTTAGGGCAGGAAGATGAACTAGATGGCCTACAGGGGACGCTGTCAGACTTATTTTTCTCCTTGGCCTCCTCTGAAATGCTCAAGCTTTATTTTCATCCGCATTCCAGACTCCCAAGTATGAACAAAGTCAACGGTAACTGCCGTTGTATGTTTTAAGACTTGGTTAATATTAAATCACAAGGACAGAGCCCAGGTTTCTCAAACTGGGTGTCCAAATATAAAGGATGTTTTGGGCTTTAAAATGACACATCTTGGTTCTTTAACTCCAATGCAGAGTTAATGCTATCCATGAATCTTTTTGTCATGTTGTTAAAGGTGGATTAATTAAGTCTTATGAAATTTGTATATATTACTGTACCATCTAACATTTTATAGGTAATCTGTTAAATATGTTTCCATTATGGATTATCTCAATTTCCAAGGTTAATATCACAGGCTGGAAAAAAACAAACATCATAATGCTCACTATCACTTTAGATTGCAAAGGAAGCAGCAATGGTTGCGGTTTTCCAGATTGAGTTCTGATGTACCACTCATTATCATAATAGTGCTTCCAGATGCCCCTGCCCATGAAAGCAACCTATGCAGTACTCAAACACGAAGAAGAAGTTTATAGGATGCTGAGATTGGCTCAGCTGGCCAGAGTATGAAATTTTTTAATATTATTATTTGTTAATAACACCAAAGTGGTGGGTTTGATCCCCTTAGCAGTCCATGTACTTTAGAGTTGAACTTGATGATCCTTGTGGCTTCCTTTCAACTCAGAATATCTATGATTATCTGTGATATGACTTGTTGAGACAAGCATGTATTGTCTTCAAGAAGAAGCTATTTGGTTCCTTTGCCTGCTCAGTTAAGCAGGAAGACACAACACAAGGTGTTGCTGAGACGGTTGTGAGTTTCTCCTTAGTTTCCTCTTTCCTGGAATAGCACAGTCAATGGAGGAGCCTGGCCTGTTGGGCTGCTCAGAAATCTCTGTCTAAACTCACAGCAACCTACAGAGATGAAACCTGAGTTTGGTGTGGCAGTCACTTGGAAATGAAGCTGGAGGGATGGAAGCCTCTGAAAGCTGTCTGACGGCACACATGCCAAATCTGAGAGCAGCCTGTGCAGCTCCAGCAGACTGCAGAGTCCATGCAGTTGGTGCAAACCTGTCTGTTTGCTGCAGGCACCTGGCCAGCTGCAGTTACCATGCAGAGTAGTAGCACTTCTGCCTTTTCTCCAAAATATTCCCTCCACATCCCACTTGCTCCATGACACTCATTATCTCTGAGGGACCAGGATCCAATAAAGAGGTGAAGACTTCGATAAGTTGCTCTGCTCCTATCTCAGCCTCCCAACACCTGCAAAAAGAGATAGACAAATAGTTAAGGGGAATTCCACTGCAGCTGTGTTTCCCACCCCTCACTGCTCTGGCTTGCCACTGGCACAGGTGTTTCCCTTGGCAGGGAGGATTTCAGATGAATGAAGCAGTTGTAGGCTATGCTTAGGCCCTCCCTTTTAAGTGGCAAATTGAAAACCTGCCTTTTAGGGGTGATGTGGTTTGACCCCAGACAGGAATTAAGTACCATGCAGCCTCCCATTCACTCCCCTAGTTTGTCCCAGTGTGATGAGGACAAGAAGAAGGGAAAAAGAGTAAAACCGGTGGGTTGAGATACAAGCAGTTTAATAATTGAAACAAAGTAAATAATAATCTTCATCATCATCAAATGAAAGAGGAAGAGATAAAACCTTAAAAGCCCTAAGCGATGCACAGTACCACTGCTCACCTCCCACTGACTGATGCCCAGCCTATTCCTGAGTAGTGATCAGTGCCTCCCAGCCAACTCTATTTCAGCCAAAACTGAGACCAGGGGTGTGTTGCTGCACATCTGAGCACTGTCCCTAGGGTACCTGCCCACTACTGACCCATCCATATCAATGGTGCAATGACTGAACTGTTCCAACTATCCTGCAGTCATAAACATGAAGGATTAACTGTCTTCTATCCATAAAACTGATTATTCTCCTCAATTTTAATGTAAACTATGTTCAAGTTGAAGATAAAATTTTAAACACCTAAACATTAAACCTTTCATAACGTAATCAAAATACTGGCTTAGAAAACATGGCTTTTAGAAATAAAAAATGCTGAGTTATTTCATTCATGTTCTCACTCTTGAGTTTCTATGAATGAAGCTTAACTAACTCAGGCTTTTAAGTTTTTACAACTAAGAGGGTGGGTTGTGTAAATGTGATAATCATAAGACTCCAGGAATTAGGCATTTTAATATGTTGCCTTTGATTTCCATGGCATGTGTTCAAGAGATTGAGAGCTACCACAAGTGTATTAGCTTCTAGAATTGGCAAGGGATCCAAACCCCACAGCGATAAACATGGATATATATGTCTAAACATGTTAGTCAGAAAAAAATCTCCAAATCACACAGAAAGCTATTTCAAAGTCAGATGTCTTGCAGTGAACTGGGACATTTTTCAAAAGGGTAATAAAGGCCTGATTCTCTTTTCTCACTGCCGTAGCTGCCTTGTCCCTTTGGGTGGGCTCAGGCAGAGGAGATGATATGGTCAAAGAGCTTGGAGAAAGAAACCATGAGTGTGATTAGACAGTGTGAGGTCATATTTACTGGGTACAACTGAAATGTCAGAGCTGCTATCATGAAGGAGCAGATACCCTCTGCAAAAAGCCAA
Organism: Regulus satrapa; assembly: GCA_013396955.1. Classification (NCBI taxonomy): domain Eukaryota; kingdom Metazoa; phylum Chordata; class Aves; order Passeriformes; family Regulidae; genus Regulus; species Regulus satrapa. Next base: position 330,185 of record VWZN01001208.1, on the reverse strand, counting down.
AGTACAGTTCAGGAAAGTCACAGACCAGGAAGGAGTTTCCTTTGAGAGGTAGAGTGCATATTGGTAACAACCTAGGAAAGAGTAAGATTTGGAGAAGAAGGTGAAGTGTGAGAGATGTATTCAAAGCTCCCAGTCTGAAAGGGGAGAAGTGCCAAAACTCACCAGCTTTCCCAAAAGTCAACAGAGATGAGGTTGGAGAAGGAAAAAGGGTCTTTCACTTTCCCAGAGGAGCCAGGAAGACACTTGCAAGTTTCCTTGCTCTCATGTGAGTAGCTGCGACTAAGCAGCCACTCTAGTGCTGCTGTTTCTGATTACTTTTTTTGGTGTGAAATTAGCCTTCAACCAAGTCAGCAACTTTCTTCCTATTGACTCCACACACCCAAAAATCTTTCTCATGCACTATGTCCATGGTAGGAAAAGTCCTTCCCAAGAGCTAAACGTTATCAGAGCTAACTACAAAACAATGCTTTGTTCTCTCTTGTTTGACAAGACCTGCTGAAGTTAGAAGCTGTATTGGAAGGCTAAAGCATTGTGTGTACCCTGTTTGCTGTGAACCCAATCTCAGACATTCTTTCCTTGGGACATTCCTGCTCAGAGGCAGTGCAGTGCTCTTCAGGACACTGTGAGTGCCCAGCACAGCACATGCTGTACCACTGACAGTCCCTTGGGCTTTGCCAGCACCTATTTCATCAGTGGGAATTTAAACAACTAATGATTCAGTGATTAGTCTGCAACAGAGAGATTTAAGCCAAACTGAGCAGCACAGAGTCTGAATCTGAATGAGAAGGGAGGTAGGAGGGTGTCTGCTGAGTGGAGTCGCTCATAGGCTGGCAGCCTCTGCCACATAGGAGGCAAATGAGTGCACCAGAACTTCTGTAGTCTTCAAAGAGGCCCAAGTCCTGATGCTAAAGTCTTTTATTGCACAGAAGCAAGTCAGCCAAGTAGCCACTTTGGGATGACAGGTGGGAGCTGCCTTCTGGTGAGGCTGTCTGCCTTTACCAGGGGCATGGAGGGAGGCAGCAGCAGGCCCTGCAGGCTGCAGTTCTCAGCTGCTCAGGGAGCTCCTTCATACAAATCATGATGATAAACTGAACAAAAAATTACAAGACAAGGTTTGCTTGACAAAATCAGCTTTGCCAGAGGTAATACATATCTTGAGCTTAAAAAAAAAAAAAAAAAGCAAATAAAAACTCAAGTGCCAGAAGAGCAAATGCCAGCCCCTGAATTGCAGCAGGCTGCAATCCCCACCGAGTACTTTTGGAGGATGTGTGTTGGTGATCCTTTCTGAGGCCACAGTCAAACTGAGGGTTTCTTCCTTGATGAGGTTCCCTGGGGCTCCCATGAGTGCCACCCAAGTAATCTGTGTTGGATAACCAAGCAGCTACTGACCACAGAGGCACAGCCTTCAGGAGCTATGCCATATGGTGTGAGGGGCCAGAGACCTGGTGTCTAAAGGGCATCCACCCCCTTTATCAGGATAAAATGTCATTTAAATGGGAAGCAAATAAGCTCTCTGTGGCAGCCAAGTGCTTACCTGGACCTCCAGGACATACAGCAGAGAAAGGAAATTGTCCCCTCCTTGTCATAGTGCTGCCACACAGCATTCCCCCTACCTGTATTTCAAAAGATGGGATTTTGGTGTGCGCAGAGGAAAGAATTCTAGGGCAGAAAACCTCATTTTTTTTCCAAAAGAGCCTCTCCTGTCCTGTCCTAGGTTCTAACAGATCTGTCACTCCACTTACTGAGCTTTCAGTATCTCCAGCTCTGAAGGGGAATGGTAGTCTCAAAATAAATTTGAGACACCTCCAGATGCACAGTGTCCACTGAAGACACTACCTTTGCTACCTGTTAATGGGCTCAGGTGACAGAGGCTCTGGGGAACAGGTGACCTGAAGCATTTATCACATTACAGGAGTGTCTGCGCTCATTTCGTCAGGACTGCTGGGTGAACACAAATTGACCTGTGCTTTCGAGGCTAGTTGCCTTTCCTGCTTGCCTGCAATGCCTTGAAAATTTTTATAGTCTTTGGAAAGATTTACCCAGACATTTGGTTTTAATGAATGCCTGTAAAACTGCTTTCAGATTGCCAGCTGCGGTCAAAATCCAGCAAGAAGGCAAAGCACAGCATTAATGACATCTAGTTGTTTATTTTGCAACAATAAGATTTTCAGGAGAAAACAAAACACTTTGTCAGTGGAAATAATTAAAACCATGAAAATGACTGCATTTCCTGTGTGACTGACAGGAAAACGTTTCCCAGCAACAACAACAAAAAACCCCCACAAATTTCAGCAAGTCAAACTTTTCTTAGCAATGTACATCTCTTTGATTAACTGCAAAGAAATTTCAGCTTACATGTATTTAACAATTCATCACGAGAGTAAAAAACAAACTCCCCTTTACACTGTACTATGCTTTTAAAGGATTCCATTTTTGCACCTTATTTGGAAATTCCTAGAAACCACCTGATTTCAAGCAGTGGGTGACATTACTAACTGGCTTCTCCGGGCTCAGTCCTTGCACTGGGTATGTGCACTACTTCCCAGTTTTATTCCAGGTGGACAATTTTCTTTCAAATGTAAGGGTTATTGTTTCTATGATTAGTTAAAAAAGAAAAGGTAAATATAAAATATCTGAAGCAAACAGGAAAGAACAGTGTGTGATGACAAATAGTGCACAGTAACAAAGTACAAATGGCCCCTTTGGATTACCCAGAAGCTAAAAGATCTTTCTTTTTATTTGTTGAAAAGGCTACACAGCCATGAAAGTGGAAACCTGATGTAAATTTCTTTTTCGTTTGTTTTCTCATCTCAATTCTATTTGTATTGTATTTTCCAGTCTTCAGTTCTTACCTTAAGTTTGATGTCAGGTTTCTGTCAAAACAGAACTCTTAAAGTTTCTGATCAAGGCCACACTGTACTTCTAAAGAGTACTTTTAAAGAAGACACTAACAGAAGGCCAAAAGATTAAATATTTGTGCCATGAGTCAGTGGGACTCTGGAGAGAACTGTGAAGAGTGATGAGCTCTGGACTATGTCTATGATTTCAGTTTTTAAAAGTCAGATAAAAATATATTGGTATAAATCATTGTCTCTCAATGAGTAAGAACATAACAGAAAGAGTATGGCTTAGTAAGAAACCACAGGACTTAGAATGAAAAACCTTGTGTACTCAGTTGTCATGAATTTTCTATATGACACCAGACTATATTATTTACTTACTAAGTCATATCCATTTATTGATATATCTGTAGTTTATTCAGTTGCAAAATGACATAAATAGTATAACCTAAACATCGTGTTTACAAAATATATCTTACATTTCTAAAAAGCACCTTTGCAAAACTGACTGCTGAATTGTAATTCTTTTGCTGCACAACATCAGTAATAATTATCCTTATATTCAAAGTTCCTGAAGGATGGATCATTTTACTTTCTTGAAGCAACTCTCAGTTTTTTTCATACAGCTCTCATTGCTCAGTAACTGGAATTTTGGCACATTTTCCTTCTTATGTAGGGGTATCAATGTGTCAACACTAATGGTAAAGGCTACTTATGCTTTTCTAGATAGCTAGCCTTTTAAAAAAATATATAAATAGTATGGTTTTCTCTTGTTTTTTCTCCATTTCTTCCTTGTTTCACCTGTTTCATTTTTGTTCTTTCATCCTCCCAGCCTTCCTCCTGTTGTTTCAAGCCAGCTATCTCATAAATATGTTCTGCAAATGGCAAATTTTTAGTTCTGAGAGGAAATCTCAACAATCAAAGATGAAGGCAAAGTAACTTAAGCTGATATGTCAAGAAAATGCTCTCCAAAGTTTGCTGAAAAGTTTTGTTTCTACATTTAAAAATAAATTTTAAAGTTAATTGGGTGACTTCCACTATCTTCTTTTTAAGAATCATAAAATCTACAGAGAAATAGTGACCTTCTTTTTCACAACTCTGATAAAAGTGGCCTATGAAAACTCATAAACTGATTCAGAAACCTCTTCAGCTCTTAATTAATTTCTATTGGCTTACCTCCAACTTCCCTGTCTCTCCACAGTCCCAAATTTGAGTTATTAGATCACCAGAAATACAAATCCAAATCACAAATGGAGATTTTAGAAGAAACTCCCAGATCAGCCTCACAGATTTTCCAGACAGATTACTCAGCAATTTAATGTGACTATCTTATCTTCTTTTTCTAGCCTAATCACATTTCCAGTACTAAAGTGTTTGGCCAATTTTGAAAGCAAGGAACTGAGAAGATAGCAGAAAAGGTGATTTCTTTCCAACTGCACATGGATAAAAACCAACAGGAGTCTCATGAGAGTGTTGCAGTCATATCCCTTGCCCGTATCCTGACCCTCTCCTGTTTTGGGCTTTTAAATCTTTCCCACTCCTGAAGGGTGTGACCTTTTGCCCAGCCTCCCACAGCACAGCTATGAAGCCAGGGCTCCTACTCTTCAGAGCATCATTAGTCTGTTGCCCATCTCAGCATTTTGGATGTGTTGCCTTCTGGCAACATATCTCCCTTCTCCTCGGTTCCAGCAGGACTCCCTTCCTGGGTAGCCATGAGAGGGGCAGAGCAGGTGCAGTCCTGTCCTTGCCTGCCACAACCCTGGCAGCCTGCCCCTGATCCGAGGGACACTTTGCTCCTGACGCAGAGCCCCAGCCAAGAAATTGTTCTGAGCATTGTGCACAGGCAAGGCAGTGACAGGAAAATGATGGAGAACTGAAAAACTTTAGAGCACACTGCCTTTTCTTCCTCCTTATTGCAGTTATGTCTGTCGTACCATGTTTGACTTCTTATTTCTGGTGGGGAGCAGAGGGGCTTGTGGGACCAGGACCCAATGGCCACCAGCAAGGGCTTCAGTCGCTGCATTTCCCACTATCCCTCTACACCTGGCTTGACTACAGAACCAGCAGAGGCTGTTTGTTTTCTCTCTCCATTTGCTTTCATTGGTTGCAATCAGCTTTTTACAGTTCCTTCCTTTTCTAGGAAACTCATTAGCACCAGTAAACACCAATAACATCAATGCCTCAGATTTTTGCCACAGTTGTGATAAGAGGCTCTCACACCGGTTGAACTGTGGCTTTTCACTATCAGCTGAAACTGCAACCCATCCCTCATAACAACACCATGCAAACAGCAGATCTCAGGCTAAAATGTTTCACGTTTCCACTTACTGGGAGTACTTTTTTCCAAAGACCATATTACACTAATACAGTTTTTATGGGCATAGGGTACAACTGAAGGAGCAGGTCGAAGCCTAGGAACCTTCTTGGCACTTCAGCAACACCCACAGCTCAGCGTGGCAAGGGTGCACTGTCCTTTGGGCAGCCCAAACACAAGCCCTCAGAATAAGGATGTTTTCCTTCATATTTTCGTTGGCCATTATGGCTTGTACTATCTCTACTGGCTGCTTTACCCTCTATGCAAGCTAGGTGCATACTTTCTGAGATTATCCCAGGGGGCAAAGTGAAACCATTGCTGTGTTGCAGCTGGCATAGATACCATGAAAGAAAGGCAGAACTAGAAAGAAAAAGTTGATTATTTAACTGGATGTCTTAATAAACAAGGAGGTAAAATTTAAAATAATTCTAGGCTCTGGCTTTTAAGGGGCCTGAACTCTAGGTGTAAATACAGTTATAAGAAATCCTACTTTTGTCTAAAATAGCTTCCCCCTTTTTTTAAAAATTCACTATTTTATTCACTTAGCATTCATTAAAAAAAAAATCTGTTCATCCTAAGATTTGAGAACTCAATGTAAATAAGTGTTTTTATTACTTACTCCTGGGGTAGTATGCTTCTTGTTCAGGGGAAGGTGCTGTTCCTGACAGTTTTGTGGTTTTTTTCCTCTAAGCTTTTAAATCCTCCTAAAGTCTGTATGTGCCAGCAGCTGTGTATAATCAGTATATTTAGTTGGAAGATGGCGTGCAGTTTTGGGGGTTTTTAAGCAGTGTGTTACATCTCTTCCATCAAAATCAGTAACACACTATGGCTGATGAGTGATTCAGCAGGAGGAGTGAACCCCAAAGCATCCTCTAGGGCCTTATGTCTGGGAGCAGAACTTTCCTCCCTGTCAAGTTGCCACCGGCGCCTCTGCGGTTCTCTGAATATCCCGGACCATTGCATGTAAAGGCACTTGGGATGTGGGAACAGCTGTGCACCTATGGAGTCAGCTGAGTTTCCAGAGAGGTGAGCTGTGGGTTATATGAGGTGTGGGTTGTTAGAGGAGGTCGATTACACACCACAGTATCACAGGGGAATCTTATTGCAGCTGAGTTTGATCTATGAAAACATTTCCTTCCCTTCTCCAGCCTAAAAGCATCTCTTTTTAAAATTTTTTTTTCCAAAACATACAAATAATTTCTTTAAAAGTTAACACTAATTTTTGCACAGATCTCATGAAGAAAGAGCACCTCTCTGGATGTGTCAAGAAATTGTTAACAGTGCTGACAGCGTCCTGTACCAACTGACAGGTGGACATTTTACAAGGAACGTATGTCACACATGCGAGCAGAGTTAGGCTGGCTAATTTAACTACATGTAAAAGGCACTGCCAAAACCCAACCCCCCAATGGAAGTAATGTCCCCGTGGCATCCCTGGCAGTCTTGTTTCTGAAGCTGACAGTGAGGCAGCTGTCAGATGGAGCAGTTACAATGTCTTTCGTCACATTTTTTCTTGCTAAGCAAACATCGATAAAGGGTTTATTATGCCTTATGCTCTGCATAAGGGAAAAATGCTTAGGAGGAATTCTCCTGTCTGGAAATACTGCAAAAGCTACCAAGTTTCTACATTTACCTTTCCCTCCCATGCTTATCTGCAGGCATTAGTATATTACAACAAAAACACACAAACAAGCAATCAGAGAGCACAAACAAGAAGCCTGCAGTGCTGCCAGATTATACAACAGTGATTCCCACCGGGGGTAACTCGGGCGAGTTGCCTGATGGAGGCAGCGGGTGTGTTGAGAGCACTCGGAGGTTGTCCCACCAGGACTGGGACAAGAGCAGGGCGGGCAGCCTCCATCGGCAGCTCACCTGCACCCGCTGCAACCTTCCCTCCTGCTGCCGTCCAGCCTCTGGCCGCTGCTGCCACAGAAGAGAGTAAGGATGGAGTGACACCCAGCTGCGATCAGCATCATGTCTTTGACTCGATATAGGTGAGACAGTCTCAGTTTTTTTCTACAAATAATTGTCATGGAAAAGAGGGTGGCTTGCCCTGCATTTACTTGTAAAATATCGTGTGCATCTTTGCCATGTGAAGTCCTGGTTCCAACTATCACAGGCTGCAAAGGGCTGCCGTGGTTGTTTTCCTCTCCACTAATTCTCACCATAACTTGCTCATGAGTTGCAAGAACGAAGCAATGCCGCATGTGTGTGCTCAGTGCCCTAACTTTAGCTGACAGAGCAAACGCCTCAAACCCTCCCCTTCAGCGCGCCTTCTCTGCTAAAAACCTGCGCGTATGAACAGCAGGGAGAGGAGGAAAAGAGAGAGACCCTGTGAATGGGTAAGGAATGTGCATGGAGCTGTGCATAGACGTCTGATGTCTCAACTATTTGTAAAAAGGCAAAAGCAATACTTCCGACAGACGGCCCTCCCCTCGCCTGCAATAGGCTCCCCAGAATAGCAACAGCCTGTGTCACGGCAAAGGGCAAAGCCTTCTGAAATAGCAACAAAGTTGTTCACAAACCACTTTGTGGTTCGCGTTTGGTTTCGGCCAGCTTCGGGAACTTGTTGCCATGAGGAAAACAACCTGCCCTTTCCTGGCCGGCCGGGGAAGGAGCACGGCCGTGTGAAGCGCTCCCGCCCAAGGTGCGCAGGGGGCAGTGATGGTACCTGGGCAGAGCACGGAGGAGCTCAGCCAGCAGAGCCAGACGATGAGAGCAGGGGAGGATGAGGAGCGCAGCCGGGGCTGCGGCCGCTCCCGGCTCCCGGCTGCAGCAGGTAAGGAGGCAGGAGCTGCCCGCACAGCTAATGCCCGGGGCTGGGGAGAGCGGCCCCGCAAAGCCAAGGGACTCTCGGCACATGCCTTCTCCACTGCTAAAAGTGCAAGAGGGAAACATAGGAGTAAGGAAGGGGTCTGCCAGCTTGAATTTTGAATGAAGGGTTGTGTGATACTTTCCCTAAAAGGCCTCGGTCCTGCTGATCTTGTAGGCGCTGTCTGCTCTGTAAATCCTTTTCCTTTATCAAGAGCATATATCGGAAAGAATAGGAGAACCTGCTGCCCTCTGACAACAGGGATCTGGTCATTGCACACTCAGGGGCAGCTCAGCCCTTGTCACCGAATGAGTGGATGGAGTCCAGGCAAGCACTGCATCTGCCCATGCAGGGTGGGGGGACAGGGTCTCCCTCCTGCTTTTATTTCCCTGGCATTTCAGGAAGAAGCAGAGTTTCTGTGCTGACACCCTCAAAAATCAGCTTTATAAATAAATAAATTTATATAAATAAATAAATAAATTTATATAAATAAATAAATAAATTTATATAAATAAATAAATAAAATTTATTCTGCAACAAGTTTTTAAGTGCAGAAGCTGAATTGCATAGCTCTACATCTTTGCTGTCCTACCCAGCTAGTTTTTCTCAGTTGCAGCATGGTTTTGCATTTTCAAACTCTTTCCCAGATGATAAGATGAAGGGCATTATGCCTCACAATCATGATATTTCTCAGCCACAAGGCAGCTGTACTCAAACAGGACAGCCTGGTCATAAGCTGGAAAGGACAATGTCCCGAGCAGATTTTGTTCACTTCACTTGGAGCTGAATGAACTGATTAACACAGGAATATTCAGAAATCATAGGCACAAATGCTTTGTTGGAGTGTAATAGTGATCTGTCTCGTGATACTGGAATTAGAGGTTAGCCAAGAGCAGAAAGTCAGTAGGTGTGCAGATACATTTAACATTGCCTTAGGGACTGAGGAGAGCTGTGCAGATGGTTATAGCATAGCAGTAAACAGATAACAAAGTTTCCGCAGCACATGGGTTAAGATTAGATGATGTGCAAGTTACACATCTTGCCCTTACCTCAAAAATGAAAGCAGTAACCTGAGGAATATATAATTACACAGTTAGAAACTAAAATAACTTTTTGATTCTTACTAGAAGTGAGCAAAACAAAACCCAAATGCCATTTCATGTAATGAGGGCTTAGACTGCCTGTTGACATAATGAAATTACATAGCAGAGCAGTAAGAGAGGACATGGCCCCGGTAGGTCTATTCAGGATCTGCATTCCCTGTCTTTCCATCATCATCAGGGAGCTTCTGTTAATGAAATTTGAATATTCTTTACAAAGTACATGAATTTGGCTTATGCTGTACAAAGTGTTCAGCGCTTCCCACCACTGGAGGAGTTTACATGAATGGTACATTAGTTTCCTTCCACCTTCTCTTTTAGCTCAATTTGCAAAGTGTTTGTCTTGTGTTTGCCTTTCACACTTGGATAGGAGCAGTCCTATTTGTCAAATGATTGTGATCCCACATCGCCCTGACATTATTTTTGGTTAAGTTAGTATTTCTTGGGATTTTCCAGCTCTGTTTGCAGTATAACTTCGTCCCAAAGCTACCATTTGTTTCATCCTGTAGGATGTTGTTGGGTAACAATTTTAGATCCTGTGCTAGACACCTAGAGGGACAGGTAGATCAGATGTATCCTAGTTAATAGGAGAAATGCACCTACTGAGCAGCTACTGGATCTAAAGAAACCTCAGAGCCACAGGATAGCATATATCTCTTCATACCAGACAACTGGATTAGATAGAGAAATTGACTGTGTCAGCACAGCAAAGTTCATGATAACATGAAAATGGGAGAATTACCTTTTATGAGAAGCAAAAGCATGGTTTAATTATGCAGAAATTCCCAATACATGCCATTAAACATTTATCTTAAAAAAAAAAAAAAAAAAA
>VWZN01001208.1:300378-320001 GCA_013396955.1 Regulus satrapa | reverse complement strand
AAAAGAAAGACAAGAAAAAAAAAATATATTCCATGTTGTGGATTTATATCTAGGTAATACATCCAATGCATTAGGTTTTTCTAACCTGTGCTTATTAACCAATGGCTGACAGTACGTGAATTCACTTTCCAAATGTCTAAATAGATCAAAGAAATTGCAAGGATTTAAAGAACTTTCCTGACAGGAAGATACTTTCCTTCTCTTCCAAGTCCTTTCTCATCTCAGATTAAATCAAAGTAAACACAACAAAGTACCATGGTGGAAGAGATTGTTGAAACCCCTCCTATCAAAATAGACACATTTGCACAGCTTACATAAAGTAATCTCCTTTCCACCTTCCAAGTAGTTTTCTATATGTGCACTGAATGAGCTCTTGGGAGAAAGCAAAGAAAAACTACATCACAGAAATCTCGGTGTCTGGACTAAGGCAGAGAATGGCATTGCCAAACTGAGCTGGAAAGGGTTCCTTCCCCATGCCTCTCCCTCCCATTAGGTGGGTGAAGAGTGGTGCTTCCCAGGTCAGCCTGCTTGCAGATCTTCCCTGGGTCTGATCATTTATCCATAATGCCCATAAAATACATGCACAGATCAAATACTGTGCCTTTAGAAGGACTGTATTTTCCCAAATACGTGCTTGAAAATAATACCATTAATACTTGGCCCCATCCAGCCTCATCGCCAGTACACTGTGCTGCTCTACTACAACTGCAGTGGTCTCCTTTTCAGGAACCAAGCATAAACACTTCCAACGAATGTTCTTAAATATAGGTTTGTTTGCCAAGTAGGGCTGCTTTTGACTTGAACAACAGTTGTGAGAAACCGCTTTGTTTACATGGGAAATGAGAGAATGGACTTTCCAATCACTTGTCACATACCAGCCACACATTCATTAGCCATGGTGTTAGTGGCAGGCAGAAGGAGAAAATTCTCTGGAAGCTATCATTAAAATATTTTATTCCCCTGGGTTGTACACTGCCATATGTTTTGCTGGCATCTCATAAAAATAAGACAAATTATATATATAAAGAACCTTTTTGTTAAAAAAAAAAAAAAAAAGCCTAAGAACTGCCAGCAGCATCATTAAAAGTGACGCTGAAAAGGATTGTGAGTACAACTACTGCAGCATTCTTTATCTGGAAATGTTAAAGCAAAACATATGCTGAAGTCAGAGGGAATTTTGCCTAGAGGAAGGCCATGAAGGGAAACTGAGCAGAGATTTCAAGGTTTAACTCAGCAGGCAGTTGTGAGCAGGAAGGTTTCGGGTACACCAGTTAAAACAAAACCTCATGGTGATATAACAATGTTTTTCAGTGGAATAGTGCCTGTGAGGGACAAGAGACACCAAACTAACTACTGGCTTTGCTGCTGCTAATGCAGAAGGACCATGTCTCCCTCTGCATCGCATCAGGATCTGCTTTTCCTTTGGGGATGCTCTAGTTACAGCCCTCCACTATTTCTGTACAACTGTGGGTAAGGTCACTGGACACATTAAGAAGGATACCAGCTGAGCCAGGAATAACAAACAAAATAAATGTGAAGACGTTGATCGAGTTGCTCTACTTGGAGAAGCAAGAAATATATGGGCTTGAATGCATCCCTATCAATTCCCAGGTGTCCAAGATCTACATTCAGCTTGTACAGACTCTCAGACTAAAAATAAACAAAAATAAAATAAAATCTCAGTTTCTCTGAGAGGACCACAGGCTGATGTGGGCACAGTCTGGATTGAGAAGAACAGTACTGGTGATGGACTCTATCAAGATATTTGACTTAACACTCTCATTCAGAAATTGAAACCATACAAAAATGACACTCCAATATTTTAAGAATTCAGAACTGTGAAGGACACAGACTTCAAAGTATCAATAGAATACACTGTCCATACTGCTATGTCTCTGCTGGAGAGCCTTAAACTCAGTTTTTTTTCCCTCTGCTACTTAATGTCTTTTCTCATTTTATTGGAAGAAAATAAGAACAGATTATGTAACAGGGTGATAAAGGTGATGGGTGATCAATAAATGGGATATGTCACACTGACTGAATGCAATTTGGATGCCTTGGTTTGCTGACTGCAAGTGAATGTGCTGTCTGGGGTTCTTCTCTGCTAACTTTAGACATCTGCATCTGAGCAAGCTACACGGTTTCCATTTATAGGCAGTGGAGGGAACTAGGCATCTGACCTAATTCAGATGTCTAGAAGTGCCTATTTTTCCCAAGTGGTTACAGAAAATTCTAGAGATGATGTAGATGTCTCACAGTTAGGTAAGTTCAACCCATCCAATGTTTTAATACAGGCAAATGTAAAGACATTTGCATTCCTCATTAGGATGCAAGGAGGCAGGCCATATTTAAAGGCAAGGCAGTGCCTTGGAAAGAATCCAGTCAGAAAAGAAGTAGGTTTTCCTGAAGGATAACTGAAGATAACCTTCTATATGTGTCTCTGAGAGTCCTTGGACAAACAGAGACGGAAATGTCTACCAGGACCAGAAAAATTATGTCAATTTTCTATTTGGCACTGCGTAATCACTGCAGGAGCACTGGGTCCAGATCACAATTTACTGAAGAAGTTGATGGTCTGGAGAGAGTTCAGAGAACAGAGGTTTGAATACTTAAGGGATTGGGAAATGAGTAGAGCTTCACAGGATAAGTAGTTAAAAAGAAGATGTCTGTGAGGTGACTCAATGACAGGCTATCAGTTAGTGATCACAGTTAAGTGTGGGGAAATGGAGAATGGAATCTAATGGCTGGAAGTTGAAGTTGCAGAAACTAAGTCTAGAAATAATTTTAAAATAACTTACAGTGAAAGCAATTAACCATTGGGGTGACTTATGACTTTAAGTCATTTGTTTTCAGTCACTAGCCATTTTAAAATCAAAGTTGAATATTTTTAATAGCCTGGTTCAGATAAAATATAATGGAAACATGTCTGAAGGATTATGTTGGACTGTTTGTGAGTGTCAGACTGGATGAACACAATGCTCTCTACTCCATAATATATAAATTGAGGCAAAATCCTATCTTTAATATGTGTGTCTCAACGATAAAATATACAGAGATATTCAAGAAAGCACAAACATCAGCACTGAACAGTAGTTTGGGCAGAGCACTGCAGTCAAACTAGCAGTTTAGTTTCTGACATGTTCATTCATTCAACATGACACTGTGTTGTCATTGGCCCAGATTTCCAGCCAGGATTCATTGGAAGGGTATATTCTCCGGATATAATAATATACAGCAAGCAAGCAACTCAAAAGTATAAATGGGAAGGAGAAATTATGTTTTACAACGATCAAACAAATATTGCATGCGTGCATTGCAGGATGCAGCACAAAGCAGCTTAGCTGTAGTCAGCAGTGCTTCCTCTGAAGTACTGCTCAATGGGTGAAGGAAGTGCAGCAGGACCTAACCCATGCTTCTATTTTAAATAAGTGAAATGGTATCAGATACTGCAGATATAAAGGAAGAAAAAGCTTTGGAAATATAAACAGATATGGACAACAATATAAAAAAAGATTGTTCTAGGCAGGAGCATTTTGCAAATATGTTTCTGATATTTTCTTCAAGATGTCCCATCTCCATCCCAATAAATCCCACCTGTCCCCACCTTCTGAAAGACTTTTCACAATAATCCCATTCCTCCTGTGTCCTTATGGCCCATCAAGACAAAACCATGTGCTGCTCCCTTATCTCCTATCTATCTCTGGTTCGCCAGCCACACCAGCTCAGCAGCCGAGTGAGTCAAGGTGCATTTGGTGCAACAGGGCTGCCACTGTTTGGCTTCTGTTGTTTGGCTCCAAGTTAGGAGCCTTAATAGGTGATACTTATCTTAAAAGACTTAATGAGCTTACACTTCTCCCCTGACCCCCGAGGCATTGCTTATACTGTGCTACCCTACAAAATAACCTGTCTGTCTATGGAGTGGCTGCAGGGTGGGATAGTGGAATTGTTTGCTTCTGGGAGTTGTTAGGAGAACACAAAGTGGATTGCAGTGCAAATTTGCCAGGGATCCTGCCAGCAATTTAGTAGGGTATGTGGCCACATGCCAAGGTTTGGGCCTGGGCTCTGGCACAGTTTATGTTAGCAGTGCAGATGTACTGCTAGGGCTGCTCTCCTCTCTATTCAAGATTTGCTTTTGAAATGTAATATCCTCTGTCAAATGGGACTGATCCTCACCAATGTGCTCAAAATTATTGGCAAGGAGCTCTGAGCAGTCAGTGTGATCAAAGAGCCTTAACGCCTTAGACAAATGAATGAAAAATATACAAACTCTGTGCATAATTTCCAATTAGACCATGTACCACTCATTCCAGGAGAATGAACTGAATACTCTGTTGTGCTGCAAAAGCCACCTCTCCTCTGACACGTCCCATCTCTCTCTAACTAACTGCAAAATCAGAAGTCAATTTACTCTTTTCCTAGTTGAGTGGCAGCCAACATCATGATGCGAGGAAAATCATGCTGGGAGAAAGAACGAGACCAACAATAACAAACTGATATATTCCTCAAGGTTTAGGGTGCAAAAGGCTTCACAGTTAGTAGAATATGATCAATCAAATCTATCTTGTAACAATAAACAATGAATCACAATTGTATATAATGAGTTTGTTTTAAAGTGGACATTCAAAGGCATATAATCTGCATTGTTTTCATCATCTGTTTCTTATTCCTGACATTATGGCTCTCAAAAGCAATGGAAAATATTTGATCAAGATATTCCAAAGAATCTGAGTTTAGACATGAGCAAAGGCCAGAAAGTTCATGAGTTTGCCTCAAGGATCAGTTTCCCTAGAATATCCCAGGTATCTACATCAGCCCTGGTGCTCACTGAGTAAGTCTCCAATCTGGCAAAATAAAAACAGTGGTACCAGCAGTGTTCATGTCACCCTCAGGTGAAAAAAAGGAAATAATAAAATGGTGAGGGAAAACTTGTCACTTATTTGAGTCAAGGTTGAAGCAATTTGGCCAAGAAATTTGTGCTTTCTTTGCTCATGGTATTGTAGTTGGTTGGATGAGACTTCCTCAGTTTAGGAAAAACACTGAAAAATCTCAAGGCAAAAATTTCTTTCTCACCATTTCTTTTTGTAATAATAATCTGAAGCAGGAAGTTTAATCTGAAGCTATTTAGGATCTGATCAAAAACTTATTGACCTTTGATCAGGAAGATAAGGGGCACAAAATCATTAAAATTAAAGATTTTATATTCATTACTTTTTCTTTTTTTTTTTTTTTTTTCAGAAATAGCTTTTTATCTAAATAGCTTTTATGTCTGCTGGATGTGTATTGTACCTAACTGCTTTGCCTAAAAGTTTCAGAGAGACCTCTTTTTTAACTGGTACATCAAAAAAAGTTATTATTAATTGTCAGAATGTTGCATAAATCACTCTTTCAAGTTTTTTTGTTTTATCCTCTTATTTCAGGTTGTGGAACATTCACCTTTCTATCTTCTGCCGTTGCTGCTGTAAGTGGACTTTTGATGGGCTATGAGTTGGGCCTTATCTCTGGAGCTCTTCTTCAGATGAGCAGCATTTTAACACTCTCTTGCAAAGAGCAGGAGGTCATTGTAAGTTCCCTGCTTTTTGGGGCCTTATTTGCATCCCTTACTGGTGGATTTCTTATAGACAGATTTGGAAGGAGGCTTGCTATTATTATTGCATCTTCTTTACTTGTGGTGGGGAGTCTGATTTTGCTGCCCTATGACTCATACGAGATACTCATTGTGGGCCGGATTGCCATAGGTATTTCCATATCACTATCATCAATTGCAACGTGTGTGTATCTCGCTGAGATCGCCCCGCAGCACAGAAGAGGCCTCCTCGTATCATTAAACGAACTCATGATTGTGATAGGCATTCTCTTTGCCTATATTTCAAATTATGCATTTGCCAGCATATCTCATGGCTGGAAGTACATGTTTGGCCTCGTGATTCCATTAGGTGCTTTGCAAGCTATTGCCATGTATTTCCTTCCACCAAGCCCTCGGTTTCTCGTGATGAAAAATGACGATGAAGCGGCAAGAAAAGTGCTGGAGAGGCTACGGGAAACATCAGATGCTACTAAAGAGCTTACTGTGATTAAATCTTCCCTGAAAGATGAGCATCAATACAGTTTCTTGGACCTGTTTCGTTCAAAAAACAACATGAGGGCCCGGATGCTGGTAGGACTTACTCTAGTGTTTTTTGTGCAAACAACTGGGCAACCCAACATTTTATTTTATGCATCGACTGTTTTGAAGTCGGTTGGGTTCCAGAGCAATGAAGCTGCCAGCTTGGCTTCTACTGGAGTTGGAGTGGTTAAAGTGGTCAGCACAGTCCCAGCCACGTTTTTCGTGGATCAAGTTGGAAGTAAAACTTTTCTGTGTATTGGCTCTTCTGTTATGGCAATATCATTGGTCACTATGGGCTTAGTGAACCATAAGATACATGTGAATTTCACCAAGGTCTGTAGAAGCCAGTCTCCAGAGGATTTCTCTCTCCAGAGACCAGGGAACTTCACTGTCACCAATGGGAGTCTCAAGGACCTCTTTGCTAGCATGGCTTCAACAGAAAGATTGTCATTTGATGTACAAAGCCCAGATGTTTCCAGGACAGGAGAACTGAACAACACTGCCTTGGCAGGAAGCAAAAGCACAGCAGGGTCTCACGTGGAAAGTGGGGAGGTTCCTGTTGTCCTGAAATGGCTCTCACTGGCCAGCCTGCTTGTCTATGTTGCTGCATTTTCCATAGGCCTTGGACCAAGTAAGTGTTTAATTCTTCTAACTGTTTGTAACTTACTTTGTTAAGTGCTGGGATGACATGCCCGGCTTGGCATTGAGCAGTTCCTAAACTGGGCAAAGCAGTCTGACAATATGCACTGGTATTGCCACAGACCATCCTGGTAGGCCCAGCATGTACTTTTTAGAGGTCCTGCCCTCTAAGGTCGGTGACCTGATCTCCCTTCTGTTCAGTGTAATTAATTGGTCTCTCTTCAGTCAAGAACTGCTGTTAGCTTTGTACAGCAAAATTGTGGAGCCCCTGGCTATCTTTCCCTTTCTAGTCTATTGTGTTTTTACGCTGGGAAGGTTAAGATGGAGGCATTTGCTGCTGCTAGCGCCTAAACCCAAGATAATGACAAGCTCTAGACCTCTGTATGGTCTCTGTGTGCATCATGAAATCCACAAAATACCAACCTGCCTGAGTCCTGCAGAGGGTCTGCCCATCTGACTGTGTAACAGTCTTCAGATATAAAAAACACATCCAAGGTATCATAATTCATGAGTAAGCTGTAGTACCATTGCCACTGCTTGGGTGGAACAACACAAGTGGGAGGACACAAAGGCATGTCACTGTACAGTTGACACTGTACTGCTGCATCTGCCATCACTTGCATGGGTCCCACTCTCTCCAGAGGAGAGCATGTCTGTCTTTCCAAGGGACTAAAATTTAAATCTCTCAATTTTCTTTTGTTCTGTTTCAATAGCACTTGCATAAACTTGTATTTTGAAGGGGTTGACTTTTTAAGTTACTCTGCAAAACCCACATGCCCAGTTCATTATTTATTAACAGACTTTATGTGCTTTTGCACTCTGGCTCAAACTTGCCTTGCAAACAAACTGTACTCCCCTGTACTATTATGATAAAAAGCTTGCCACAAGGATACAACCCAACAATTGCACTAACAACAACTCCCCTGCAGTATTTATTTATTTTAAACATTACTCACCGGGAGAGCAGTGTGAGATAAGCATTCATTGCCAGAGCTGCAAGCTTGACTGTGTTATTACAGCATTATTCCTTCCCTTGAAGATTGCCCTGGGGCTGGATTCTGCTTTCTATGACATAGGTTCAAACCAGGGATGAAACCCTGAAAAGAAAATGTTACTTGAGCTTTTATTTGGGTGTTTCAAACATACATTTAATGACCCTTAGAGCGGGGTCACGTGTTCAGTCTTGGCATCCTGCTGAAATCTGCTTTCCTGGTGACCTGGCTGTAAATGAGTTCTTAGTCATTTGAGTTGGCCTAATATACAGTTAATGAGAACAATGTCTATTTTCTTGAGGGCTACAAAAACTGACATGTTTTCCGGGCTCATCTGAGAAGTCTCTGAGGCCAGTGCCTGTTTTTTGACCTCTTTTCTAACTTGAGAGCTCAAATGCTTTCAAACTGAAAATGGGAAAGAACAGGCACACTCTCAGTTCCATCGTGGAGAAATCATGTCTAAAGCCACTGCGAGGCAATTTATACTGACAGATTCATTTGCCTATGAAGAAAAGGCCAGGTCTAGCAGAGATACAGGCATTTCAAATTGCACCTAGGTCCTTTCAAGGCATTTTTCTGCCTTTGAAAGTATGCTGTTCAGTTAAAATATACAGCATATAGAAAATGCAAGGGTTGGAGAACTAAGAGATTTCTGGAATCTGCAATGGATCTATCATGCTTAAATAGCTTGGATTGGGATGCAAGGTTATAATTTATGTCTTACATAAAGCCTACAATATCTCCTGTTTAGAGCCCTAATCCCTGAATGTATATTTAAAGCCTAGCTTTCTTGCCCTCAGTGAACCTTTCTTAGTGTAAAGAAAAACAACAAGCCCCTCTGCTTATGTAAAGTAAGTAGTTTTAACATGTTTATGTTATTCATCTCTAAATCTGGTCTGTGGTCTGGACCAGACTGTTCTCCATTGTCTACTCATCAGTGGGAAGGAGGCATTGAGGCTGCACTTGCTGGCTGCTGTGTCCAGGCAATGCCTGGGGCACCTGGGGACAACAGCACTGTAACCCCTGCACCACTGTGTTTTCAGTGGGAAACACATCTCATGCTCCATGGCATGCCTGCTTCCTTGCAATGGCTGGCTGAGGCGAAGGTGGTGTTGGGGACACCTCTCTTTGCAGATTAAATCAACATGTTTTAGACGAAGATCAGAGAAGGTTCTGCTCTTTTCCTTCCATACCACAAGGCCATTTCTGGAATAAATTCACCTGCTTCATTGTGATTTCATGCTGCTCTATGTTCTGTGTGGATAAAGGAGACTTTATGTAGGACCATTAGGAGATGACTCACCCTTCTCAGGACAGATCACACAATCTGAGATCTATCATCTTCTTTTTAACTACTTTGTAATTTTTTTTATCTTTTTTTTTTTTAAATTCTGATCAAAGAGATAGTTACAATCCAGATTTGTGTAGCAGACATTTATAAATGTATTTTTCCATTATTTCTCTTTTGTTGCCAAATTACACAAAGTAGATTGGTTGTTTTTAATGAACTAAGCATATGCTAAATATATTTATTGTATTATATCAAAGCACCCCAGCAAGTACAGTGATGAGCTTTCAAAAATAGACAGTGAGAGATAAAAGTCATTTTTGCATTACAAAAGAACTCACAGAGTAGCAAGCATCAGCTTAGTCAATTTTTTTATTCTGGGGTGCACTGTATTTATATAATCAGTTCTTGCACAGAATAAAAGGGGTATTTCTGCTGCTGTGTTTCAGTTTAATTATGGTTGATGAACTGCAATTCAGCTGCTTGTTCACACTCAATTTCACACAATTATGGGGACGTTTATTAGATGCAACAAATCAGTGTTGCATCACACCACAGAACAGCACATGCCATTTCTCTTGGGGTGTTTGCAGAGGCATTTCAAGGTGTTCAGTCATTAGCTAAGGGGGCTTGCATGACACCCATGTTTGTCTTGCTTACCCTTTGTCTGTGTGTCAGAGAGGACAAACAAAGATCAGCTTTCTGGCAATGATACCTGAGAAGCCCTAGAGAAACCTCTCCTGGCTGCCGTGTGAATGGTGAGGAGTGTGAGAGGGCTCCTCGTTGTTTGCAGCACACGTTTGTGAAGAGAAGCACTGGAACCTGCTGTGTGTGGACAGGGGAGGGACAGAAGTCTCAGCCTGCCACAAGCAGTGCTATGCCTTTCACAGGGATCAGCGAGTGCAGGCTGATGAGACGAGTGTGGTGTGGAGGCAGATCACCAATTCATCACCTGAGCTAAAATGTGACCCTGGAAATTAATTTAACACAAAGGACACACACAGAAGTAATCTAGTCAGGGCTATGACCATGCATGACGACTTGCTAAATGACAGCTGAAATAGTTTCAGAGCATCTCATTTGCCAATTGCTCTGTTCAAACCTCTTGAGGGGCAAAAACTAGAAGTCCTTTCTCATAAAGAGGTGTCACTTCCTTCATTCACCACTGTGCATGATACAACATGTTGGGATGCTGGAATAAGGAAAGCCATGCTCCTGGGTTATCAGACTTATTTTCCAAAATAAGGCTGTAAGTATAGCATTCCTGTGTTTGGAAGGAGCACATGCAAGAGAGTTCTCTTGGTTAGCAACTGTAAGGCAGCTATAGCCTCTCTAAAACAGAGTGGGTATCCAGATCTCTGCTGCTCTCCTCACAGACCTGATGAACAAAATTCACTGCTTTTCTGCCTTGACCATCTCCTTTTGCACCATTTATGATCAAATACTTGATAGGGACAACTTCCCCCCATATTAGGAAATGCATATCCCTCGAGTGAGATGATCTCATCAGTAAGTAGCAGGAAGAAATATAGTAGCACCACACACAGGTATGCAGAGATGCAATGTGGTCAAGAGACAATATTCTTTATCAAAAAGAAGTCTGAGTGGCTCCAAGATATCCTAGGCTGAGAAGCAAGTAATGCAGACTCATTTTATTTGGACCAGAGTATCTGTTTTCCCAGTCTGAATTTGTTCTTGCAAGTTAAAGGCAAGTAAACAAAACAGGACTTGGGCAGTACCTCTTTACACATACTGTGGGAGTGAAGTTCAAGGGAATCCACTAATGTCTCAGGGATTTTTTCATGTGGAATGAGGAACACCTTCAATTTTCAGAGGGATGTCAAATGTATGCATTTGGATTGCATGTATGGCATTGGTGCCTTGCACAAGAGCTCTTCCTCTGCAAGTCCTTTAAACACATTTCTGTGTAACTGCAAAAGCATTTAGGCAGTTGGCCAATGAACTTTGGGATAATCTGCTGGAGCAAATCACATCAGCTCTGCTGGCTTCATGGCATTTCATGCTGAGCATGCAGATTAAAATCCACAAAAACACCTACAAGTGGGACTGAGGGGCAATTTCATGACATGAATCATCCTCAAAACCTCAAAGCTTAGCTATATAAAGTTCAAAGGTACTTACATCTCTGCCAACCTGTGACAAAGATGTTCTATTACTTCATGTCCCAGAGCAGCTGCCAGCTTTGTGTGGCTCTTCAAAGCCAAGGAGTAAATTCTAAAGCTCATTTCTTGGAGACAGTCTCCTCTTTCAGGCGACACCTAAGAGCTGCAGGGATGTCCCAGTCCCAAGCACTTGGACCCTTCTTTACACACAGATTGTTGTGGCCACGACACACCCAAGGCAAGTCAGTATCTGCAGCTGGAGATGTGTTTCCTGGCTTTCAGGATTTTGCACTAAGAAATACCACACTTACCTATCCATGTAGAAATAAACCTCAAATTATGTTATTAGCATACTTATGGTCAACGTATTAAGTGTAAAACTAGGTCTTGGAAGAGGGGTTTAGAGCTTACTGCAAACCCTGATTTTCCATGTCACTGGTGCAGTCTCATTGAAGCATAGCTCCCATTGTGCTTGTAGGGTTGGCAGTACTTTGGTATAGCTGAAAACCTGTTATAGACTGAAATTAAATATCCACGGGAAGCCTTCTCAGGCTGGGATATAATGGCCTTTGTGGCCATCTGCTACCCTCAGCCATCAGGTGAATATTTCTGATTGGAAAACTGGGAAAAAAAATGGCACACTCATCACTCTTTCTTCTTAGCTCCTAAGTGAGCACATTACCTACGAAACAGGAGAGCTGGCTGCTGGGAGTCACACACCAGTATCCAAGGGTGTGAGGTCCAGACCCTCAGTGGATGCAAAGCAGACCATGTATGAGGAGCGGGCGAGCACAGAACCCACAAAATGGGGACATTGCAGTTTTGGGGACAACACTTCTCCACAGGATGGCTCTCTGATGAATTCTCAGCCACTCACAGCCACCTCAGACTAAAGTTCCTCCTGCATTTGGGGATCCCTAACACCTCCTTTCTCTCCTTGTGTGAATGCAGAGGCACTTACAGCAGGCAGATTCATAGTTGTTGGAGCAGGCACAAGAGAAGATGAGCACAGGTGAACAAACCAGGGGCTTGTGGTCAGTACAGTAACTTCCTTTATCCTAATGCAGGAAAGGATGGCAGGCCACCAAGCGTGCCTTTGTGTTTTATTAGTTTCACACTGGTTAAATTCCTCCCACGTGAAAGATCCAGGACTGTGGCTTGTGCCCCCCAGGCTGGGTTTCCCCAAGAAGGTGAAGGGACTGGGGTCTCCAGCAAGCCCTGCTGTGATGCACCATCTTGCTGCTGTGGGAGCTCTCTGTGTGGGTCATCAGCCCTGGGAGGAGCAAAACCCATGCAGAGAAGTTGGTAAAGACAAGTCCCTAGTAAGGACACACCTTAAGAGCAGATTTTTACTGATGAAAGCATAGTTTAGCATGATAGATGTCCATTTCTAGTTTAAACCTAGGCAGATTTGCCATATTGAATATATCTGAGCTAAATTTATATCAGCTTGAATGAATGCTTTAAAACTGAGATAATTTGTACCTAAAATGGAACAGATGTTTCAATGTGTTTGGGAATCCAACTGATGCAGGAGCCAGATTCCTCAGATTATCAACAAAGGCTAATATTTTCTCCATCAACGGGGGCTTTAAGACCCCTGCTCTCTAACTCAGGGCATGGTGTGAATAAAACCAAGGTTGTGGGTTCAATGCCTGTTCAATCCCTGTACTTTTAAGTGAGGCCACTCACTTAAAAGTTGGACTCCTTTTGGGTCCCTCCCAACTCAGAGTATTCTGTGAAACCTGTGAAATCTGTGACCTTTCACTTGGAACAATGCTCCACTCAGAGCTGGCTGTTAAAGGAACTTTAGGATGACTGGGAAACTAAATTAGACAGCATTCCACACACAGTGTGCTTTAACCTCTGGTAAGCCCTGAAGTGGTCATGCAGTTGGACTAGATAATCATTGTATGTCCCTTTGTACTGAATTATTCTATTCTATTCTATTCTATTCTATTCTATTCTAATCTATTCTATTCTATTCTATTCTATTCTATTCTATTCTATTCTATTCTATTCTATTCTATTCTCATGTAAAAACCAACTTGTTTTATCTACATCTTATTGTGAGCTGTTGGAGTAATTTAAATGCAACTTTAAACTCATGTTGAGGAAAGTGGGGAAGAAGGAAGAAGTATCAGGCAAGAAAGATCAAGGAGGTTAGAAGAAAGCTCAAGGTTTCACAAGAAAAATGAAATCCATAGAGGTGAAGAAGGCAGTAAATCCATCCTCAATCCATCACTTACACAATCTTGTGTGGCTTGCGGTGGTCTCTCTCTATGTGCTTTGTTGGATTAATCAAGGCAGAGCTAGAACACTGCCCTAAAGCCCTGAGAACTATACTGGAGGAAAATTTAGTCCCTTTGTCTTTGGTCCTGTGATTGTTAGATTAACTGGCTACCTGAGTTAAAGCATGCTTCATTAGCACAGTTAAAGGCTGAACCTTTTACGTGTCTTTCACCTCAGCCACTGAATGCATCTGTAACAAAATCCAGAGCAGCTGGTTTGACACTGTACAGCCCAGGGACTCGATCACAGAGGTCATATCTCTTGCCATCCTGACAATCCAGATTGCATAGGATGCTTTTCCTCTGTCCCTTAATGTTCTTGGGCTTAACCTTGGCCACCAAATGCTTGACCTGAAACTGGAAAGCTATTTGGGAATGAGAACCATCAATGTGGAAATTCCGACCCTTCTGTGGATTTAGTTTAGCTGTTCCTGTGTTTTGAAATATTGTAGGCTTAATGGTTTTGCACTGTCTTGGAAAACGCAGGCAAAAGAATCAGATACCTAGAATTCACCTCAATATCTCCTACATTAAAGCAGTATTTCAGGCTTTTAAAAGGTTGATGTATTAATTTATAGTGCGCAGGAATCTGATGTTAAGAGACATTCATGCTCAACATTGCCTTGCATGATATTTGTTTACAATGTGGTTTTTTTGAGTTTCCACATTTTTCACAGCAGCTGTGGCCTGACCTTAAAATTCACAGAAATTAGAAGCATCAATTTTATGTTTTTTTCTGGCCTGCTCTGGAAAATGGGATAGTGGGTAGGGACTAAATCAAGTATTCAAAACCAATTGAGTGCTTAAATGCTATGTTGGAATTTAATCAAGATAATAAATGTTGGGAATATGCATGTTTCACTGAGAAATGGTACAGAAAGTCCTAATTCAGATAATAAAAAAAATTATCTTGAATTCTTTGTTCTATGACAAGATTCCTAGCACTGTTTATTTGTACTGAATCATCTTTTAATGCATGCATCTGTGTGGTTTGAATATGACACTCCACGTGCTTATCTAGTTCATCATTCCTGCGCTATTCAAATGCTGCCTCATATGGCCTTTATTTCACACTGTGACTGTACTACCAAGCTGCAGTAGAAAGACAAAGCATACCAACAGAAGAATAAAACAAGGGTTGTAAATTGCCCAGTTCTCCCTATTTCATTGCTCCAGATAAAGTTTATCCGAAGCCTCTTGATAACACATCAGCTATCCAAGGAATACCTTTCCCTTTTCAAAGACTGATCAGTACTAGTGAAGTGCAGGCAAATTTAAGATATTTTTGGGTAGCTGGATGTTAATTATAAAAATTGCAGAAGGTGCTTTCTAAAATATCAGATGAATAGGTTTGTCTTATCTCACTTGATAAAACCTAGAAATTTGGGGGGCTTTTGTAAGTGTCCAAAAGGTCATAAGAAGGAAAAAATTGCTTTTGCAATAATGAAACATGGGAATGTTCTTAATTGTTTTATTACGTTAATATGTTTCAACCTCAAGACTGACTTTAAACTGAATATTGAAGTGCATCTTAAATCAGAGGCATGATTTTCACTGACATTTATGTTCCTGTTTGTAACTCTAATATGTTAATGAGGGAAAGTCTTGGTGGATCAGGCCAAAGGCTTTGCCTTCTGAGAGACAGAGCCCTGGTTACTGTGGAAAGAGGAAGAGACCACACCATGACCAGCCACTCTTCCTATGTCTCTGCAATGACAGAGGTTCAATCTGCTGTTGAAAAAAATTCCGACTTCCTGTGGTTTGGCATGTTATGCTGCACTTAAAGAGGGATTTGAGTCAGTATCCTGAGCTTGGTGCTCTGCATATTGTAAATATCTCTTTACTAATAGTTCTAGGTTAGTTAACCCATTGACACAAAGGTATTGCTTAAGAAAAATAGAGCCTGTGCTTGAAATTATGCAGTTTTAGAGTTAAGCTCATATTAGTTTCCTTAACCATGTTCTAGGAAATAAGACTGTTGTGATACTAAAATCTATGAAAACATTTGCAGGTCATCTGTCAAACTTCATAAAATCCAGTTTCCTTCAGGAAACAGGGTTGAAGAATATTTTGGAGGCAAGCTGATCTCGGGCCAGCTTTGTGCAGAAACTAAAACTGTCAGTAGGACTTCAAGTGCAAAGTCAATATTTTATTTCACTTGTAAAGTTCATGAAACTAAACCATGTATTATAAAGTACAAGAAAAATAGTTATGCCAAAAAGGTAAAAATGTGTAATCAATCACATAACTTCCTGGCAGTGCTGAGGAAGGTGAGACTGTCAGCCAAAGCACAGAGAGCATGGTAAGTCAGTGCATGAATTCAGGAGACTGTTTCTCCCATGGCATCCAAGTTCCTGTGCCACACTGAGCTCTGGGAGGAAAGCCAGGAAGATTTTCTCAAAGGGAAAGGGCACGCAGGAAAGGCACGCTGCTGCCTTTGTAAATCGACCCTAAGTGCAGAAATCTCTTATGGAAGAAACAGAACCAAAAGACGCTGTGGTGGTTAAACCCAGAGCCTTCACACCTCCCTCCTGACCGCTTTCCTCCAGCAGTAAGCAAAGCAAAACATGCACAGCAGTTTCTAGTGAGCAACTTAAAAACCCCTGGATCACCACAGGCCTCTCACTGAAAAAGCCACTGTTGTAAAATGTTGTTTATCCATTCTACTGGGAGTTTTGTGAGGCATGCATACGAATAAATCTCTCTTCTTCAAGAGCAAAGGCCTAAATTGCCCCCAGCTGATATGTCACAACAGGTTTTTTTCTGCTGTGCAACCCCTCAAGGACCACCAGTAGCCCTTGGGTACTGGAAAAACAGGTTCACTTATCCCACCTAACTGGGTAATTTCTCCTGTGCATACTTTGTAGAAGTGAAATATGTGATAAGCTGAACTAATTCACATAGAACTTCCTCATGAATTAGGGCTTCTGGCTTCTGCTGTCATTCCTCTGCAAATGCCTCAAAGGATTATCCTGGATCCAATATTCTGAACAAATAAATACCTACAAACAGGAATACATATTTCAGGTTTTAATTAAAAGGCCTTTTCTTGGATGACAGTATGTGTTTTACTATAATAAGCACATTCTCCCCTGAAAGCTTGATTAAACTTTTCCTTTTTTTTTTCCTTTTTTTTTTTTTTTTTTTTTTTCTTTCTGCTGCTCTGCACATTGTTCTGTCTTGATGGGAGAATTTGAGTGTCTGCATAACAAAGGATGAGAGAAATGGTGACTGTGATATCCAGTTGCAAACAGAATTGTCATCTCACACTTCAGTTTGGAACAACTTTTCTTAGGGTACCCAAAAAGAGGTACAGACTATTGCATATCTGCCAACAGTAAGGCTATGATGCATTCTTCTTGTTTAACCTCAGCTGGCAACTAAGTACCCCACAGCTGCTTGCTCACTCTCTTCCCTGCCCCTTGCCCACTGAGGAGGAGAATTAAAAGAAAAAAAAAGTTAAATCTCATGGCCTAAGAGCAGTTTAATAACTGAAATAAACAAAAAGAATAATTCTAATTATAATAATGATTATAACAGTAACAGCAATAACTGAAGAAAAGGGAAGAGGCAGAGAAAGAGAGGAATAAAAACCAAGAGAAAGAGGTGATGTGCAGTACATTTGCTCATCTCTTACTGACTGATGGCTAGACTGTTCCTGGGCAGTGATCAGTAGTTCCCAGACAACTCTTACCAGTTTATAATCTGGGCATGATGCTCTATAGTATAGAATATCCCTTTGGCCAGTTCCTTTCAACTGTCCTGGCCATGCTCCCTCCCACTTTCTTGGGCACCTGCTCACTGGGAATCTGGGAATGGAAAATTTGTCATGGGAAACTGAAAAGTCTTTGATTTAGGGTAAGCACTAATTAGCAGCATCTCAAACATCAGTGTGTTATCAACACTGTTCTCATACTAAATCCAAAGCAATGTACCAGATACCCAGAAAAAAACTGAACGGGCCAGCTGAAATGGGACAATTCTACTGATAGATTTTCTGCTTAGCACTTTTATTGGGAAAGATGGTCTACAAATCACATTAACTAAGAGAATTCTACAATTTCTAGATTCTTAAGTATCTACCACTACTTGCCCAGTAATCCTTCAGATGGGAATCACCTCCTCTAAGAAAGCTCATTTGTGACTATTCTTTCCATGGCATTTCTTTTGAGTTCATGGAGACTAAAAATTTTAATAGTTTGGTTTTGTTTTTTTGTTTTGTTTTGTTTTGTTTTTCTTTTTAAGGCATCAAAATGCAGGCCTACAGTGATGAGAAGGTTAAGGCAGGAAGGACTGCTAGGAAAATCAGATGTGAACTGCATCTCACTATCCTCCTTCTCAAGTGGCCCAGAGCACAGATGATGGAGGCAATGCTTTGGAATCAGTATCTTCCCCCAAATGCTTCCTGCTGCTCTGTCATAAACTAGAGAAGGCAATGAATGATTTCAATGGTCCACTGCAAGGTTCCTTTAAAAAACACATGGGAGTGCTCAGCCTACCTATTAAATAGTGATGCAAATAGTACAAACAGTAGACAACAATTTTTCTGTACTCTGATACAGTCTCAGAGAAAAAAGGACTAAATCCCACTTCTCCTAATAATGTTACTGCAAAGAGTCAGCCTAAAGAGTTGACCATTAGAAACAGATTTGTGGTGTACCAGAAGAAAAGAAAAATAATTTATATTTGCTGCACTACATCAGTTCCTTCTAGATCATCAGTGACATCAGGCATCTTGCAACTAGTAGTCTGCTTCTTGGAGAGAAACACTTCAGCAGCCATAGAATTAAAGTAAATTCTTATTGCCTTAATCTGCAGAGATCAGGATGCAGCCAGAGGCATGAGATTAGCTGAGGCTCCTTCTGACTCCCCCATATCTCAGCAATACAGCAATTCCACTCCTTTTAATGTGCACACACAGGGTAGGACTTGACCCTGTCAGGCTGGCTCTCTACTGGCAGCTTACATGTTTTTCAAAGCAACACAGCTGCTAATTTGCTCCATGTTTGCCAGTTATTAATTTTGAACAGCCACTTCAGCTTCATATTAGTGGGGAGAGCCAGAGAGAAAGATGTCTACTTTGTTCTCTTGCACAAAACTCTGGGCAGAGTTTAATTCAAATTTTTTGTGTGTCATACATATCTCCTGTACCTGCTTCAAAAAAGGACTATCTCCCTCCCACCCTCTCCTTTTTCCAGTTTGAGCATCCCTCACTTTTGCCAGCCCCCCCCATCCAGATGACTTTCACTGGATCTGCTGTGAAAGCCTTTGCCAGAGTTGCGTTATGTGGCTGCTGGGAGTGTACTGGGATAGTGCTGGTGTGTGACAGCAGCACATGTCCCCCACGCCCAGTCTGTCCCAGTTCTGCATGTCCTCACAGGCACACACCTCACCACCATGCACACTCTGAACGCTTGTGCCATCCCCTTTGATGGCACAATGTGCCATTTGAAATCAGCTATTGCTGAACCTGGCCTTTAGTGGGAAGTGGTTGGCCACCTGGTTATTCCTGGTAATACCCAGCAAAGCCAGAAGCCAGGAAAACGAAAACCTGTTGGGTTTCATAAGCCTGGAATAAAAATCTGGTCTTGGCAAAGCCAGTCATTAGCCAAGTCCTGCCATCTCATGGCAGCTTTGCAGTGACTTGTTTGCATCCTTTCCTAGCACTGATTATTTGTTACAGACCCTTAGATGGTCTGTCTGTTTTACTTCATGGGATAATCCCTTCCTTATCTTTCTTTGGACCTTGTTTTGTTAACAACCCAGTCCTCCTGTTAAAAATCTAAAATATTTCTGTCCAGTTCCCTCCTAGGCTGTAAGTCCAGTTAATCGCTTTCCATAATTTATACCTCAGAAACTTGAATTGTTCAAGTATAGTGTTGGCCATTTCCTGAATCTCACCATAAAGAATTTGAACTCACACAATACAGGTACAGGAAAATAAATTCTAAGAAACAAATGAATACCAAAGGAATCTAATATTTCATTAATAAGAGCTGCTGAGCAGCTTCCAATTTGCTTCTACCTCCTGACAGACAAAGGTCAAAACAAGGATGCTTTTCATTCAAGTACCTCACTTGAATGTTGAGCACCCTCAAGCTCACAGTATTTCTCAGTTATTCTCAGACATTTCTGCTTCTCTGATGTAAGTATGTTAATTTTTCTTTTTAAAATTTATTTATTGCAT
>VWZN01001208.1:272230-294613 GCA_013396955.1 Regulus satrapa | reverse complement strand
AAAAAAAACCAGAGAGAGAAAGAAAGAAAAAAACCACATCCTCTATCCTGAGTATTATCTTGATTTAAACTGCAAAAAATATGACAGGTAAAATTCACTGTACTCACACTCTCACTTAAATTGGATCAAGGGTCTTCTTCAAAAGGAAGCCATCCAGTGACTCCCACTCTCTGCCCATCTGTTTGTATCAGAGCTGCACTCCTGAACTGCACAGGCTTTGGGACAAAACTAAATGAGAAAAATGCATATTGTAGGCAGTCTGTCTGCCAACACTTGCTCAGTCCTTGGACCAGACTTGAGTTATTCCTAAGAAAATGTCCCCAAAACCACCTAGTGCAGACCTCAGGTGCTCAGTGTCAACTGTTTCACCAGGAGGTCCCCTCTTTTCATGCAGTGTTACTTGTTAATGTACATCTCGCTGTTATCCCGGTCTCAGTTTCAAAGACTGTAAAGCCACAGTAACTCTCTTGGCTTAACTGGGCCTAATCTGGATTTAATGAAGTGTAAGTACAAGAAAATATTCATTCCTCATCCATGGCAGAAAGGCAGGATTGGGAATTCTATTGTCAAATGAATACATGTGGAGGTCACAGTGGCCAGCAGATCTGCACTTAGATGCTGATGCACAGGTACCAGCTGGATTAGAAGCTTTAGCTACAATTTTCAGCTCATTACACAACTGACAAATTTTTCAACTGTCCAGGTTTATTTTAGCAAGGAAAAGGGCTAAGTGGGCTGCTGCAGACTGTTGGGTTTGTATACATTTTACTTTCAGAGGCTGCAGAATGTATCCCTCAGCCCAAGGATTTACCTGTCCCTGGACTATAGACTCAGAAAATCGTTAGTTCTTGGATGGCCCCATTAGGAGTTCATTCTTGGATCACTTTCTGGCACAGGACCCATGACTCGCAGTGGAAACGCTGGGCGCTGACAGGTGGAGAGGATTAGCTGAAGACAACAGTAATAGTGTGAAAAATGCTTGGATTTGCTCCAAGAAAGAATGTGCACTGAAACCAGACACAGGAAAAAATTCAAAGCGCATGAGTGCCCACTGCCTTCCCACAAACCAGTAACAATGACTACTTACTGTTTTCATCCAGAGTGATTGCAAATAAAATAAACCAATAGACTCATGCTAAGTGGGCCAATATAACCCATTCTCTTTCATAAGGAGTATTAGGAAAAGCAAAGCCACTCTTCTTTTTCAATATTTTTGAGCTAAAATAACAGCCAAGCCTTTTATAACTTCTTCTGTGCATTCGGGGCTGTATTTTATAAATACAGCAATGGGAAGAAAAATTGCAATATTTGAAAATTTAAAAAGACATGTTTGTTTTCTTCTATTGTAGAGCTCATTGGTTTGTCCTGGGTGTGCTTCATTTACACAATAATGAGCCTAGCATCACTGGCTTTTGTTATAATGTTTATACCAGAGACAAAAGGACGCTCTTTGGAGCAAATATCCATGGAACTAGCCAAACAGTAAGTACCAAGGGTATGACTGTATCCCTCAAGTGCCGGAGGGACAAAGCCATTCAACACATGTATTGAAGAAAAGGGAAACTATATGGGAAAATTCCAAGTGTCTCAAGGCTTGAGCTTGCACATATTGATCTCAGTAGCCAACCAAATATTTTGTTGGTGCTGAAGGACTGGCCCTAAAAGTGAGGTGCTTTCTGAGCACTCCTTCAAAGAACACCTGCGGCCAAGCCTGGCTCCCCAGCACTTTTGCTGTCTGGCATTCCTGGGTGGGAGGGCAACTCTGGTCTTGCATTTAGGGCAACAATTTTGTGTTGCACACAGAAAATGGGAAGGAGAGATCCTGTATTTCAAATTGTCTTATCCTGGGCACCACTTTCAAGACTCCATGTGAATTTTGATTGCTGTTGTAGATGAGCTTTTCTTGTGTCTTTATTGAGTGCAGTAAACAAGTGAGAGTCAGTCACTTGCCCCAAGTAACAAGGGACAGGACAAGAAGAAATGGTCCCAATTTGCATCAGGGGAGACTTGGATTGGATAGTAGGAAAAAATTCTTTACTGAAAGGGTGGTAAAGTGTTGGAAAAGACTTTCCTGGGAAGTGGTGGAATCACCATCCCTGGAGACATTGAAAATTTATCTAGGTCTGGTACCTGGGGACATGATCTCGGGGTGAAGATAGCAATGTTAGGTTAACAGCTGGACTTGATGATTTTAGAGGCCTTTTTCTGCCTAAACTAACCTATGAGTCTGGACACTCTGTTCTGGCAGTAAGAGTAATTAAATGCGTGAACGTCTTAGTATCATCTTGTATTTGTATTTNTGGAGACATTGAAAATTTATCTAGGTCTGGTACCTGGGGACATGATCTCGGGGTGAAGATAGCAATGTTAGGTTAACAGCTGGACTTGATGATTTTAGAGGTCTTTTTCTGCCTAAACTAACCTATGAGTCTGGACACTCTGTTCTGGCAGTAAGAGTAATTAATGCGTGAACGTCTTAGTATCATCTTGTATTTGTATTTTTTAGATTACAGGATAATGTTTGCTACTCAGCCAGGCTTGAAGGAGCTTGTTTGTGGACTAATTAGTTTACCGACTAACCACTGTGCTGCTGCTGGCCGTCGGGCTGTCCCCTTCCCCTCCTCTTACAGAAAGGCATCTCTGACGGAGCCGGAGCCGCGGGCGCTCCGGGCGGAGCGTGCGGCGGGGCCGCCCCCGCGCGGGCAGGCGGGGGAGCGCCGGCAGCCGCCGGAGCGTCAATCCCGGGGCATCCATCCCTCCCGGGGCATCCATCCATCCCTCCGGGGCATCCATCCATCCCTCCGGGGCATCCATCCCTGCCGGGGTGTTCATCCCTCCCGGGACATCCATCTATCCATCCCTCCCGGGGCGTCCATCCCTCCCGGGGTGTTCATCCCTCCCGGGGCATCCATCCCGGGGCATCCCGGAGTGAGTTCAGCCGTGCTGCCGGGCCCCAAGCCCGCTCTCAGCGGCGGGTGTGTGGCAGTGGCCAACGCGTGCGGGCTTTTGTGCTTCTGCAGGAAATACGTGAGGACGCCCTTGTGCGGGGTGAGCCAGCGCAGAGAGAAACTGGTGCCAGTGGAACTTGCCAAGAGAGAGAAAGAGCAGCTCTACTAGACACGGAGGGAGCAAAGCAGCCTTCACCAAAAGATTGATTAAAAAAAGAAAAATGCTCTGTGATGCTCACACTCCTATGGGACACGCGATATCGTTATTATACACAAGATATTATCTTTTATTTCTTGGTAGAACTTCTTTCAGTGGCAGTTTGCAGCCAGCATTAAAGGTTGTTATAGTTTATAACTAACTGGGAATCCAAGCTCTGTCTGTTTCAAACCAGCATCCCTCAGATCCCCTGAGGTTACGCACCTCTTGCATACAGTAGGTGAATGGAAATTGGAATATTGCACACCGTTCTCCTATACATATTCAACTACAGTTCAGTCTGGAAGAAGTGGAAAGAAGAATCAGGGTGCCAGAGAGAAGAAGGAGTCTCACAGGAGTATCCTACCAAAGACAGGACTGTTTAGGCTAACAAAAGTGGGGCTGAAATGGGTAAAAACCTCTCGGTCGGTAAGTTAGGGAGTACAATGCTATGGAACAAAAAGTGGACAACTGTGGAATGCAAAGGATGAAACTAGTGCTGAACCACTGGATATAAACTTTCAATTAATTAATTTAGGATTCAGCTTTAAAAGATTTGAAAAGGGATTCTGTTCAACTGAACCTTATTATTTCTAACACAGAGCACGTCAACTTGTAAGAGGAATTTTACATATACTTTCTCAGTAGGGCCAGGATTCAGTGACGTAGGAAATAATCCTCAGAAAACATTCTCAAATCGTTTAATGTGGGACATTAAATGTATCACTCTTTACAACTTCCTGAAAAGATTGTAGCCAGGTGGGGGGTAGGCCTCTTCTCCCAGGCAATCAGTGACAGGATGAGAGGAAATGGCCCCAAGTTGCACCAGGAGAGGTTCAGGCTGGGTATCTGGAAGAAGTTTTTCACTGAAAGAGCAGTTAACCATTGGAATGGACTGCCCAGGGAGATGGTGGAGTCATCATCTCTGGAAGGGTGCAAGAAATGACTGGAAGTGGCACTTAGTGCTATGGTTTAGCTGGTGTGGTGATTTTTAGTCAGACTGACCTCAATTATAATGGAGCTCATTTCCAACCTTATTGATTCTATGATTTGCATAATCAATTGATCTAAACTGACAATGGCCTTACAGTTTAGATTAATTTTGTTTAGTTTAGATGGCCTTACAGAAGAGGAGAGAGGATTTGTTTGGCCTTTTATTTCCAGGAAAGTTGGAAAGTGAAGGTACCAGAGTTGATGCCAAAATAATGTTATTTCTCAACACAGGGCACACTAGACTTTGACTTTTGGACTCAGAAAGTGAGAATTTTGTGGTACATTGTGTGGTACTCCCAGCACACCAGAAGTTCAGGAGCCATAATCACTGCAGATCATAAATTATATCCAATTCTTGCTATTGCTTAGCAAGTGTATCCTGAAGTACTCAACAAGGCTCTACAAAGGGTTATCCATATGGCTCCCATAAAAGAACAGGGGTGGGGTTTTTTTTCTTATTGGATTAATAGATGTTGTTAGAGTGATCAGTGATAAATATTTATTAGCAGATAAATAAATGGTTCTTTGTTTAAAGAATCCAAAACAAAGCATGCTTTAAAAGCATGTTGACTCTCTCTGTAGCCCCAAAGTGGCATTTCTTCCATTGAGGCAGCAAGACTGACAGAGTCAGCTGGAGTGCAGATACAAGTTTGAACTAACCATGTGACCCTACTTTTTTTTGCTGTCTCATAGAATTAAAACCATCTGACTGTTCTGCACTGAAGGAAAAGTGACTTACTGACACAGATAAAGTTTTATCTGTGTTACTTCTGAGCAAAGACCAG
The DNA here is from genome assembly GCA_013396955.1 of Regulus satrapa. Lineage (NCBI taxonomy): Eukaryota > Metazoa > Chordata > Aves > Passeriformes > Regulidae > Regulus > Regulus satrapa. Next base: position 289,691 of record VWZN01001208.1, on the reverse strand, counting down.
TTCTGATCAGATTCTCACATGGTCTCACTTCTAGATACTGACGTCACAAATTTATATGAGCAAGTCTAGTCAAGACAGTGAGCTCATGTTCAAAACCTGGAAACAAACTGTTGAAGCCAAGGCCATTATTTTCCTGAAGTCACTGAAAATTTAGCTATCTCATTCAGAGAACTTTAATTTTATAGCACTGATGCCTATGGAAATCTCTTCTGCTATTCATGTTTATGCTGGAGGATAGTTATCATATCATGTATTCTACTCAGTCAGCTTCAGAATGATAAATATTAAGGTGACTCTGGGTAGTCACCCAAATATGCAGTCAGCATCATTCTTATACTAACATGTGCCTGGGATTAAATCCAGTAATATTTAGTATTACTGTATTTTAAGACTATATTGCAGGAAATAAATTAATTTCCTGATCCTGGACTTTACCAGGTAGTTTCCTACTGGAATTTGCATTTCCTTTTCATTCCCACTTTCTCTGGCTGGCACTGTTTTCTGATAGCTGCCTCTAGATAGATATTTGTACATATTATCTGGGCCTGTGCTGGCTTTTAATTTCAATTACATGGTTTTTAGTGAAAGAGGCTTCTACAAAATCTTTCTCACCATTGCAGCTTCTCAGACTAACCTCTGCTGTAATATTTTTTCTGAATGTTCTTACAGAAATAAATTTAACTTAGAACATACCATAGAAGTTGTCTCCCCTGCTTACAGGTTTGGGGATCATTGTGATCTCTTCTAAACTTTTTCTATGCACACCTATTTTGTGCAGAAGTAAATAAATAAAAATGCCATATTCCTGAAGAAGGGATAGTTTCAATACTGGTTTTATTGATGAAAGAGTGATAGACCTTCAGATAACTCCTTAAAGTGATGAAGTCAAGGATTTTAAGAATTATTATAGCTACAGTCTCAATTGTAGTCCTACAGACTTAGCCTTATATAACCTATAAATGTAGCCATAATTTTACAGTCTTTTATAACAAAGGCTGCACATCTGATGACACAGAGCTGGCACTCACCATCTGATCAGCTATGAAAATACAAGGGAAAAAAGGGATACATTTTACAAATCATATCCCTGGGTCTCTGAAGCAATACACACACACACACACACAAAAAAAAATAAAAAAAATTCCCAGATCTAAAATTATTCCCTATCTTCACCAATGGACTGGATTACAGAACAGAGTAGCCTTATTAAATATGCAGGCAACACCAAGCTGGGAAGGACTGGGCTGGAATTCAGAACTTCGCAAATCTGTGAAAAAAGCAGGATACAGTTCTGAAAATGTAAGCACAAATTTCTCTGTTAACACTAACTGCAAGTCAGAAAATGATAAAATGGTGCTAGAAACTGCAGGAAAACTTCCAGGAACTGTGACAACCCACAAATCAGCAATGAGTCAGAGTTATCAATCTACTGCCCTTAGTAGGGTGTATAAATAGAACCAACCCTCCACTCTAAAGAATGTGAAATGAACTTATTATGGCACTGCCAGTGCCACAGCTGAGCAGTTTTGCACGGGATCCACACGGAGAAAACCAGAGACAGATGAACAGTGCTCTAGGGAACATGGTCACCGAGGAAGAGATGATCAATTGACGGGTAAATTTACCCAAAGCATTGCTCCCCACACTGGAGGTGAGAGCCATCATGCTGGGACACACTGTCTGGCCTGGATCTGCTACTGAGCATGCAGGAGCCACTATCGAGAGCCTGGGTGGAGGCAGCACAACACAGCAGAGGAACAAATGCTGACTGGTGATGATGGGAAAGGGGGGCTGTGTGTGTGTGCACAGCAGAAAGCATCAGCAGCAAGGCTTATTCCAAATGGAGGTGGGGATCTACCTATTCAGAGCAGTAGGAAAAGGAGTGCTATCCCTGAGAATAAGCATACACCACCAGATGCCCTTCATCATCAAAGGTTTTAAAATGTAGTTTTCACAGTCTGAGGCCCCCTTAGAGCTAGAAGGACAGATGGGCACACATTTCAAGGGATCTTTCATTTGCTATTGTTCTCTTCAATACTACCCTGCAAGTTTGGTAGTGTGCTTTTTGGCTCAGTTAGGGATTGTACAAAGGCTTCAAACTGCTAGCATGGATCTAGGCAGCACTTCAAAAGAACCAGTGCCCATTTTAATATATTGCAGCTCATTATTAGCTTTCATTTTTGTTCTAAGAGACAGATTTCACTACATGACAGTGCTAACAAAGCAAAATGTTCCTCTTTCTCCACAGATAAATTTAGGAGACACATATGCTTCAGAAAAGCTCCAGATATTCACTGGTAGCACTCAAGGGCTTTGTAATTTGATTCAAAGAGACAAGCCTAATCTACAACAGCTATTTTAGTTGTAATGGCCAAGTCCTCATTCATCAGTTTGGGACTACACTTTGTCCCTCAAAACCCATTACAGTTTTGTTCATTGTTCAAATACCTTCTGCTTTTTCTAAATTGTAATAATAACTATTGTTTCCTAATGGTGGTTTGTTCATTATTCTTTGACTATGCACAAAAATTTACATCAGGAGTGCCAAGGTCCACATTATTTGATACAAACTGGAAAACTTAGGTATAGCAAGATTGGCTACATATAGCATGCTACATTGAATTCCCTGACTGTTGAGCTCAACTTTGTAATTTCATGGTTATAAGCCGTTTTATAAGCTTAAGAAATGGACCCATGCAAATCTCATGTGGTTTAACAAGGCCAAATGCAGGGTGCTGCACCTGGGTTGAGGCACACCCTGGTATCAACACAGGCTGGTGGATGAACAGATTGGGAGCAGCCGTGCCCATAAGGACTTGGAGGTTCTGGTGGATGAGACTGGGACCCAGCAATGTGCACTTGGATCCCAGAGAGCCAATTATAACCTGGACTGCATCCAAAGCAGCACAGCCAGCAGGGTGAGGGGATTCTGTCCCTCTACTCTGGTGAAACCCAACCTGCAGCACTGCACCCAGCTCTGAGGACCCCAGCACAGGAAGGACATGGACCTGCTGGAGTGAGTCCAGAGGAGGCCACCAACCTGATTTAGAGGGATGGAGCACCTGTCCTACAAGGAAAGGCTGAGAGAATTGAAATTGCTCATCTGGAAAAGAGAAGACCCAATTGCAACTTGCCACTAACCTGAAGGTTACCTATAAGAAAGATAGAGAGGGACTTTTTGCAAGGGCACGTAGTGACAGGACAAGGAGGAACAGCTTTAAACTAAAAGAGGGTAAGTTTAGATTAGCTATAAGGAAGACATTCTTTACTGCGAGGATGGTGAGGCACTGGAACAGATTGCCCGGAGTAATGGATGCCTCATCCTTGGATGTGTTCAAGGCCATGTTGGATGGGGCTCTGAGCAACCTGCTCTAGTGGAAGGTGTCCCTGCCCATGGCAGGGGGGGTTGGAACTAGATGATCTTGAACATCCCTTCCAACCCAAACCATTCTCTGACACCTACACAGAGTTCTAAAAGACTTTTATGAACATACAACTACAACTTATGGGAAAGTTTAGTTTCTTTTTTTGGTTGTTGTTCTGAGGGATTTGGTGAAGCATTTTCCATACTACTCCTTCCTACACATGCTTTCTGCACGAAGTCACTATGGACAGCCCCAAGTTCTACACCACCCCCTCAGGCTGATGAAATCCATCAAGCCAGGCATTTGTTTCTTCCAGATGTTCTTCCACCTTTCTTTCAAAGCTGTGATTTCTGGTACAATAACAGCTCCATTTTTAGCACCCCCTAGGTCTGAACATTACCTGTGGCATGCAAGAGCAGTGTTACATTTCTCTTCAGTGAGATAGGGAAAAAAGACATACATACATTTATACATATTTATTTTATCTTTTCAAAAGTAGCATTTGCAGTTACTTTTAAGCATTCACCTCTCTTCTGCTTCAAATCTGCACTTATTGAGAGAAACATCTACTGGCTTCCAAGTCCAAGATTAATACCAATAATAATACATGCCAGAATCAAGCTTCCATTGCTTGTTGGCAGGTCCTGTCATCCAAACAGTGTACAGTAAGAAGAGTGTAGAAAAGGTCTGTGTTAATCATTCAGCAATAGGCTGGGGCTGGATTAGAGTGACCGCAACATCTTCTCCAGTTGAAGCACAACAATTTTCCTGAAGTTCACATTTAATTTTTTTGTTTTGCATTGAGTAGGTGGACAAGGCAGGGTTTTTTTCTACAGTAGCTTCATAAGTTGGTAACATAATTAAACTATCAGAAAGCATCCAAGGGAGGGTCACAAGGATGGTGAAGGGTCTGGAGGGGAAGTCTTATGAGGAGGGGCTGAGGTCACTTGCTTTGTTCAGCTTGGAGAAGAGGAGACTGAGGAGAGACCTCACGTGGTCTTCAACATCCTCATGAGGGGAAGCAGAAGGGCAGGTACCGATCTCTCCACTCTTGTGACCAGTGAGAGGACTTGAGGAACAGCATGAAGCTGAGTCAGAGGAGGTTTAGTATAGGTATCAGGAAAAAGATTTTCACCCAGAGGGTGGTTGGGCACTGGAACAGGCTCCCCAGGGATGTGATGACAGCACCAAGCCTGACAGAGTTCAAGAAGCATTTGGACAATGCTCTCAGGCACATGGTGTGACTCTTGGGGTGTCCTGTGGAGAGCCAGGAGCTGGATTCGGTGATCCCGATGGCTCCCTTCCAACTCGGCATATTCTACAATTCATCTACAGGAAAACACTTGCTGTAGACCTTTATATTTAGAAATGTCTTCTCTTCATGTAACAACAAGAAAATACTTGAAATCTGGCATGTAGTTAAGAGAACTGGGAACAAACCAAATTTCAACCTCAATAAACATACGTAACTACTATAGATTTCAATCTAACCCACGCACAAAGTTTTACACATACTACAAACAGAAACAGAAGGTATCAGCAAAAGACTATTCTTACATTGTTTCAAATTAATTTGCAACTATACAATTTTAATTGTAATATAAAAAGGGAAGGAATATAACAGAACAGGTATGAAGAGAAATATTTTCCAAACTTTTATTTGTGCACATTCATCAGGTGAAAAAGATAACTTTTACAGCTTCTTTGGTGCCCAATATTCAGCATACAAAAATGTAAAAGACTATTCACAAATAAAACACAAGCTCAAGCTAAAAACAAAAAAAAAGTCTTAAAGGTAGTGCACATCGTGACAGCTTTGCTTATGAATACACAGAAATTACTGCAAAAATAAATAGAACGTCTTTTTAAAAGCAGCAATTTCATATCTTGTAAACTTCCATTTTTTACAATACAGCACTGTTAAGAGTAAAATCCAAAAGAACTGGAGTCTATACTGTGGCCAAGAGCAAGTAAAAGAGTCTGTATTCCTCTGCTATGGTTGGTCCAGTTTTCCTTTTTGCTTTTAGTCCAATGTGCAGCAGTCTCTGAAGGTGCTCGGTTAGGGAACCTAACCATCAAGTGGTGAATTACAAAATTTATTTCCTGCTTTCAAACACGAATGGATAAATCTGTTCCACAGCACTGGCAACAGCCTTTACGTTTGGCCCTGAGACACAGTTAAAAAAAAAAAAAAAGGCAGTAGGAAGAGAAAAAAATCAGGGAATCAGAAATTAAAACAACAGTACCTTTTAAAAAAATGAATATTACTAGCAATCACACCTTCATACCATAGACAATAATAGCTTCTCCCCCATTTATCCCAATTTTAAAAAGTTTTTCTCTGATCACTTTTCATGTGAATATCTTTCCCTGTGAGTAAATCTGCAAGATGTTCTACATTTGTCAATGGATAGATTACAGTTAAATAATACTCTCATTTGATTTCAGAACAACTTGGCTGATTTTCAATTTACTGGCTTAAACAGCCCAGAGAAGAGGCTGAGTGGCAGAGGTAAAATAAGTTCTTTTACTTATGTCAATCTTCTACAAATTTGTATTTCTTCAAGCCTAGCCACTTTTAGCTCTTACTTTAAAAACCTACCAACAAAAGCTACTGTTAAATAATGCTGGATTTAACTGAAGTACATTTCAAGCAAGGTTATTTTAGGTTTGAAAATTATAGACTATTACTTTCTATCCCATGTTTTGCAAATGGCTTCATCACTGATCTCAGGACAAAACCTGCAAGCCAGGGAATGGTTTTATCATCTCAGGATGAAGCATATGAAGGTTATCTAACATGATCTATGATAAACCAGGCAAAGAAAAGGAAAAATGACATAGCAATGCATTCTAGTGGTGCTAGACCACTTTACGCAGTGAAAAATTAAGATTGCAAGTAAGTGAGCAGTAACATGCCAGAAGATATTAATTCTGAATAGAAGCTGGGTGATGCAGATAAAGGAGAACAGCAACTTCTCACATGCTTTGATGAGTAGGAACTCAGGGTTTTTGTAATCCCACTTTAGACTTCAAGAGTTTTTTTTCAAGTATAGAGAGCTCTTCAAAATTACTCCCCAAACCAATAAATTAAGCATAAGTTATTTAAGTAATTATTGTTCTACACGCTCAGTCAGAAAGCAAATGGACAAGAACAGGATTCTTCCTATATTTTCAAACTGGTCGAGTGAGGCACTCAGCTAAAACAAGCCTGGTGAAAGATACCTGTCTTCTGGATACATACTGTACCCTCCTTAAATTTGGCTGCTAATAGGAAAGAAAGTTCCTAGGAAAGGAGAAGCCTTCAAAGAGAGAATATGAGTAGACAAATAGTTCCAGCAAAAAAAGCTATGCTCTCTAAGGCTGAAGAGATGTAAAAACAAGATCATCAGTCGAGGGCATAAGTAGGAAGAGAAAAACAAAACAAAACAACACAAGTCCCCTAAACAAGCCCCTCATTTCTCATTTCAGAGTCAAAGAAACAGTACTTCTTTCTATTACATGCTAGTGATTTTTATTATCTTTTTTAAAGAGTAAAGTAATTAAAAAGTAATGAAAAAAGTAATGAAATCTTTTTATACATGTCCCGTAAAAAGAACCCACCTTCCTGGGTTTTCTGTAACATTTCTAATTATGTATCTCAAATAAAACTTTCTGCATCAGAGGTATTACAAGTACTGGTGCTACAAAAAAATGAATCTTTAAAAGAAACTTCACCTGAACACACTTGAGAAGGAGTGCACTAAGGCTGAAAAGTAATTTTAAACATTTTTAGAGTAAGAAGTGCAGGACTCAACATTTTTTTCCTCTAGAAGAGAGGCAAAGCAGAAGCCTACAAAATCAACAGAGGTCTGAGGTAATTTTTCAAACTCACTGCAACAACTGAACTAAGAAGGATTCAAAGCTTCTATGTTTACCATATTTACCTTCATATTTGAAAGGAAAATTCTGCAAACATTAAAGCAATTTTGCAAGCAATGAAGTAATAAGAATCTTACAAAGAAGCCGAATATCAGTAGGAGATGGACAAGACATGATAATAGCTTTTCATTACTACAGTGATGCCAAAAGGCTTCTTATTTATTTGAAATTTAGTTTCTAGTTTTGGCTGGACCAGTTGCACTGTTCTAAACATACAATGCAATCTTGAAATACTTTTTAGCCCTTCATTTATAGATTACTGAATCTGATGGAAGTTTGTCTTCTTTAGAAAACACTGCTTCCAGTATCTTGTGGGAAATGTTCAGCATAAACATAAGCATTTGTTAAGGAATTAAATCTGAAAATAAAAAAATCCTTACCCAGCTTCTGAGCCAGTAGCTGAGCTCTAACAACTGCAAGAAATAATTCCTGCTAAAGTGATACACAGGATTTTTTTTTTTTTTTGTGTGTAGCATTTTAACATGTATTCTCTGAAAAACCTAACTTCTTGTACCTGGACACAGTGATGGACATCTCAAAAGCAAACAGAAAAGAGAATGAAAAATTAAAATGATAGAGAAGAAAAAGATGGCACAGCCTCTCCAAGACCCATGACAATCATATCTCTGATTACATGGGAGAAATCACTGATGCCTGATTCACTGGTGGTTCTCTTAGCTGAGCTTTAACAGAAGAGAGTACAAGTCTGAAGAACTGCAAATATTGATCAGCTTCTTTTATGACAAAATGCTATGCTATCGTAAGAGTTTCCATAAATATGCAGTTTGGAAATATGTATTTATGAAAAGAATGTTAATGCTAAATGCAGGGTGGATAGTGTCTCTAGAAATGGAAGAAAAAAAGGAAGAACATGCAAATACTTAAATAAACAATAATTACCTGCATTCTTAAGGGCTATCTTACTTTTCATTTAATTTAAAAAACAGACTGCGTACACTCAGTCTAACTAATTTTTTGAACTTACCAATAACACTTTCTCTACAACTCTTCTGTCACTTTCACTCAAAAACAAACTAGGTGCTAGCAGGAGGAAGCTAAATCCATTCAACGTTATCTTTTGACTGTTTTAAACATCTTGCTTTCCCAAAACTACTGGCTCTAAAGTTAAATATTCCCAACAAGTTAAGTATTTATTTTTTTACATTAAAATACCTGTAACTGTGATACTGCCTGTGGAAAAAATCTGTAAGGTAGCTCTGAGAGATTTTATTCTGTAACACACGGCAGGATGAAGTTCTGGTTCATAACTAGAAAACAAAATGAAAAGTAAAAAAGAGAGATCTAGAAATGAAAAATAAAAGCTTAAGAAGTATACCAGGACTAAAATTCTTTAAAATTGTACATACCTTGCATGAGGTCTGTTATTCTTCGTAAATTCTGGCAATCTGATCTCAAAGGGCATGTTGCACACTGCTAAAACATTCACAACTTTAAAATCTGTGAAAATTACCTTTTCAAAAGAGAGGGGAAAAAAATACATTAGAAATTTACTTTACAGCAAGTCAGATGCGTGGGTCAGGAAAAAAAAGAAGAAAGACAAGGATACTACTTAGAATATTTTGATGAGTCAAAATAAAAACCTTGAGACTGATGCCTTTCTAATAGGCATCTAAAGAGAACTTAATGGACTCGACTCACATTATCCTTCTGTGGTAGAGTAACTGCTGAGCTAGGTATGTCACAGTCCTATCATGGTCACTACAGCAGTATGGTTTTAGTAGTTTAAGGATGAGACAGAAACATCTCAAACTGCTGTACTAAACACCTCCCCACTGAAAAGAAACTAAATCTAACAGCTCATGGAACATCAAAGTAAGCAGAGAAAAAGCTTAAATATTGTTGCAAACTTTTATAATGCTTTGTTGCTGTACACCATTTGTATTAATGCTAAGAACAAAGGTGACAATTGTTTTGCTTTAAATGCCCAGTGGCCAGTAGAGCAAACTGGTTTTCTACTCTGTAACTTTCTGAAACCCAACTCAAATTATTTAAATAACTTTCAGTTATTCTTTACCACAGACACTTTAGATGACAACAAAATAGCCAACAGACAACTGCTGTACAAGGAAACCACACTGCTGAGAGGTCAGTGTTGGCAGTGTCACTGGGAAAACTTTTGCTCATTTTCTGAGATTGCCTAAACTTTAAACGGCCATTCCTCTACGAGTTATACTTTTAAGAAAGATATTTTGAAAGATAGGTAGAAAGAAGCAACTTAGCCTTAAGTCCACCTAATCTTCAAACCTGCTCACTTTATGACAAAACTTGGAAGGATGAGGGAAGTACTATGCACCTCACTGACTTAACATTCCATTCCAACTTTAAAGGGCTGGCTGCAAAGCCCACATTTGTGACAGCAGGAGCGTCACACTTTCGCTGGGGTCTGACACAGCATTACCAGCATAGGCTGCCACCACTGCCTTTACGTACTATAATCAAAAGTAGTCTCTCCCTGAAAATGACAGCTACTGTGTCTGTTTAATTGTCTGTCCCTGAACTGAACCTGTGTGTAAACAGCACAACAGACTATCAGGAAGTTTTAGAGCACCAAGTAGTATAATTTTAAGTGGTTCATGTTGCTGTTTTTCAACCTTTACTATGAATGCAAGTGGTGTTCCTGACTGGTAATGTTAACCCAAACCCAGATAAAAGAGGGTGTTTCCTGTCCTAAGTATTTTATTTAGTTTATTTCCAGCTGTGCAACGTGACATTGCAGGACCACTTTTTTTCCTTCCTCTTTTATTTAAGAGGGTCAAACTTGTCCTTATTAAGATGGAAATGCATATGCTATGCCATCAGAAATGAGTGAAAATTATGTTCAAATAAAATAAAACAGTTTCAGCATTTTCCAAATAAATCTTTTGAGATACGGTAAATTCTGTCTAAGACACATCTGTGGGTGGTTCATATATTTAACAATATTATTTTGTTTTTCATTACCCAGTGAAGAGGCACTTCTCTGAGCAGCCAAAAAAACCACAAAACAAAACAGATTCTCTTTAAGCAGCATCTGGAAAATGTATTCTGACACAAGAGGGGTATCTGAGTGAAAACACGTTAACTACTAAATCATTATGCTCCCTCTTCTTTGTTTCTTTCTGAAAAATGAACTACCAGTATTATTTGAGTCATGCAAGTCCTTTTTCATCAGAATTACCTGAAAGCCTAGTTTCTGTAGACTACGAGCTAGTCGTCTGGCACCAAATTTAGCCTCTTCTTCACTATAAAGCAGAAAAGGATTTAACATTAACAGAAATAGAGTATACAGTTGTGCTCACACACCACAAATAGCTACCCAGACTACAAAATTAACCATTATATAATGTAGCACATCAAGCATGATTTCATGGACAGCCTTCACTTCATCCTACTGTAAGTATCACACTTTAACTAGACAGACATTACAATGGAGTCCTTCATGCCCTGTTTGAAGAATATCTTGGCACTTGGCTCCAGCTGAAGTGAGAGACATGTTTTAATCATATATGATTCTAAGTACCTTTAACAAATAAATAAGATCATGGGTAGTCTGGAGTTAACAACCTGAACAATTCTCTTTAATTTTGGAACAGAGATCATACACAGAAGTATGCAAATTACTATTTTACCTTAGCCTATTCTTAATTCAAAATGCAGACATATCTTAAAGGAATTCAGCTCTAAGAGTTTAGTGAGTGTCAGATGTATCTGACCTGAAAGTCTGCTTTTGCTTCTTTCCAGTCCTTCAACACTGTAAAACTTCATTAAATTCAGGTGGGGTTTTGTGAAGAAATAAGAGAGATCCTCAGTAAAGGTCATCCCTTCCCAAGTCTCAGCTTCTAGTTAAACACACTGAATTCTCAAAGGCTTCTAAAATCTCTTTAAAGTTTTCATAATAAGGCAGTTTTCTGTGCTGCTCTCCCAAGAAGGCTAAACTGATGTTAAAGATTTCAGCACTGTCTGGGGCAAGCACTTCACATAGAAAACTTCCTCCCAAATACATATCTTGACAAGGATCTACATGTGATCCAGTGTGAGCCAATCTAAGCAGAAGCAAGTATTGCTTCTTCTTCATTTACAACGCCATATTTTAAACTACACAAGGATTTAGAGCTAGAGAAAGAATCTTCACAAACTCACCTTGTGGCTCCTGTGCAAATAACTTTTCCTGAGGACCAAATTGTGGCCGTAATCCTAGGTTTCCTAAGCTTCATTAAAACCTTCTAAAAAGAAAAGTAGAAAAATTGGGAATTAGCAGTAGTTCAATCTTATGTTTGAAAGGTTACAGAAAAAAAAGTTACCTGTTACCCAAATCAACTACAGTTACACTAAAACTCAAAATTTTTGATAGGCTTGAACTGCTTTTTCATATATTTCAGTAATTAAAAAAACCCTAGCTCCTGAGAAGAGCAAAGTAAGCATGAAATAGCCAAAGATTCACAGGACACAAAATAGATTAAATTAAGGTATTTTTCATTGAATAAAAAGCTGAAAACTACAAGCGCCATGCTGATTTTTTTTTTTAAATTAGAGTAATTTGACATTGCTGAGTCCTTATCAAGATATATTTTCTTGATATAGCCAGCAAATTTTGGGAGGCAAAAAAGACCCTGAGGTGTAAGAGGCTTCACATACACTGTACCTCACCAAGTGCTGTCTCCTGAGACAGCATTTCATTACTACCATTACTGTACAAGTAGTACATTAGTAACTAAATACCACAGCAAAAGAAACAGAGAAAGAAAATTCTGCTTTTCTCTATCCACCATACCCAGGTATTAGGCAGAAGAATGTTTAGCTTAAGAACATTTCTAAAAACAGATAACTGAGGTATGCTGAATCTCTTACCCCAACATCACGCTTGTATATCACATTTGCTCCCTCTAATGCAATCTTCCTCAAGTTTAAATGACATCTTGTTCTAAAAACACACACTACATTTGTGATTAAAATGTCCAGTGCAACATCACTGTCCGCATCCATTGGGGTGATTTACAACTCAATTCTCCCACCAGCTCACCACGAAGTTCACATCCTGAGAAGCAAAAATGATAAAATTATACATACCAATAGAAAGTTGCCGATTAATGCCATTGTATACATTTACCCCTTAAAAGAGACAAGAAACAGAAGTCACTACACTCTGACTCATTTACCAGTGTCAGGGGAAGGGGAGGCCTGCATCCTTTGTGCTAGAGAATAGGAGGTAACTTGTTCAAAGCCACGTTGCTAGACTTAACAGACACACACACACACACACACACATACGAGGACTTTAAATTGCCAGTTAAATATGTTACAGTTCTTACTAAGTATATTAAGACAGCGTGAAGATTACTGAAACTTCTTCCATAGCTCCAGTGGATAATCTTTCCTCAGCTCGTTTGAGGATGTCATTAGACACCTCAGGAAAATACACTTCTCTGACTGCTAAAGTTGATAACTCTGAACAGTTTGACATTTGTGTTAGAATGGATGAGCCTATGAATAACTTTGAACTAACACCGGTTACACAAACTGGAGTCTGTAGACAGCCTGCTACCACAGCTTTCCCATCTTCATCCAGCACTCCTGGCCTATCTCTCCCAATAATACCATCAAGCAAACTATACAAAATGTCCTCGTGGCAGCACCGGCCTGGGCTGACCCTCTGCACTGCCCACAGAAAGGCAATGCACGGGCAGAGCGAGATGGAATTTTTCTGAGGAAAAAAAGCACGGGCAACTGTGAAGGCACAGGGTGGCTGCCCAGTGCATGCACTGCAAGCCTAAGGCACCCAGGAAGCATCCAGGCTGCCCATGCACGACAAAGGCAACAGTCCTCACACACACCTCAGCTGGGAAGGAGAATCCTAGCACCAGCAGATGGGCTACCGCTCATCTCAGCCCAAGAAAGCCCGACACCTCTTCAGTAACCAGACAAAGCCAAGACAGCAGGTATCTCAAATGGATCTCAGGTGAAAAAATGAGAGGGGACAAGAGCAAGATCATTGGTATACTATGAAAAGTATTTTAACATCTTAGCCGTATTTCATCCAAAATAAACAAAAAGGAAAGCAAAGAACAAAATCAAAGAAAAACTGCCACATATGTGAAATGTTCCACAGGGTCATCACCATGGAAGAAGCAGGACACTATGTATCAAGAACAATAACATACCTGACAGATGTATTTATATGATTTAAAATGGTTTGGCCTTATCAGAAATCCTCAAGATACAACATCAATGTTATTATCAGTATTTTCATCTGACGATGCCTTCCTAAACATCATGCCAGTCTGTAATTGAGAACTCAAGGTGCATCTTTGACTACCACTCACTGACAAGACAGAAGTAACAAACGACATGGCAGATGTGCACAACGTACCGGGTCAGCTGCTGTGGTGGTTACTGCTTACACTCTGCAGCTTGTTCCCTGCTGAAAGAATTATTCTGTAATTGTTGGCTTGTCCAATATTAAAAAAAGAAAAAGAAAAAAAGGCAAGATAGATGATAACACAGAAAAGAGATGAAGAAACAGCAACAGGAAAACAGAAAAACCAAAGGTTACATGTGGGGGTGGAGGGAATGCAGGCAAAGAAGAGAACAAGGAGTAACTAATTAGTACTCCCAGATCCCTTTTTAAATCTTTTTTATTGAACCAAAAATTACATGAATCCTCAAAGTTAGAAATTACTTATCCCATCTGGTTTTGATGGACTACTACAGATTGGGCAAGTAATTTATGGCACCAGATCCAAAGATAGCACATGTGCAGATTTTGAATGGCATGCAGGCAGGGCCAGCACAGAGCTGGAACCCGTGGCATCTTCACAGAGGCATTTGTTTTCCACCCTGGCTCCAACTCCTGGCTCTTGCTGAGTTCAATTACTGGAACCCAGGAAAGATTGTCAACAAGATACCTTCAATCAGCAGCGTCTCCCAGCGAGCATCTGCTGGCACACTCAGCCTCTACATTCTGAAAGAACATCAGCATCGTGCATAACACCATCGAAAGGCAGCTAACATCTAAGCAAACCATAGTGTTGTATGATAATGCCCCCATAAAATATGGCTTATCTTAAAAAGATCCAGGGAGAAAAATCACATGCTCATCCAGAACAAAGGGAAAAGTGGTTGAAAAGAGAGGAAAATTACAATTTAAGAGAAAAAGATCTATTATTAAGGCACAAAGGCGGCTGCGGAGCTGTCAGTAAGGATGTTTTCAGCAATTACATTGTATCTTGGTTAGAAGTACAATCTACTTGCATAGATATTAAGAGGAAAAAACTTACAGGGATTACTGTGGTGTGCCCCCATTTTAATTAGCCATGTTCTGAACACTCAACACAACAGATACTAAGGGAGGGGCTCTTTAATTTGAAATTGTATATGCTATGGCAATGATTTTGAACACATCCCTTCCTATCAAGCATACAAACACAATGTTAAAAGTCTTCCAAGGCGTGGTTTGGAAAGATTGGGTAAACCAAAATGTTTCTAGGCTTAGATACTTGTGATGAAGCAGTAAGCAAGCATTAACATATCACAATCTTCAATTAAAGCATTCATTTTAATGTCTCACACCTTACTTACAAAAAGAGGAAAACCAAAAAAAACTACAGAGAAGATGTCCTGATACCTTTCTTTTGGAAGCCTTAAATAACTTCAAATTCAGAGGAACATGAGAACAAAAGCAGCTTAAACGTTCCTTAAAAATAAAAATACATGGACTACATTGGAAAAAAAAAAGAAATAAGAATCTGAAGAACATATTTACAAAAAGGTCTAACAAAGTCCAAGAAAGAAAGACATTGCTCTTATTTACGCGTATCTCCAGCAAGCATGACCAGCTGGAACATTCTGATCCTCCTCTTTCCCAGCTGTCTCTTGTATTCTCTGCTGTTCATACACACTGCTGTAGCACTGACTGTTATTCCCCAAAACCTGACTTTCTGCATTTCCATATCTTTTCTGCGAAATGTGGAAAATAGTGCTCCTTACATATAAGCCTATTTATATTCCATACTTATGCAGTTACACTTGCAGAACAGAGAAGTTGAGTAGAAACCAAACATCTGTTTTTTTCCAGTTCTGGATTTGCAAATGCTTAAGTTGATTTTATTGAGCTCAGCTTAGGTTTTGTTGATTAATTTTGGCCTTTTTAGGTTCTCTCATCTGAACTGTAGAATTTTGGCAGTCTAAATCTCATTTCTAAAATTATGTTTTGCCAGCTAATGCTAATTTAATAATAGGTTAAATTTGAAAATAATTTGTCTACGTGTACAGAATTTCTTTTAAATTATGTACTTCATTTGACTTTCTCCAACACAATAATCTAGCTAACTCTGATTTCAAGTTGTTATGCACCAGCATAACACAATCTACCCCAACAGAAAAAAACAAGTTTAAGTACATCTCTGCAGAAATTCACACACGTTACTTATCAGGGAGATTTTAGTAGACTGTTCTTTCTTTTCAACATAGATTTCAGGGATATATCTGGAATATTACCCTAAGTGGAAGGAAAGAAAGAAAGAAAGAAAGAAAGAAAAAAAAGGTAGATAAAGTATGATAATTAACACAAAAATAAGAACAACAACAAAAGCTAATGCAAGGATATTTGACACTGTAATGTATCCTACACTGAAACTAGAGAAACTCCACAGAATAAGAAATACTTTGGAGGGAGGAATGAACACTCAAGTTGTTAAAGCATTACCTCTACATCCACTGTTAGAATCACAGACATACTATTTTAGATACTCTATAAACACATGTGAAGACAAAACACCCTGCACGGAAATCTTACAATCTTAAAAAAGGCCAGCACTCTGTCTTCAGAAAGTTCCAAACCAACCACAGCACCATCATCAAAGGAAAAGGAAAGGCACTTGGGATGGGGTTTATAAACAAAGTATTATTTTAAGCTCTTGACTACCTTTGATCCAATAAACTCGGAGCTATAAAGGTAGATGGGGGATATCTAACAATGGTTATGTTAATGTCAGAACAGTTTAATAAACACCTTTTTCATCAGCAGTCTAAGTATAAGCAACTTTTACCGGTTATTTTTAACCTTCCTCCAAAGCAATTCACAAACTGACCAAATCCACAAACAATTCCAACAGCCCAGCTGAAGGAATATTGGTCACTACTGCGTCAGTAGGCATTTGTCAAACTAATGCCTGAAAGGCATCTTTGAAGAAGTTAACATGAACCTCTACAGGACGTTTCCATGTGAGAATGGAGAATAAATAAAGCCTGTCAGGAAGGGGGAGAGATTATTACATCCTTCCACTGAAGATGTGCCTTTAAAGATTTGTGTTTAGCCCCCCCAGGAAAGAGGCCCATATGAAACGCTGGAGGTGACAGACCTCTGAAATCTGCTTGAATCCTTAGACACAGTATGGTCACAGTGGCTGGAGAATGACTCCGTGAAACCAAGAGCAACACAGCTACTACTGTCTGTGCAGAACATCCTCTGCTCCAAACAACTTTCTTAGTTCCAGCCACTGAGCTAGTGGGGCATGCTTTTACTTTCTGTTGCAACAGCAAGTTAAACTGTGCCTAAAGCAAAAATAAACATATTGAAGCCACTATTCTCACTTTTCAGGATTTGCAGAGTCATGACTATTTATATTTCAGGGGAGAAAATTTTCAAATACGTGCAAAGCCAGTATCAAAAGAGGGATTTGTTCAATTAGATCCATGCACAGAGTGATAATATCAGCTATATCATAAGCAAATAGGACTTCAATCCTGCTCTTGGATAAGCCTACTGCATCTCCGTGGGGTCGTCCAACACAAATCCCTTTGCAAGAATAAAACCGAACAGTGTACAGAGCAAGACAAGAAAGCGTACTTTAAATAATTCATAACATGCCATTTTCCTCAAATCTTTCTCTCATCAAACACTCCATTCATATTCAAAGCAAGATGCACTTGAACTCAAGTTTGTGCCATCTTTCCCTTAGAACATCCAGGAATACTTGAATGCCAAGCACTAAGAAGAATCCTTTTGGTCTTTATAACACGTGGAAAATCATCCTAAGCATGACAAAAGTCTGAACCAACAAGTTCGGTGGCCGTTCCAAAATGATGAAGCGTTGTAAGAAAGGTAAAAATGTTTAGCTGTAACAAAACATTTTAAGGAAACGGGTAAGCCTCTCCCCCCCTCCCAGTCAAACATTTTT
>VWZN01001208.1:257488-271866 GCA_013396955.1 Regulus satrapa | reverse complement strand
TTTCACTGCACATTTCAAGCAACGTATTTAAAAACCCCACTTGGCGTTTTCCAAGCAGCATTTCCTCGACTCAACCACCAAGCCTAAGAATCACAGAATCAGGTCAGGTCAGCAGGGACCGCGGTGCGTGGTCGGCGCCGAGCTCCCCGCTCCAGCAGGCTCGTCCCACAGCACGTGGCGCAGGATTGTGTCCGCACGGTTCTGGAGTATCTCCGGTGAGGAGTGAATCTCCACAACCTCTTCTGGACAATCTGTTCCAGTGCGCGGTCACCCGCGCTGTAAGGAAATTCTTTCTCATGATCGGCTGGAGCTTCCTGTGTATCAGTTTCAGCCATTGCCTCGTGTTCTGAAGCTTGCAAAACTGCTAACAGGCTTCGGCTCTATCTCACGTCCAAGGCGGCGCCTTTGCCGGCGAAGCCGCTGGAGAGCTGATGCGGTGCTCAGCTCACGCCTTGCGAACACTCGTGGCACGACCGGGCGTTGCTGTGGGGCGCTGGCCTTGGCCCCCCCTTAGCTGTCTGCAGCCCGCTTGGCCTGGCCTGGCCTGGCCTGGCCGCTCNGACCGCGGTGCGTGGTCGGCGCCGAGCTCCCCGCTCCAGCAGGCTCGTCCCACAGCACGTGGCGCAGGATTGTGTCCGCACGGTTCTGGAGTATCTCCGGTGAGGAGTGAATCTCCACAACCTCTTCTGGACAATCTGTTCCAGTGCGCGGTCACCCGCGCTGTAAGGAAATTCTTTCTCATGATCGGCTGGAGCTTCCTGTGTATCAGTTTCAGCCATTGCCTCGTGTTCTGAAGCTTGCAAAACTGCTAACAGGCTTCGGCTCGATCACGTCCAAGGCGGCGCCTTTGCCGGCGAAGCCGCTGGAGAGCTGATGCGGTGCTCAGCTCACGCCTTGCGAACACTCGTGGCACGACCGGGCGTTGCTGTGGGGCGCTGGCCTTGGCCCCCCCTTAGCTGTCTGCAGCCCGCTTGGCCTGGCCTGGCCTGGCCTGGCCTGGCCGCTCCACACGCACTCCGTGACCGAGCCGGGCGCTCAGCGTCGGCCGGGCAGGAGGCAGCAGGCATTCGGGGCTCAGCGCAACAGCGTGCCGCCAGCATTGCTGCTCCATACGGGCACTGTGTTGTTCTGCAGCAGGACTCCGGTCACTGCCTCTTGTCTTAAAATAAAAAAAGAGTTCAGTTTTAGTCGTTTGGCTTGGGTTTTGATTGTTTGTTTTATTTTGAAGTTACTTTATTTGGTATAGTCCGCAGCAGTAACCTGTGGGTGCTTTCTGCTTACCCCGAGTGAAACAAAGATATGAACGGGTGACAGATAAGTCTCAAATGTGCCCACGTCCCATGAGTTCTGCGAGGCTCCCAGTACTCTTTTTTTTTGTTGTTTTATTTTGTTTTTTTCCTTCCCTAATGCTAAAACAACTAAGGTAGGATTGCTGCTTTGCACTCTTTCAATGTGCAGAGTGTTTCATCCTTGCACAGTGAGCATACAGTGCATGCTTAGAGGGCAGACAGAATGGGACACAGTGGGGGTGCCTGGATGGCACTGATTCCCGCTGTCCAGGACGGTCCTCTAAATCTGGCACTGTGCTGTCTGTAGGTAGTAGAGCCTGTGATGAACTACCTTTCAGCTACACTTATATTTTCTCCTGGAAAAGCTGTTGTGCTTCACCTGGAAGCCAGGAAAGTGCCTGCAATGTGGCCCATTAAGGACTCACCGCCCAGACTGACGAATGAAACAGATGTCAAGTTGACTTCAGATTTATAAAGAATATTTGTCTTCATATGAAAAAATATATAAATATGTATTTATATGGGTGTACGGCAGAGTATTCACTGAACTGACAATTTTCTGAAATTGAGGTTCTGTAATTATGTACTTTGCTTATGTGACATGGTCGCAAAATAGCTTTAATTAGGATAGAAGGAACAGTATGAAATTCAAATTTTGAATTCTTCAGAGTTGGCGTGTTTTCTTCTGCTAGATTCAGTTTAATCCCTGAAACGCATGACTAGGTTCGCTTGTCAAAAATAAGTATTTCAAGTTCTCACTTCAAATCATCTGGGAGTACGTGGTTTCCCTCTCCCGTTCCCAGGCTGGCTGCACAGCGGCGTGGGACAGCGCTGCCACCCTGTGGCTTCCTACAGACACGGATCCACGCCGATCCACCGCCTTCGGGTGAACACATGCGAGCAAGGCAAGGTTTTGGAAACCAGGATTCTGAAATTACTGCCTTTAATCTTTATTTTCAGAGTTCAGTAACTCTGCACGGTGTCTCCAGCGCTTTTACAGAGTGCCTTAAGGCTGGTTTTGCTCTTTATGGGCTTCAGGCTCTGAGTCATTACAGTTACGCAGCCAAAGTGGGGTAGGGTGCTGTGATGTCTTCACTCTAGTAGTTCTTTCAGGTCACAACAGATGATGATTTATTTTTTTCTGAATAGCTGATCACATCGGCAAGATATGAAGAAAATCTTTATAAACAGTGATTTTGCTTGAATTTTGAATAAGCTTATGTTTTTTTCAGTGTAAGCTTAAAGGTCTACAGAAGTTCAAAACAAAATATCTGCAAGCGCACACTGCCACTGGCTGTCTCCACATGCTTGCTCTTTTTGGGGTATAATTTCTTCTAGCACGTATTCCTCAGAATAGTGCAGTCCTTCCTGGATGTAAAGAAAATGATTTTTGCTGATGAAGAGATGAACCCTTATAGTTTCAGAGTTTTGACTGTTTTGTCAGCCTGAGCTTTTCCTGTTTAGACTAGGACATGTTCCAAAGATTGCATCTTTAGATATATATTTGGAAAATGTGCAAATGTAAGCAAGTAGCTATGATCATATTAACGTGGAATGCAAATAAGGTGATTTGGCACCTACCTAATTTGACTTGTAAGGTTTATCAGTTGTGCTGCAGTTTTATTCTATATCTATATACTTTACAAGACTGGTTGTCCTCTTGTTGCCTTCTTCTCTTCCTGGTCTTCATTCCTCCACGGACCTCTTAAGTTGGCTCCATTGGCTTCCTCTGCTAGACTGAGATGCCAGGGGTCTGGATCTTCATGAGATTCTAACCAGATGCTGTATGACATCAGACAGAGAAGGCACAGAGGCCATTTCTGACGCAGACTCTTCCTTACTGCATGATTTCATTCTCCCATGCCTTTG
The DNA here is from genome assembly GCA_013396955.1 of Regulus satrapa. Classification (NCBI taxonomy): domain Eukaryota; kingdom Metazoa; phylum Chordata; class Aves; order Passeriformes; family Regulidae; genus Regulus; species Regulus satrapa. Next base: position 268,708 of record VWZN01001208.1, on the reverse strand, counting down.
TTTTGCAATCACTTGTTTGGGAAGTAAAGAGGAGATGGAGATGTGGGGAGGGTGTTTCCTGTGCTTGGACATTCTGCAGCGTGGAATCGTGGGCTGCTTGGGACTGTCATTAAGAGTGCAGTAAAAACAAGGTAACTGAACTTTATGTCACCAAACCTGGGGTTTTTTTTTGTTCAGTAATTTCAGCAGTGTAAATGAATGAAGATGCAATTTCATTATGTTGTTATTGAGCTGTAGCTGCAGGTTTCAGTAAAAGGAAATCACTCATCAGACTGAAGCAAATTATTGGTTTTCTGGATTTTTCTATTTTTACAGGATTAACTTTCAATCAGATAAGATCCTGTGCAAGGTAGACTATCGTAAAGTATAGGGGGGAGAGAAGAAAGCTGGATGGCTCCCTGAGGCAGCTCACAATGAAGGCTGGCTGGAGAGCTTTCTGCAGCTGTGCTGTAAATACTGTGTCTGAGTGGAATACTGCATTAAAGTATTCATGTTTGAAGAGGAAGTACCCAGGATCAACCAGTGCCAGAGGATATTCCATGGAAATGACCTTTTGTGAAATGGTCATCAGCTGCAAATGTGATACTGCAGGTTAATTATGAGACATCTCCCGGGCTGGCAGCCATCAGGGAACGAGCAAGAAGTCAGTCAGGGGGGGAATCCTTTGCTCCAAGGCTTAGTTTATCAGGTGAAACAGTAAACTCAGCTGTGCCTTCTCACACCTCTCTCACTGTACTGATATACAGTATGGTAACTCACGCCAGTGCTGTTGAAGTTACCTCCCAGCTATAAGTGGCACTTTTACCAGCTCCACAATATTCAAATGTTGCTTCATTTTATAATATGTATTATTCTATGGTTGTTAATAGAAAATACAAGTATAGTTACTACATGGTATGTAAATATTTATGTCACATTTTTATATAGTGTGTATATATATTGCATAGTGTATATATCTGTATATTGCATAATATATATTGTTAGGTATACTATTTAATATTAAATAAGCATATAAAGAAAATGGCAGTGAATTAACTCAGCATAAAAGTCAAACTATCAGAATGAGACTTCTCTTAAGTAAACTTTACTGTAATTCAATACATATCTGTAGTTTCAGCCTCTATGACTTGAATGGTATTTACAGATTATGCATGCCGACTTCTGTTGGCAGTAAGAGAGAAGCATGGTGAAAGCAAAATCGGAAGACTGAGCGAGAGGGAAATGAGGAAGAAAAATGTGTGGGATGTTAGTAACATTAGTTCTTCAGTAGCTTCCCTGCAGTGCTGTGTGTATCTGTAGCCAAACTGAGGGTGTTTGCCTTGGCCCCCCCTGTCCAGCTTGGTTCCTACCCCAGCAGAACGATGTTGAGCATGTACAGACAACACCTACTGGCTGTCTGCATTCTTCCCATGGATTTAAGTAGAGGAATATCTTGATTCCAGATCTTGGGATGAGGTTAACTTGATGCTAATTGGCAATGGTGAGAAGGAGATACTGTGAGGGAATATGTCAAATGTTGGTGTCAGGCAGCTCACAGCTCAGGTAGAAAAGGTACTGCAGAGTTAGGTAACAAATGAACAGAGGTTTTCAATTACATAATTTAGGGTATAATATTGTTTAAATCTCTTGTTGTATTTGTTCTTGAACTTGACCTCTTGCTCCTAGTGACCTTTAGTCTTCATATATATTAGTTATGAGATACAAATACCAAAGAGGGTCCCCACTAAGAATTTTTGGCCCATAAAAGAAAGCAGTTGGATCTAGAAAACAAGTGAGAAGAGCATGAGACTGAGGTGAGATAAAGGCATCAATTGCTGTAGCTTCTAGGGCTGCAGTGACACTGATAAATAAAACAAGGCTGAGGCTTATCTTTCTTTACACTTGGGTTTTACCAGAATCCTTGCTGTGACTTTGTCCTGTCTGATTTTTTCCCAGAAAGTATCCAAGCATGGTTCTGGACTAGCCTATGCCAGGGACTGTTCTTAACCTTTGGTGAGTAGAATAAAACTCAGGTCTGTGTGGATGTGTCCCTAGACACAACACTGACTGCTGGGAGGCAGAGCATGGTCCGTAGCCTGGTTTATCTATTCTAGTAAGTGTAGATGTAGATATAGATATCCAGCCTGAGAGGATCACTCCCCACACCTTACTGATTCCTATCTTTGTACTGAGTTTAAAGAGCAAACATCCTTGGTGATTTCAGTGTGCCTAGGAGAACAGCCCACGGGTTTGTGCACCAAAAAAGCTGGTGACCTAAGCCTATTCCAAACTTACATGTGAACCTTCAGCCAGTCATTTGTCATCTCTTTTTCTTCCCATCTGTATAATGATAGCAGCCTCCTGTAGAAAAACATTTGGTCATGAAGGGACAGCCAAATGCTGCAAGATGACTCCTGTCTTCTGTGTACTTCGTGTATCGACTCTGAGATGCCAAGAGTGTAAAAGTCCCTATGTAAGAAAAAAACATGTTATCAGCAAGGAAGAACTGTTCCCATTCTGGTCACCTCGGCCATCAAAAAGCATCACAGGAAACAGGATGCTGCAGCGAGAAGCCGTGCTGACACTTCGATTGCTTGTCCCACATGATGGTCTTTGCCTCTTCCCTGACAGGGGAGGGAAGTGCTGCTGCAGCAGCCTGGGAAACCATCCAGGGACAGTTATCTGTGTGAGCACATCCCTGGGAACGCTCTTGGCCTGTGCCCACTCCTCCTCCCCTGCTGCTGCTGTGCAGATGTTCCTCCCAGGAAAAGGCAGCTGCAGCTCTCAACCTCCTGGTTTCCATCTCCCCGGTGGTCTGGCTCCACCCGTCTGTGATGGAGCTGCTGATAGTTCCTCCCTTCCCCAACCCATCCTGCTTCGAGGACTGAGCTGTTGTAATCAGAGGAAGAGGAATTATTCTATGCCTTTTTCTCCCTTTCTTCTTGTTTCCTGGCTGTGTAGCTATACCCTTGCTTTCTTTTCCTAGTATTTCTGAGCCTTGTTTATTAAACAACTTGTAAACAATCAAGAGAAAACTCAAGACTGTAGATAATCCATATTTACAGTTGGATATGGTCTAATACTTTACACAACAGCCTGAGGTCTAAATAAGGATTTGGGTTTATTCTTTGCTCAAGGAGAAGATCCTCTTAAAATTTAAAGTGAAGGAAGGATTTGCACTGGTTTTTGTTTTCTTGCTTTTGTTATGATCTTTTTTTTTCCTTGCAAGGAGGTTTTGAGGATGGTGTAACTGAGTGCACGCATGCGCGTTGTCTTGAAAACACGTTAAATCTGTTTACAAGTTTCAGTTTAAGGGCAAAACCCTAAGGCAAGAAAATGCGTCATCCCTGGACTGTTGTGACCCTAGAGTATGTCTGGGCCGCATTTGGGAAATGGGATGACTTGCACGCCTGGGCCTACTCAAAGTTAGTTTTATACTCGGAGACGCCAGTGTCTGAAGTGAAACCAGTTACTTGCAGAACTCAGCTGGTTTTGCAGTCTGCTGGCAACAGTCCTCTCAAAGGTTACACATGGTTTTTCCCCATCCTTCCTGGAGCATAACTTTTAGGTCAGACCTATGGCATCTCAGAATTGCAGAAATTCCCCAAGCCATAACACATCAGTAGCTTTGCAGCACTAGTGACAAAAAAGTGCCATTATTACTGGTTGTGCCAATTCCCATCCGTGAATTATACTGGGCTGAAGTGCATGAAGCAGTCTGTGGCTGAAGAGTGAGCACAAGATGATATTTACCCTGTGGGCCTGCATTTGATAACACAGCCTTAATATAGGAATAGTTACATGGGCCAGCAATGGACACAAACAATTTGAATCTGACTGTTGGGAAAAATTACGTGTGGAGGATTTTCCAGGTATCTATATACATGGCAATTACAGGATGCTTGGTTGTTTGCTGCTACAAATTTCAATTTCATTGAAATTGAAATTCGTATCAATGTAATTGAAATTTCTTTTGGAGTCCTGTCCCTTTTGGGAGACCGTGAGTGCTAATCTGCATTCAGATATCCAGACAAAAATTACAATACCCAGTTAATTTTATCAGATGATACCCTCTACTTGTACACCAGATATATGTAAGTTTTGTTCTCTTCTAGAAAGTTTATACTTACAATTAGCTAGTGTATTTTGCATATTTATTTTTTTTTTTTTTACTACGAATTATAATGAGAGGAAATGAAAACAGGGTTTTGGAAAAAAAATGTAAATTTTGTAAAAGAGATGTGATTTGTTAAGAGGAAGCAAGTTCTTTTTTCAGGCAGACACAGCTGAGGGGTTACAAATACAAATACATCAAGTAAAACAGTGCTTGTGATCTTATAATTATGTTCAGGATTCAAACTAGCTTCCCTGCAGAAGAAACCACACAGATTTTCTGTGTCTTTTATTTTCTGAGGTGAGCTGGGAATTTTAACCTTTGAGGCACTTTAAAGAATAAGCTATCTTGCATATGTTCTCCTTATGCACCTTGAAGTTTGAGGGCATGACCAGCACTGTGGCCTCGCTGCCCTAGTCAGCACCTAGAGCAGCACAGCATTTTGCAGGTGTCTGCAAAGTGGGTTTCTTGCTATGCTGATGCTTCAGGCTGGCAGATTTCAATCCCAGCGAGAGGATAAGATAAGCCTAAAAGGTGTTTTCTGTAAAACCTTACAGACTGTGAAAGCTTCTTTGAAGGAGCACAATGTCAGCACCAAACTCAGGAGCCTGAGCACTGAGTCAGTACTGCAAATAAAGGATTTGCTAGTCTAGCTGAATTGAAAAATGGTCATGAAGTAGCTGGGTTGAAAATGGATTCTTTACAAACAAACAAACAAACAAACAATACTAGTATTAAAATCAAATGGAACTAAGCTACTTTTATAGAGTTCCTATCTTAAAACATGTAGGTCCATAAGCAAATTTTCTATGAACTTGTATCCTGTGACTGAAGCAGCGTTTGTAGTTTCATCTACAGCTGACACTCTGCTCTATATGCTCTCCTATCCAATAAAGGCTGAGTTCAAGTTGAAACCCTTCCTTCAGTTGCATAATTTATGGACTTTTTCTTTACTCAGCTGCCTGTTTTCACACACACACACACACACACACACACATACACACACACACACACACACAAATATTAAAAATTATAGTAACTTAGTTATCTTTGAGACCTCTGTCAAATCTAGCTGAAATCAGGCAATGAGTTCAAACATTACTGGGAGGGAATGTATACAGACACTCACACAGCTGCATCTACATCCATGTAGATACAGAAAGATAAACCAAGTCAATTTTTTTTTCCACATGAAAAACGGATATAAGTATATTTTGGTAAATATTAAAATGCATTGCTTTGTACAGAAAAGCAAGAAAGCCAACAAAATATTTTCTATAAAGTCATTGACATCAATATTTAAACCTATTCCCCCTTTTCCTTAGCACATTTGTGAGTTCCTTTCTAAAGTATAAATTGTTTCAGTCAGACTAAACATACATTTTCTGTTTGCAAATATTTTGTGATAAAATTACACTCAACAGCAGAGTAGAATAATTTCATTCATTGTTGTCCTGAAGTGTGTAGTAGATCTCTTAATTCATCTAAGAAACTCGAGCTGTTGAAGAGAGCTGCCAGCACTGTGCCATTAACAGCGGGGTCTGTGCCCATAACAAAAGTGGTCAATGTACCAGGAGTTCCCAGCCACCTAAATGCCTCTGGAAAACATGTTATTTCTCTTCAAAATTGAGATAAATCCACTGATTGTTTTACAGTGAGAGTAAAGTAATTACTTCCCTTTCTGTGTACTGCTGGTTGCTTTTGTTTATTTCTTGTTGCTTTTTGTTTCTTTGTTGATGAACTGTTGCTCAGAGGCAAGGACTGAGGAAGGTGCAGGATGCTCGGGGAATGGTTTTGGTCCCCAGGGGAGACTTGCAATGTAGACTGCTAGATAAAGCGAACAGCAGTATGAGAAGCAACGGTGTCTACTGCTGGTGTGTACACAGTAGGCATCTTCAACACTTACTGTTCCTGCAGCTTCTGCACATGGTAACAGCTGTGTTCCTCACATTTCACCGGGTACCATTGGATTCCTCCCTTCCCTTTCTTCAATATTATATTTCAGGTGGCAAATGAACACTGCATAAGGGTAATTAGATGGGAAGATGCTGAGTGCAGTCAGCAAGAATTACAAGACAGGGGTGCAAAGAAGCGTGTGTTAGAATATTCTGAATTTACCTTAATTTTATGTGTATCTCAAATGTGTATCAATTTCTACTTTCTAGGAGGAAATCAGCACCTTGCTGATTCTTGACCAGGCATTGGTTAGTATGGATTTGAGATTTTGAGTGGTTAAATCCAATGGTTAGTTTCAATTCAGTGAGTAAATTTAGCGGTTAAAATATGTGTTCTCTGTATCATTCACCTGCACTCAGCGTAAGACGGGGGCCTCTATTCTGTCTCCCTTTAACATACCAACAATTCCCACTGAATTTCCCAGTGCCTGTGGCAAAGAAATCAGCACATCAGCCTGTTCAGCTGTGGTTACCAGAGCCGCTCGTCTCTTCAGCAAAATCTGCGGCTGTTGAGAGTCTGTGTGTGGCCGCAAAGTCAGCCAAGCCCCTGTGTGTAAGTGCGTGTCTCACCTGGCACAGTCCTGTTAAAAGTTGTGCATGGTCAGGCCAGGCACAGAGGTCTGCTCTTAATTGTGTGGCATGGAGATAAAGCCGTGCAAAAGTGAAATTAAACAGCTCTGCCCTTCACAACCGTTAGGATGATACAGCAGGTCCTGGCCCTTTTCATAATGAGGGCCAGGATGTTTGCACAGCCATCGGTTCATAGCGAGCTGCTTTAATTAAACCTAACCTAGCCCACGCATGAACCCGGGCTGGTGAATTTGGGTCGCCTGGAGGACGCGCCACCTCATCCAGTTATCTCGGAGGAAAGTGGGGGATGAGAATGAACACAATCCAGGCTGCACGGATGCCCGGGGCAGCTCAACACCGGCCTGCGGGGGGATACCCGGGGAGGGAGCCCCTCGGGAGGGTCTGTGGCCCCCGCGCTGCCTGTGACTGCGCCCCGAGCTCTGCCGCCGGCCCCCGCAGCTAGCGAGGACGGAGGGCTTGGTCCGGGGGACGGCCCTGCAGCCCTTGCTGCCCCTCTCCTGCTTTCGGCAAGAAAGTACCCAGGTATCAAACGGAACCGAGGGATGGTATTGAAAGAGCAAGTGAGGCGGAAATTTAAAGCCCCTCTGCTAATAATAACAGTATAAATAACCGAAGACATCTTGTAAACAGTGCGGTCATAACCCTGAAACATTAAACAGCGCGGTGGGATCTGGCGCATCAGCTGCCGGCGGCCGCTGCCGGTGCAGGGGGAGCGCCCCGCACTCCTGTTTATCTCAGCCTCATCTCCCACGGGCGCGCTGATCGATAGAGAGGAGATGTTTAAGTTAAAAATTCCCGGCGCTGAGGACCGACTGTACTTCATCNCGGGCGCCGGGCTGCGGAGCCGGGCCGGGCTCCCGCGGCGAGCTGCGGACCCAGTCACCACCTCCCCCAGGGCTTTGCTCCAGGTCTTTAGCTCCGGGGAAGCAGACCTCCTGTGGCCCGGGGCAGAGAGGCGGCATCCCCTGTAGCGCGACCGCTTCGTGGAGCGGCGGAGCCGGCGGAGGCTCAGTCCTTCCCCGGCCGAGCCCCAAAGTCTCAAACGAACACTTAACACCGCTCCGTGTTCAGTAGAAAGGAAGGTTTATTCACAGAAATAGAGCAGAATCTGCTTGAAGAAAATATATCTATATATCTTTAGGGTGAATTACTTCATAGAGATGACTGTCAAAGTCAGTTTTTCTAGGCATCTACATATTTCACAGGTCTCAGACAAAAGATACACGCGTGGTAGGTTTTGTTTGATCTCTGTCTTTTCTCTAGTAGCTCTTGAACCAGCAAGGCTGTGGTTGCAGGACACTCGACTGTACACGCATTTAATAAAGTTAAATAGAGTCAGGCTCTCTCGGGGTGGACGGAGTCTTTGCTAGGGCACATTTGGTCTCCTCTGCTCCGGGAGAGCNTCTGCTCCGGGAGAGCGGCTCTCCCCGTGGCTCTGCCCGGGGCCCGGGACAGCGGCGGGTCCCTGCCCGCCCCGCCGCCCGCTGCACGGCCGCGCCGGGACGGACGCTGCTGGCCCGGCCGCGGGGCTCAGGATGCCGTCGGGCCGCACAAGCGGTTTGTGTTCACCACTTCTTTCAGGTCACTTTCGGGTTTGCCGGCTACCATAAAAGGCCAAGTCTGTAGCCAGGAAAAGACACGAGTGGGAAGGGGGTTACATATGGAGAAATGCACATTGCAACGCTCATATCGCCAGCGGGTCCGGCTCGGGAGCGTCCGGGGGGACCGAGCTCGGCGTTCCGCACCTGAGTCCGCTTCGGGCAGCGCTCAGCGGGGCTCAGGCCGGGGCAGTTGCCGCTGGCTTCGGCAAGGATACTTTTGCCTTTCGCCGGCGGCTGATGCCGCTTCGCCTCACAGCCTCGGCGGTCCCCACCGGGCGTCCTCGGCGCGGCGAAGCCCGCGGCAGAAGGGAGGGAGAAAGGAGCCGCCCGGCTCCGGCACATTCGCATCCCCCCGGACAAAATCGCCGCGGGCACCTCGCTGTAGCCGCGCCTCCCCCCCGCGTTCGGTCGTGACCGACGTGGGGACTCCGACCCGCGGGAGCCTCCTCACGCCTCGCCGCGCTACCCCGGGAGCAGGAGCTGCCCGGGAGCCCCGGCAGCCCCCGGCCGCTCTCCCTGGCCTCCCGCGGCTCGGGGAGCATGTTTTTGTGTGCCTCTGTGCGGAAGAGGAGGGTGGTTATATCTATACNCCCCCCCATGTTGTTGCACTGAGGATTTTATTTTTAACCAAAAATTATCTCTCAGACCCCTAGCAGCTGACACAGTGGGTAATGTACTTTTCCCCGGAGTCCAGAGCTCAAAAGGCAGAGCCTGGCCTCAGTGAAATGTCCCCAGCTCCCCTCTGTGGTCCATTTATGAGTCAGGGTCTGCACGTGTGGGCAGTGTAAAGGCTGTATGTCTAAAAAGAGCCCAGGCAGATCTTGCTTACCCCCGGTTTACATCATTTGTATATATTTTTAGAGCTGGAAACTGGATATTTTGGGCGGCTGGGTATGGTTAGGAGATCCAGGGCTGCTCAGGAAAACTTTATGTGGTGGTAGAGCAGGAGGGACACCACACAGCCCAGGGAGAGACATTGCAGAGTGTGTCTGGGGCAGACACCTCCTCTGGGGAGTCTGCACTGGTATTTATTCCTCCTGTGCCAGGTTACAGGGATAGGAGAAATATCTTGGACTCAGCAAATCTGAGCGGTTGAGCACAGAACCCTGTCTTAAAAAAGCTAGGGCTTGGTGACAGTACTGGGTCAGGAAACATTAGGGTAGAGACAGGATAAGACTATCCTGGGTCCTTCCTCAAAGACACCTTTTCTACCCAAATTCCTAAACCTGCCCGCTTGCAGGTAGAAAGCTGCCATCAACTCTCTGTGGCTCCTCAATCGTTTCTGGGGCAGTAAAGTGTAAAGTTTGTCCCTGCTTATTTACAGCCAGCGTGGCTGCCTGTCTCCTGGAAGGGATTGCTAAGAACAGCAGAGGGGGCCTAGGAGGCTTGGTGCTCAGGGCACAGGGCAGCAGGGTAGCTGGGAGCCTGTCCTGTTGCACAGTACCGCTTTACACCCCACTGGCACCAGGCTCTCTGCGAGAAGCACAGCAAAGTTTTGTCCCTGCTCGTGCCCCCTGCCCGCTCCTCACCCACTTCTCCCCATGCACACACACGGAGCGCCCGTCCCCGGCGGACTCTGACTTACCAAGTTGACTGGGTGGATGTAGCCGTTCTCATACTTGTCATTGGCCAGGATCTGCCTCAGGTGAGCAATGTAGCTGGAGGCCAACCTCAAGGTGTCCAGTTTGGAAAGTTTGGTGTCTGGGGGCACCCAGGGTAGGGTGGTCTTAAGCCTGGAGAAGGCTTTACTAAGGACCCTCATCCTTGCCCTCTCCCTGGCGTTGGCAGCATTTCTCTGTACCTGCTTTCCCTCCTGGCTCACTCCATTTAAAGGGCTCTTCTTGGGGGGAGCTTTTTTCCTCTTGCCCGAGGCCCCTCTCCCCTTCTGAGGGGAGCCATTCTCGCCATTGGATCCCTCCTCGTTGCTCTCGGTGGACGCCCCAAACTCTTTGTTAGTATCCATTTTCAGGCCATCGCACTCCAACATCTCCACCTCCTGCAGATCTTCCACATCACTGAGGGACCCAGTGGACATGGTCTGGAAGATGCCAAACGACCAGCAGGAAAGGGGGGAGGGGGGGGAAGAAGGGCAGCTCCTCAAANAGAGAGAAAGCCGAGGAATTTAGTGAGGACACTAGTAATTTATCTGGGGGATAAGAGAGGCGGATCCAGCCCAGGGGAGGGGCCCTGCCCACTGAGCACACCACATCCCCAATCACAGACCTTTGCATAGGACAGGGAATGAGGTATCCCAGCAAGCCTTTGCCGAGAGCTCAGAACTAGCATTCTAAATCTTCACAACTGGACTGAAACAACTCACTTTCTTTCTCCCTGCTCTGTCTTTCTATCCTCCCCCTTCCTCCCTTTCCTCCTCCTCCTCCTCCTCCTCCTTCTCCTCCTTCTCTTCTCCTTCCCCACTTCCCTTTTACAGCCCGGGGTTGCTCTCCCCCTCTTTGCCTCCTAGATGACCCAGGCAGCTGGTGTCATGATTCTTGATGAAAGCCAAAATGGGTCATGAGCAGAGAGAGCAGCAGATCCACCAGCCAAGCCTTCCAGGGAGCTTTGTAATGCATGCCGTCGAAACGCTGTCCTGTAACCTAATCTGGGGGAGATTTGTGGATGATTATATTTGCGAACGCATCCTGTCCAGCTAGTAGCATATTCCAGGAAGGGAGTGCTCCGCTGGCTGGCCAGCAGCGTGGACCTTGCCGTCACAGCCCAGAGGCTGGAGGCAGGAGGATCTGACTTCTTCCAGCCTTCCGGGGTGACGTCCGACAAGTCCCGGTCCCTCTCGGCCTCTGAGTCCTCCCAGCTGTGGATGTTGGCTTCCTGGTCCACAGGTGTGCCAAGTGGCCAAGAGCCCAGCAGTCTGTGAGCCCCACTGAGCTGAGGGAGAGTGTTGATCCGCTGGGGAGGGTCTGTGTGGCTGTGGATGGCAAGGGTGTGCATGAAGTGAAGGAAATGGGGGCGGGGGGGGTGG
>VWZN01001208.1:246335-257452 GCA_013396955.1 Regulus satrapa | reverse complement strand
TTATTGGCTGGTAGAGTTCCGACAGAAAAGAAACCTTTGCTTGGTGTGCAGAGCAGATGTCCGCGGTTCATTCCGCTGTACCCGTGGACCCGTGGACTGTTTTGCCTGCTGATTTGTGCATGCTCAAAAGTCAGGGGTTTTGCCAGAATAATGAAGCAAGATAAGTGATAAGGCCCCTCCTGTGGGAGCGGTGAGACTGAGGGCGTTAGGCCGGGCTCTGTGTATTCAGTCTCAGCAAAGCAGGCTTTTGAAAGCAGTTAACCTTGTGCTATCACTTCTGGCCCTCCATGTAAAACAGTCTCCTAAATCCACATTTGCCTCCTAAAGAGGACTCAGGAATCAGGAATTTGCTCCAATAGCTCCTTCCCTACTCACACTTCCGGAAACATCAAATGTTGCCCTGCCGCCTGGGTTTTGAACACAAGTGATTTAAGATCTGCACATGGGACTGCTCTTATTGCCGGAGCAAATTCACTTATTCGGCTGTTTATCTGAGGATTCACATAGCTCCAGAAAAAAATATGTGCAGCCTCAGATATCAAGAGTGGCTTCATGGTTAATCCAAAGTCACTGGAGCCACAGGAAAAGTTTCTTGCTGATCTGTGTAAGCATCCCATAGGGTTTTGTGAAGGTTTTAAAAATCCCAACAAAAACTCTGGAGGGCCAAGCTGGTATATCTGCCGAGCTCTATGAGCTGCTTGCAGATTAAATTTTCAGTAGGAGTCAGAGTATAATTTTTTTGATAGCCAGCAAGGAAGTCTTGCCTATTTCTTGATCCATCTTTCTTCCTTGGCTCATGTAAGCCAGAAGAAAAAAACAGTAGATCTAAACTTTAAACCACCTTTTTATCATTTGTCTGGAAGATAACACCTTCCTATTCACAATAGGATAAGTACATTAAGATATCATATCTCCAAGCTCTGGGCTCTAGGGAATTCACTAACTTCTAAATTCGTGTTGTGCTAACTGTGTCTTTTTTGTGTTTTCTCTGTATATAAACTAAACTAAACAGATTGTCAGCATATCAGTCTTAATACTAAAAAAAAAATTAATAACAGCGCTGTTGCAAATCCAAAATATTAATAATCACCAGTGTGGAGATTTATGAGTCTCCTTATTTTCTAGGTCTGATTGTTGTTTGTGCAGGTGGAGATTTAAATGGCCATATCCATTGCAGAAATTTATAGTCCAAGTGATTGATGTCACAATTGAGCTAAAAGACACTTACTGGAGCAATGATGACAGAAAACCAAGTTGAAGTTTCTTGTGTCTCTAAGCATGAGTGACCAGAGAGGATAAAATACCATTAGAATTTCAGCATCAGAAATTCCCAGAAAACAAACCAACTAAAACAATATATACATGCAGCCGTTTCATAACTTATTTTTAACCTTATTTTAGTACTTTCTAAAATTTTGTTGTAAAAAAAGAAGAAGTATCAATCTGGCTTTTTAGGAGTGCCTTCAATATGCTGCTACATAGGCATTCTGAATATCAAGATATGTATATATGTATGCTATGAGCTTTAAAATTTCCACCCATTTGTAATTTTTACTTTAATTTTTTAAATACTCAGTGCCATTAAAACTGACCTAATAAAGGCCACACACATTTGAAGAGTCACAGGGCACATTTTTATATTCATTTTGCAGAGATTACTGCATGTATGTGATGTATACTCACATACATATTATACATATGTGTATATTATAAACATAGTATAATATATTTGAGTTCTTTATGTATTCAAACTATTATACACTCTTAACACATTTATCCATTATTCCCTTTCTAAAAGGAGTAGCATGGGCAGACTTTAAAAAACCAATATATCTTCTAATCTACTTACTTATTTGTTTGTTATATGACTCAAACCTCTGCTTTTCCAACCTTCCTGCTCCTTATGTCTCAACTGGCAAGCCCAGAGCTTGTACCCTTAATCTGACTCCCATTTTCAATCCTTTTCCCCTCACCTTTAGCTCAATCCTCCTGACTTTCTGAACAGCACCTGATTTGGGGTAGAGACTGATGGAGTGGAAAGCAGCCCAGTCCTGTGGGAAGGGAAAAACAGGGGTGGTTGCAGCCACCCAGATAATGGTGGGACCACTTGCTTCTCCAGTTAGATGACTGATACTACTACTGATGACTGACAACTGGGTTAATAACTGGCTGGGAAAGACAGATGGAGCTAAAGTCCTTTTGGCCTTTCCAGTGCATTTACCTCCTCATTCATGTTTTAAAAAGGAAGTTGAAATGCTGGCATGAGGAACATCAATGCAAATCTGTGGATTTACCGTGTAGAATATTTTCTCCTCTGCAGTGCTCTGGTTATGCAGGACTATGCATATCTCTCTAAGTGATAGATCCACTAAGACAGGGCATTTAGGACATGGTGGGGGTGCTGGGGCCAGAGATTCAGGATGCCTGGTCTGAAGGGTTTCAGATGAAGGACACATTACACACAGGTTTATGCTGATCTACAGCGGTTTACAATTTTCCCTCTAGAAAAGAAGTCCCACTTTTTATGCCTCCAATCTTCCCTCTTTGTGTGCAGGAGTAACATGGTAATTTAAGAAGAGCTTTGGGATTTGAGGCCAAACTTTCTGCAAGTATTTAATAGTTTTGCATGACACAGCTTAGTTTATTTTCTGATTTTGTGTGCCATTTATCAAGGCACCATATTTTCACTACATATTAAAAAGTCACCAAAGAAGAAACTCAGATCACCCAGAGCTGAGGAAAACATAATCAGTTACTGGTTGTAAAATTATTTCCCCGAGTGTAATACAGGTGTATTCTTTGGAGAATAACCAAGGAAGTCACTCACAGGCAGCCGGCTGATCATGAATCCTGTTCAGTCAGGTTTGAGAACATTCAAAAGAAAAGTACAAATGCATTAGTGTTTTCAAGCTGCTTAAAAAACAAAATGAAACAAAACAAAAAATAAAAAACAACAACAAAAAATCCCAAAAACCCCCAAGAAAACAAAACAAAAACCAAAAAACAACTCGTTGCACTGAGATTTCTCCTGGTTACTCTTGGTCTCACCCAGAAATTAAGTGAAACGGTAGAAGGACTTAAAAGCATACTTTAACATAACTTAAGCGAAATAATGTCATAATATAATATATATTCACACTAATAGCATTAATAATATATAATATTTTAGAGTATGGACTGTGTTGGGGAAATTGATCAAAATTGTTTGTTCTTGTAGTACAAGTAGCTTGTGGGAGGGGTCTGAAACCCTTTTACATCTAATTTCCAGTGCTGTGTATATGCTTCTGGTCACAGTTTTAGTTTGAAAGGTAAAAGACATTGTGAAAAATGTGTCTATTATTCCTTTTTATTGTTTTAGAAAAAAAATTGTCTAAAACAATGCACAAGGAAAAAAAGTAATTTTGTTGCCAAAAGAGTATAAAGGCTGTCAAGGAGAACTGGTCCAAGGGGCACATATTTTTATGTGACATCAGCATCACTATCACTCCCCAGGAAATCCTTATCTCTTCCTTCAGAGCCCTGAAAAATCAGAGCTTCTTGAGAAAGTCTTTTCTGGAATAGTTTATTATCAGAGTATAAAAACCAACCCAACAATATTTCCTTCTATGTTCATTTTAAACTGAAGGTTTTGTGGATACCTAGAATGGAAAAAAAATCAGTCTTATTGATTAGAAAATTTAAAAGTGAATAAGCTGTAGTTCCAATAAAATTTATGTAGAAAATTATGTAGGACCCATAATTCTATTTAATCTGATTTTTTTAAACCTTGAAATATCACCAACCCATTGAAACTCTGGGAAGTGGAGTTCAAGAAAAATTTATTCAGTGGGTATATTGAAAAAACACTTTTCAAAACTCAAAAAACCTAATTCCATATTTAATATTTTAATCTTTTTTGTCACACTGATGACAAAATCTGTGACAAATGTAAGTAGCACTTTTGTTTCCTACAGGGACTACCCGTACATGTAATAGCTGGATGACTTTTACCTCCCAGGTTTATGCCACTCAAGTGGTTTTTCCTTGAGTGGCTCCACAAAAATCAGCAGGACTGCTCACAGGGTAAACCAGCCTGTACAAGAATAGCAAAAGCTGCCTTGACAGAAGCAAAGCCATGATTAAATATCCTAATGCCTGGGAGAAATACCTACAACAAGGTCAGTGTCTTAATCAGGAGTTAAGACAAGTCTTAATTATCAATTCATCAAATCCTGGTGTGACTCACATCCCACTCCTATTCCAGATCTATGGTGAGGGCTTTGGGTCTGCTGCTGTGTTAAGCAATGTCTTGCTGTGATTTAGAACCTGGAACACCAGAAACAAGAAGCATGTAAGATATAGAAGTTATTGAAGCAGAAATAAGACAGCTAATCTTTGACATGAGTGCTCAGCCCAAGGTTTCAGTGTATTATTCACAGATGTGCTAGTGAATCTCCTTTGGTGGGATGCTTGTATGAAGCAAAACTAGAAGAAATTAAGTCAGTTGGTCAGAAAACAGGGCTAAAAATACCAGGATCATGGGTTTGATCCCTGTATGGGCCATTCACTGAAGAGTTTGACTTGATGGTCCTTGAGGATCCATTCTGACTCAGAATATTCTGTGATACCCAAGTGGCTGTGTCATGTTTTTTCTATTATTTATTCCTATACAAATTTATTCCTATATTATTTATTCCTCACAGACGGTGAGGAGAGGTATCCTCTTCCATCTCTACTGCAGAGACCATTACTAGGTATTGCTTCCAGAATGCATCTCTGAAATATTTTTACATTGTAAACTGACGATTTATGAAGTGGTCAAAAGAGAAATATGCAAAAAAGCCAATATATCTTATGTAAAATAGTCATTGAAGGATTAAAATGCCGGCATAACTGTTTTGTTTTGAATATCTCTTTCTATAATGTTTCTTTATTGGCTAATCCTTTGAATTTTTGTGGCTTTAGGACATGAAATTTGTCGATAAGAAATAAGTTCTCTTTGCCTTCCAGTAATTAGCACATTGGATCAGGCTCTGGAAAATAAAATCTTTTTTTCAGAGGGAAGTTTGGAAAAGAAGAACACTTTGTAGGGGAGTGGCAGGAAGAATGTCAGCTATTCTGGTAAGATTTTATTATTCACATGGTTTATGACATGATGTGTGTATGCGCAGACACAGATTTTCTGAAATTCCTATTCACTTTAAGTGCACACAGTTTCTGAAAGTCAGATTTCTACAGCATCCATCATTAAACACAGTAGGTTGGGCTATGTTCTCTGTTCCCCTCCAAGTGAAGCATCACAATCCGGAGCCCACTCTTTGTGAGCTGCTTTACCCTATTAGAGATTGAGTTTGCCACAGCTTGTGCTGCTGAACTCCCTTGAGCTCCTTTTGTCACAGGGGCTCTGCATTTTACCGTTGGTGGCCACATTAAGCCTTTAAAAACACATGCTGAACTGCAGTGACATAGCTGCAAAAATATTTTGGCTAAAAATACTGATATAATAAACCAGCAAATGGGTGATACTCAGCTATCCATGTGTGTGATCATGCACAGGGGTTCAACCAACTCAGCAGTCAGCTGAAGAGCGTATGCGTTGTGGATGAGTCTGAAATGGGAATATTAGCTGTCAAGACAAAGGAGAAAGCAGATTACACATCCTACTCAAGTGACATAGAAAGACCACAGTCATTGTGCATTTCTTTTGACTCTGACAGGCCTTATACATGCCTCACAAACTGTGACTCTCAGAGCTCCTGGAACATCCCCAAAGTGGGGTCATGGCACTTCGCCACAGTGCAGTCCTCTGATTTTATGGTGCGTATCGTAGTTCATAATACATATAGAAAATGGTGTTGTTTTAGAAAGTGCTATTCCAAAAGCACACAATAAAAGTCTATTTAAGTAATTTGAAGGGAAAAAATAGTTTTGACAATGAACCAGGGACAACATACAAAGAAGACCATAAACATGTGTTGCAGTGGAGTCCCACAAGGCTGAGAAAGGACCAAAGAACTTAAAGTACAGAAGTGAAGGAAGAAAAAACCTCAAGTACAGACTATGAAGGTAGGCTGGCTCTCTTTCTCCTCCCTGCTTTTCTTTTTTCTTTTGTGTGTACAGATCTGGGGTGATGCTCAGGCTCCCTAGTATGCAGTTCTTAACTGGGGGTGTGACTAACCCAGAAGGAAAGCTGGTTAAAGGAGGAAAACAGAGAGATGAGTCATCAGACCTTCTGTTAGCCAGGTCCAGCACACTTGTGCAGTTCAGCAAGGGGAAATAAAAACAATGTCTAAGAGATTCTCAGAATCTATCCAAAGCAGAAAAGGCAAGTTTTCTAAAACTTCCAGGAAGTTAAGGCATCTGTCCCAAGGGGTTAAAGCAGCCCTGGGTTTTTTTAGAAAGAACAGAATGGGGCTCAGGTATGTATTGCTAATCAGATTTAAAATCAGATTTGCTAATCAGATTTTAAAATCAGATGTGATGATGGTTGAGGCTAGTGTGGAGAGGAATGTTAGCCAGAACCTCCTGATTTTAAACAGGAAAGGATTTTGATGCCTTGTTTCACTCTCCATATAATTTCATCTTTTTCCACCCTGAAAAATAGACCTGTTTGCCAAATTTTGCACCAAAATAAGGCAGGTGTCTTTTTCTCATGTGGGCTTTTTTGGATTACATAGCAAATTTACCAGATATCACATATAATTTCATTTAACATATACAATATCTTTTGGCAGAAGAATCTTGATGTGTATTCTGTAAGGCCTGAACAAAGATGTATTTGTGATCGCTAGGAGCTGGATTGACTGAAATTACCACAGAGTGAAAAAGATATGTAAAATTGCACCAACAAGTTTTCTCTTAACACTGTGAATGAATTCCTCAAAAAGGTTTTCCATGTATGCAAAACCCTCACTGTGGAGGTGTTCAGCCAGTCTGAGAACAGGGCCTTTTAGGGGAGTCAGTTCAAACTTCCATAGGGTGCCAATGCACACTGGATGTCTTGGGCCAGCTTGGGCTCTCCAGGGTGAGAGCTGTGTTTTGTCCTGAAGAACTGGCAGTTCCAGGGAAAGCCTCTGTGAACTGCCTGGTGCAGCACCCATAGCAATCCAACTCATCATCTTTCTATTTTTCTTCCTCCCATGCCCTGATTCACTGTAGTCTTTCATCTCTCCTTGGCAGTGTGTAGCCAGAGCCCTTTTTGAGGTGCAAGCCCTGGATGGCTCCTGCATTTCCAAGTGTTGATGGAATTAGTGCTTAATAGCCATCTTATAGCTAATGACTCAGTGACATGTCTAACACAACCTTGCTTCTACGATTTATGGTGCAAATTAACCAAGTGCAAACTTAGGCTGGTTTAAAAGAGAGAAACTCTTCTTGGATTAAGACTCTAGCCAGAGACTTGGCGTATGTGCATTGATTTTCTCCTATGTTACAGGCTTTCTAAGTGTCCACAAAAGTGGGATCCTTTCTGATCCAGTCTCTCAGTGGTAAAACAGGTATGAGAACACTTCTCTGCCCTACAGAAACATTACGAGGGGCTTAGGCACTATGGTAATGGATACAGAGGGAAGCTAAGATAAATAACCTGATAGATGCAAGAAAATGATTGATGCTAGCATACTACAAATATGTTGAAAGCCTAAAATATCTTTGTGATGTCTCCTCATTTCTTGAAATGCCAATTAACATTTTTCACTCAGATACCTGATGTTTACATTGGCACATTTTTATGCTCACATGTCTTACAAAATGGATACTTGCCTGACTTTGATTTTAGATGAAAGCACTCATCTCTCAACCTCATAGTAATTCTGAAAGATAGAAAAGTTGTTTTCATAAGAAGAAAAACAATGAGTTTTGATCCTGCTAGTGATGAGTGACAAGCCAGAAGTTTAATAAACAGACCAGGAGTACCATCCTTGGTAACACTATAGCGCAAGTAGCAAATCACCATTGACTAAATTACTCCAAAGTCCCCAAGCTCTTGGTGAAGAAAAATAAAGTGTTACTTCGGTTTCCTGTAATCCTTCCCCAGTAAAAACACAGGATTCCCTTAGGAGAGTTAAAATCCATTACTAGGCTTCTTTATGCCTTTTTGTAACTAATTGTCTCTTCCATGAAGGGTCTTACTTCCTTGAACCATGAGCTAATGCAGACTTTCAGCTCTCAGGCTGTGGAGAACTTGGCTTTTATGCCCATCTTCTTCCTGAGTGATTTTGTTTTTTTTTCCCCCACTCCAGCTCACAGCTTTCTAAGACTTTCCTGGTACTTACCTGTGCAGTGGCTGTGTCATGTGCAGGATAATGTGCTCTGAAGCATCTCTTTGCAGGGCTGTGGGAAGCAGCCAGGCAGGCATGGCACCCAAAGCAGAGAACACCCACAAGCAGAATGAAGCTGTCTTTGTTAGAAGGAGGAGTAGAGCTTCCTTTTCTCCCCTGATACCTGAGCATACACTCAGCTCATCAGAGCAAGCCTAAATATTTTCTTCTCACCCAAGGTACTATTTTTTTCCTACAATAATATATCATGACTACTTTTGTTTCCCATCATTGTATGCCACCCTTCCCCTTTTCAGACTGCTTGTGTCACAGCAAATTTATAAAATTTGCAGCTTGTTCTGTCCAGGTTTGTTTCTCAGCATTGAAATAACTCATCTAACTAAAGGTGTAAAAGAAACTTCTCAAATTTCTGCATTTGGATGGTCAAAGCACACATTTATAACTCTGTAAGCTACACCTGAGCTGAGCTTGAGCTCCCCAGTATACAAAAATGAAAGAAAATTTTTATGAATAGGTAAATGTATTTATGAGCACAGTTGTAGAGACTGGGCCCTTTGATACTATCATGAGGCCCTTTGATACTAAACTTACTTGAACATGTGGCATGTAATGATACAAGTGACATGATGTCACTTATAATAGTCAAGTAATTTCTTTATTGATCTATCCCTTTCAATTCTGAGCTATTGTTATTACAGGAAAGTTATAAAATACATATCTTGCCACTTGAATTTTTTGTTTTCTTTTGAAGAAATGGATGAGGAAAGCTAAACAGTTCCAGAATATACAACCCTATACAAGGTGTCGGAGAGGGGGGAGGGTGGCTCAGTGATGAATGACCAGTCGTTCAATTGTTTTCTTTCTTGCAGAAATCAGAGACAGAGTACAGTTTATCTTACCCTGACTTTTAGCAAGACAGATTGCCAGGCAAAACCTCTGGGTTGAAGTCATCCAACCACCAAGTAGAGTAAAGAGATCATTGCTGTTACCTTTACAGGACTGACCCCCACCCTCAGTACCTTTGAAAAGTCTATGGTGTTTCTTTCTGATGTTCTAATATGAACTTTAGCTACTTTCACACCATTTTTTAAATGCTGAACACAATATGGAATGGTTTATTTGGGGCCCAAGTACTCCACTCTTATACAGGCTGAGACTAACTCATCTGTGTGCATCCCTTGGAAATGATAGCCCCTGATGCAGAATTCCCCATCACACTGTGCTTTGTTCCCCCCCCAGACTTTATTTCAGCTGCCACTGGACTTGTTTTGCTCTAGTTTGAATGTTTCAGGCCTGTGCTACTACACCAATGTCAGTAAAACCTCTCTTTCACCTCGTGGGTGCAAATGGGGAGGAGAACTGCTTGCTGAGAGGTAAAAATCCGTAAGTAATGGCAAGTTAACTCCAAGAGAGGCTGTCATTGTCCCAGATTTTTTCCTGAACTTCCCCTAGTTATGTTTCTCTTACCAACTTCAAATTCTAATTTGGAACGATAATTCTGGATGTGGCATCCTGAATTTATTTTACTCACATTTGAGAGGCAACATAGATCTTAAGTGGCCTTAATCATGTCCTGAAGGTGCATATTTCCATGTGACAGCTATAAATTAATAAGTAGCTTAAGTCAGCCACAAAGAAACTGGGCCAATGTGCACTTTATTAAACAGTTTTATAAAATTCAGAGGAGCACAAAAGGCAGGACAGACAGAAAGAGTTAAAAGGGAAAGGCGGTTGCACTTGCAGTATCTGTTTCTTGCAAGAGACCATAATGTGTTTATACAGCTCTCAGTCAGGCTAGCAGATAATTAAAGGAAAGGACTGACACTAGACACTACTCCATCTTATACACTATGATGTGGGGAAAGTCACACAAGTGGGATCATAAGAAAACAGCAGCAAATTCCCTTCTCTTCTTTTTGACAAGCTCAGTCTCTTCTATCTTGCAGTTAGAAGGATGCCTGACGTAGTCCGCCCTGGTGGAAGGTTATTAAAATATACTGACAAAGTTAAGGTCCAAGTTGATCCTTCAGCATTATAATCAAGTATTTTATAAATTCTGACCACATCAGGACAAACACCCTTCCTATGGTCAAATTCAGCAGGATGGACCCTCATCAGCATAAAACCATCCCATTATATGCCTATTCCTACAGTCTATTATCAGTCCCAT
This sequence comes from Regulus satrapa, assembly GCA_013396955.1. NCBI lineage: Eukaryota > Metazoa > Chordata > Aves > Passeriformes > Regulidae > Regulus > Regulus satrapa. The sequence goes on along the minus strand of VWZN01001208.1, from coordinate 247,024 downwards.
TATCATTCTATTCCTATAGTTATAGACAATACTTTCATCTCAGACATGTCTTTCAGTGAGATCAAGTATAGAGCTGTCCTTGTCTAAGCTCAGGATAAGCAGTTTCTGGGTGGGGAGGCAAGTCTTGGCAACAGTGTGATTTTGGTGCATGTTTGTGATCGGGGGAGTAATTACCTGTTCTCTGGTCATGTGAGGGGTCAAAGAAGACCATTCTCCTTCTGGGCTGCCCAGACCACTTGGCCAATTTGTCAAGAATCCCATTGGATAAATATCTGTCTCCAGAGACCTTTATAGTGACAAATCCAAATAAATCAGAGTCACTTTTACTGAGCACTTCAGCAGACAGCTCAGATTTAATGAATCAACCTTCAGACCCCCAAGGAAGATTTTCTTTCCCAAGACCAAGGGGAACAAATATTTGACAAAATTTGCCTGCGGGATGAAATTCTACCAATCCATTTAGTAATATTTTGTGATTGCAATACCACTAACAGTGTTTTGAAAAGCACTCGAATGAAGCAAAGAGCTCTCAGGATCAGCTGTATGATCAGTGTGTCCTGTGCAGAGAAAAGGATCAGATGATTTTCCTCATCACTGATTGAAGGTCGACTTTGCATACCTTTACTGGTTCCCTTCTGCAATCTTGTCTGGAATTCCCCAACAACATAAAAAAATGTAGGACAAAAAAA
>VWZN01001208.1:231115-246292 GCA_013396955.1 Regulus satrapa | reverse complement strand
AAAGGAAAAAAGAAATAAACCTTAACTGCTCAGATCACCAAAAGTAATCATGTAGATAAAACCTTGCAGGTTAGTTGTTGTGGGTAATTCAAAGAGTTTTAAGGCTTAACATCTTGATCCCCTCTAAAAACTTCCATCTCCATTTCCTTCCCCCCTTTGGGATCCATCCAGATGCCTGCTCAAATACCTGCTGGCGCCAGAGGAAATTCTCCTGTAACGGATACCCTGCGATGTAAAACCAATATTTTGTTTCCAGGGTCATCCCTTTCACACTCTTACAGATCCTCTTGCTTCACCAACCTGCCTCTTGGTCAAGCCAAAACATGAGAAATTGTGAATCCAAAGGGTGGGATTTCGAAGCAGTTTAATAGGCTTGGTGATTGCTAGCCCACACATTTCCTCAGCTTCCTCCTCCTGTTGTCTGATAATTAATGTCAGGTTAACAGTCTGCTGGGCAGATACCTCAGCTCACAGTTCAGCAAAGAGAGACAAAGAGTGCAACTTAACCTGACCCAAAGTGCTCATGATGATCAGAATGGTAGCACCTATTCAGATAGCCTTGTACCTAATACAAAGACTTAATAAGAAGCATCCTTCAGGGTTAGGATGTGAATGAGTGTATTAGAATCCAGTGACAGGTAAAACAATTAAATAAAAAACATTTTTCAGTGTCATTCATATGCAAACCAAAAAAGCAGGAATGTTTCGTTTATAATGGTTCCCCATCTCCTGTTTAGGGAATCAGGCTGGCTATAAGTGGATTAGTGTTTGGAATTTGGTCAGGAACTTCTTGGTTTGAAACTAGCCCATTCTACTTGTGGTTTTTATTTGTTCTCTCTGGATTTTTACAGCCTTCACATGATAATTATAAAATTGCTTTATATTAATATATTTCAATATAATGAGCTTTGTTAATAGTCATATGGGATACACAAGGAGTTTGTCAGAAGGCACCAGAAATAAGCACTTTGAAAGTGACATTTCAGGTGCTCATTTCCTCATTTAGTCTTATAATAAATAATATGGATTTATTATCTCCAGAATGATAATTGAAGAAAATATTTAAAGTTATTTAATTATATAAAATAGATAGCCCTACTTTTGATGCAGCTTTGATGAAGTAATGACACAATAACAAGGATTCATTTCAGGCCCTATAATTGGATTGCAAATGCATTTTATTTTAAAAACTTTGTCTTATTTATTTTTTTTTTTTAATAAAGGAAACAAGAAAATAGACGCTTTTTTTTTTCTAATTTCCAACTTTTAAATAAAAAAAATAGAGAGAGAATGTCAGGAAACAAATATTCTTTTGCTCATGGCTGGTAAAAAAAAACGTATAAAATAAGCTTTTGCAAAATGTCTGGACGTAAGAATTTGCCATGGAATGGGCAATTTATTACACGAGGAATTTGCCACTCAAAATCCTGTGGAATATACAAGAATTTTTGTTCATTCCTTAAAACGAGTCTCTTCCATTCTGATTTAATATAAAAATCTTTTATATTAAAGAGCACTTTTGCATAAAGTGCAGAAGAACAAGAGCAAAATGTGTTTTTTTAATGATTAAGGACTGATCTTGTTCCAGTTTAAGTCAATGGCAAAACTCCATGGAATTGAGCTGAATATATGGGTGTAGATAAGATGTTGTTTACTGTGCTTTTGCTTTTTCTGAGAGCAAAATGTAAATGAAATATTCCTTGCACAAATTAGATTATCCTAAGTCATCTGCTGACTCCTACTTAAAAGAGAGTACAGGGATCTCTCCACATTCTCCAGGAGCTGCAAACCCAAGTATCTATGCAGCCTTAAAGACACTTGACACTGTGTGAATTGGCTGCTGCATAAAAAACCTGCATGAACTCCATCATGGAACAAGAGTTAATGAGATTTTGCTTGTATATATAAAAGAATGTAACATTAATAAGTTCTCCCAGCCCTCTTTCAGCAGCAGTTACCTTTTTTTATTTTTTTTTTTATTATTTATTAAGAGTATTGAAACAGAGACTGTTCCAATATGAACAAATTTGAAATTAAAATCTTAAATTAATCTTAAATTAAAATCTTAAATACCCTGTTTCAGTATCACATATCTTTGTGTGGTCTTGCCTGGTTTTCATACACCTTTGAACAGGGAGAGAGTAAATTGTTCCTCCATGTGCCTCATTTGAACAGGACAGAGGGAGCACAAACTGCACACTGGTGCTGCAGCAACTGCATGGGCAGTGGCCAAAAAAAAGAGGGAGAAGTAAAAACAACCTTAAGTTATATTCTGCCAACATCAGCCAGGTAACACATGCGGTAGAAATGGACAGATATTATGCCAGTGGTGGAAATTACTCCTTATAAGAAAGGAAAGAGGAACAGAGAAAGCACTCTGTTAGACATTATTTTCCTGAAACCCTTATTTGGGATGTAAAACTGCCAGTTTGCATGTCTTTGAGACTTAACCAGTCCCTTGTAAGATGAAAAAGAAGTAAGTATATGCCAAGCGTGCTCTCATTTTTGTTAATGAAACCTCTGGAAGACAAACAGTCTGACAAACTGTACCTAATTCCTTCAGTGGCACAAATCACTGGTCAGCTTGTGTAATGCCTTATCAGCAGGGATGGAGCCAAATGAAAAAAAACAATTCCCTCTGAAACAGGAGGTAGGGAACAGTGCTGGAAATGCTGCAGAGTAATGTTATTAGGAAGCGTGAAGGAGGAGTAGGGAGTTGTTTACAATAAACTGACCTAATGATTCCTAAGTCATTGGCTATAAAATTCATCTGTCCTCAGGTAAAAGCTGCAAAGCAAAATGGATCAATATGGTCACCCCTTCCTTCTCTGGCCCATCCTGGTGGATGATAGAGCATAACAGTGTTGGTTTTGACATTATTAGGTTATCCTGAAAATAAATCACTTTTGAAAAGGTGAATAATTGGACAGAGCTTAGTGCTGACAAGCTAAAGGTTGGAGGCTGGGAGGAACACAGTGGTGAGGGGGTGAGGGAAGGGGGGCTGTGATGTTGCAAATGCAAACCCATTACACGAGGCCACCAGCATGTGAGGAGCTGTAAGTCCCATTCCAGTTTGCACTTTGGCAAATGAGTGTGGTTTTTCATCTGATAAATATCATATTGAATTTACAGTTTCTGAAACTGTTTTTGATCCAGCAGAGAAATGAGACATAACTTTTCATGTAATAGAAACTCTGAGATGTATACCCTTGCCCAGTAAAATTAAAGAGGAGGAAATCTTGTCCCCATAAAAAGAAATTCCCATTTTCCCCAACATTTAGCTAATCTGTGGAGTTCCCACTGCCATAAGTGGTCATCAAGATAATATATTGTGGCTGGACTCTAAAAGAGCTAGATAAGTTTATCACCATCAGCAACATCTGTTGATCAAGTGAAGATCATGATAATGGCAGTCCAACCTCATATTTTACAGCATAAAATAAACCCCCTTGGGGACACAGGAAAGACTGGATAATTGGCTGTTTATCTAATAGGTTTTTTTAATTCATGTTCTGACACCTAAGAGACATTAGGCACAGAGTAACAGATTATTTGCTTGTGCCTGCTCCCACTAAAGACTGTGGCAATATTTCAAGTGTTTGCTGTGAACTCAAACTTCAAATAGGGGTATCTGAAAGTTTGGTGCTGATAATGGGCTGTAGTTCTTCATTGAGATGAAATTCAATGAGGTCAATCTACCATTCCTGGAAAGTTTTCTGCATGAGGTTCTGGAAGATTGTTGGCACTTGAGGAATATAGGTTCACATCCTAATGCCCAAACATTTGCAATATGATCACAAATATATCATGCATAGCTGCATTACACTATAGCTTACCCACTCCAAATGAGTGATTTTCTTTCATTCCATGTCTTTCTATCTCATCCTTTCTATCTCAAGTTGTCTAGATGAGGACTCCTACATCAATTTTATGCAGTATCTGACGCAAAGATACAGTTTGCATCCTAAGTAGGCTTTACTGAAGCAAATCCATCTGTTGCAAACAGTGGATTTAATTTTTATCTTTGCAAAACTTTCAGAGGTACACCCAGCCTGTTCGTGGCAGCCAATCGTTGCCACTGCTTGAGGAATAGACTCTCTTTTGGTATTGAAATAACGAAAAGGATCCTGAAAATGCAGTTCCAAGTAGCATAAAATTCCATTTTTTTCTGCCTTCTTCTTACCTCCTAGCAGGTATGTGAGGACTTTCAGAAATCTGACTTCCAAGAACTTCCCTTCACAAACATCCCTGTAAATGTCACCGTTCCTTGCAGTGCATGCTGGTGGTGAGGAGATAGGAGGAACGTAGGGAGCAGAGTAACATGAGTTGTCAGGGGTGAAATTTTGCATGACTTCCCCAAGACTTTTTATTATTTTTGAGAAACTCATTTTCATTCAGAAAATACATATTGAGAGATTTATGATAGGAAAACACCAACATGAAATGGGCCACAAGTTATCAGTTTTTAGGGTTCTGCTAAAGTCCAAAATGAACCCTAGTCTGAGGGAACCCTAATAAAGCTGTGCTGGACATGGTTTTTCTACAGGCCAAACCTTGTGGTCGTGGACCCCCTTGAAGAGATTCTCACCACCCTCTTTGCCTTTGCTGCTTCTTCCCGTCCTCTTCCCTACAACACTGGAGTTCACAGTCTGCTCTGCTGTGATGAGTCAACTGTTTGGCTGGCTATGCTCCCAAGTAGATTTGTAATAGTGACTGCTTTCAAAGCAGATACCTATTTTGTTCCTTTTTCTTTTAAAACTGAACTAATCCCCAGGTCTGGTTTGGAGCTCAGCCATCAAATTGTCACATCCAAGAGGGAGGCAACTCCTATCAAGCAAGGAAGGAATCTCTTGACACTTCTCTGCTTTTAAAGATTTTGTGCCCTGAAAAAACACCTTCTTGTTAGATAAGAGGCAACCCAGAAAAGTCACCATCCATGAAGAGGGGAGGGATATATCAGGCCATACTGGCTCTTCTAATAGAGCTATTCAAATTCATTATCACTACAAGATACAATCAGTCCTATATAGTTATCAGGTTCTGGGGCTGTTTTCTTTTTCTGCCACTGACAAATAGGCCAAAGTAAACCAGGTCACTGATAAGACAGACCCCTGGGAAGATGCTCTGCCACACTTGATGCATGGATAGGGCTTTTTGTTCATCACTCACATGACTATGTCTTGCAGCATCTGTTTATTTTCCTTCTCCTTTCATTGCCCAAGTATGAAAGCAGACTGAAATAGAATAGGATTTATGCTACAATCTGCAAACCCTGAACTTTTTATTTAGGATATTCAAAGACTATAAGACTGAGAGAGGCCTTTGGTATCCTCTTGTCTGACCTCTGCAACAACTGAGGCCATTAGCTTTCTCTGACTTAATTCTTGTTTGGTCTATCCACTGGAAAAACATCCAGTCCTGATTTAGGAATTGTGAGTGGTGGAGAGAATTTATCACAACTCTCCATGAACTGTTCTTATGGTCAATTACCCCATCTGTTAAAAAATTTCCATCCTACTTCAGTTTAGATTTGCTGAGCTTCAGTTCCTAGACACTGGCTCTTGTCCTTGCTGTGTTTCTGTAACCCTACTTTCCATCAAGAGTCAGCTCAGAGATTGGGATGGTAATTACACACATATATATCACTTCAAGATATTTTCAGTCATTATTCCCTTCTGAGCAGAAATGTAGTCTGAATTATTTCTCAGTTTCTGAGAAACAGATTGTAGCACTTTATCATTCTAAGTATTTACATTTGTGGCATTTGAATTACAGGCGTATGATTTTTCCAGTACCTGTAGAAATGTAATTCCCACCAGATGCTTTTAAGCATGACTGAGTACATTTTCAAAAGAGAAATGGCCTCTTATCCAGGATTGCAGAGGGTCTACTTTTCCCATTTTTGTCAGCTGAATCAAATCAATACATTTTATTTGCAAAGGAAATTCAGCACATATAAAATGCCGAAGTGAATTCAAATATCATAATTTTGATGCTACACACTTAGGAATTAGAGCTGATAAATAGACTTGAGATCTGTTTCTGAAAGGTGCTGTCATGTTATTACAAGATGTTTCTATTATGTGATGACCTCTTCCCATCCCTGAGGATACTCTCTGAGACAGAGCTAGATTGGAATGATAAGGCACAGCCAAGGCCCTACAATTTGCCTTTTTAATTGTTCTTTCTGACAGTATTATGTAACTCCACCCTTTCTAGGGGAACATCCGCTGAACCACATTTACTTCAGATGATGCCTCCCGATCTGGTTGCATGCAGCATTCTTATGAGAGCTGTCAGGGATCAATTGCCTTGCTCCGTGCACTAGACTCGGGGGGACCTGGGGTGCAGGGCAGAATGGATGTTTCCTAACTAATGCGGGAGTATGCATTTGGACCTCTTTGATTCTGTGCATAATTGTCCCCAGGCAGGAACAGCTGCCTTCCGCTTTGCTCTCTTGTGTTGCTTAGTTCTAAAAGCTCATAAGGCTGGGACAGATTGCAATTTGGATCAGGGACATTTTCTCCAGTGAATTATGCCACCAGCCAGTGAAGAATTGGCAAAGGCATGAGGAAATGCCCTGTGCCATGTGTCCACCACACCCACACAGAGGAAGGAGAGTAGCTGGTCCACAGAGGAAGGAGAGTAGCTGGTCTAGGAGGAAGCTGTTGTGGGCTGATGCCAGCTGGAAGTTTTCCTTTGTGGATGATGACTCTTGGTAGCTGTTTCAGATTAGCCCACACAGGGGGCAGTAAGGGGGGAACCTGGCCCACAGGTAGATCGTGCTTCCATGAGGCTGAACTGGCTGCACCAGAGCCAATTCACCAGCATAGATCAGCAGACAGGCTGGTGGAGAAAACAAAATCCACATCTAAGTGAGAACAGCAGTAAAAGTCTTTTGTCACTTTTGCCACTCGGGTGTGCTCCCCCCACTCTTAACTACTATCACAGTTTTGTTTTTTGGTTTTTTTTTCAATGCCATTTGACAACAGTTTGGTATTGGGAAGTAGAACATTTTAATACCAAGAAAACTGAAATTTAGTTAATTTGCAGTGAAACTCTCTAGTTGTTCAAATATATGATGCTAGATTGTTCATAAAGAGAAGATCTCAATGGCATTCATATGATGAGTATGTAGGAGCAGCTTACCTTCTGAAGCAGCAATTGGTGGGTTTGTGGGGCTTTTTGTCAGTAGTAGGAATTAATACTACATGTGTATGAACAAGAATAATAATTATGCTCTGCAGTTAGAAGTTCCAATGTTTTTTGTTTGTTTAATAATTTTCTGGAATAGCTCACAGACATTGGCGCCCATTGTCCAAATACTTCATTTAGATTCCACTTTATAGCTGTCCTGAAATGTAACTGGTCATCTGGCCGAAACCAGGAGGCAGCCAATTAAATTCACAGGAAAACATTAATCTGAGCTGAAGAATTCATAGCACATGTGTGCAATCATTCCTCCTTTCACGTATGCTTTCTGTTCTTCCTCTGCTCCCGCTCCCCCAGCTGCCACCCCCCCTCGCTTATTTCACCGGTGGAAGGAGACTGTGCCAACTCTAACAGTGCTGTCCGAGGGAAAGGAAAATTAACACCAGTTTTGCTTTTATGTGTTCAGGACTCAGTCCAAGAGGGCCACTAGAGTCAGTGTTGGGTTTTCCCCCTGCTTTTACCAGGCCTGGGATCTGGCCCAAGCCTTGTGTATCAGCGTGTATCAGCACGCAGGGTGTGAGGACAGAGGAGGCAGGAGCCAGGGCGTGGGTGGCAGTGAATGAAGGGAAGAATGAGATGGAGAGGGAGGGCTTGCAGGAGCTGAGGAGGAGGAAGGGGGAAGTTTGGTGTGCTGGGAGCAGGAGCAGAGGTCTGGAATAATGAGGACACGCTCTCCCTGGACTTGGGAGCTGAGCCTGTCTCCTTACTTCTCTCCTGTCAGTGAACATCTGTGAACAACTGCTGGATGTGTGTGTTTATTGTCTCCTTCTCCCTTCTGTGTCATTTTGCAGGAAGTGACCCAGCTCTGCTGTGAAGTTCAGCGGGGAGGGGTGTGCTGTGGCTGCAGGGAGGTCATGCTCTTCCAGCCAGCCAGGCTGGAGTCACCTTGATTCCACCTCCATTTGAGGACAAAAAGGAAGGTGGTGTTTTTCCGAGGAAAGGATTGCATCACAAAACAAACAGCTAAGCATTTACTATCTGGGAAATAAGGGCAAGGATGGTATTTGTACTCTCTGACTGAATGATAGTTTTATAGCACAAGAGGGAGATAATCTCCAGAACTACTTCCTTAGGTGTAAGGAAAGGTGGTAAATAAGAAGAAGATTGGGTTTAAGGTCCCTAATTAATATTAATGGATTAAATTACTCTACCCATTGTCTGTGCCACAATGGTCCTAAATAATGATGAGTCCTGGGTTTCCAAAATTGAGAATCTAGCAGTTAAATAGATAATTATGTATTCCCCCCTTTAGCTGGGGTGCCTCACATGGTTCCTGGGCTGGACTTCCACAAGTGCACAGGTATTATCAAGAGACATGATTTGAGCTTAAGAGGCATTGTGAAAATGCTCAACACATTCGAGAATCAGATCTTGGCTGTTGTGGGGCCTGCTGTTCTCTGGGCATTCAGAGTCTGCTCTTTAACTGTGAAGAGTTACACTGCTTGCAGGTAATGAGTTTCACAGTGTGGCATTGCAGTGTCTCTCAGTGATCTCTAATGCATGGAAACATACAGTGTGTGTCGTAAAGTGCACAGATATCTAGATACATATATACATGTAAATGCCTCATATATTGTTCATGAGAACTAGATGAGAGATAGTAGAAAAGTTATACTCTTCTATACCATACATAAGGGTCTATGTGAATAAAGAACTCTGCCCTAATAAAGCCATGATTATATTTAGTGCTTTTTAGTGTCCTCTTTGATGGACATAAAGAAATAAAGTTGAATGGGGAAATACATTACTTTTTCAACACCAGAGGGAGCCCACCTGGGATATAATCCACTTATTGGCATTGGGAGTATGTTCTTTTCTGAATGTAGCTCCAATTTTCTTTTTTTGTCCCAGTCTTGCATTTGAGTGCACACATATACAAGAACACCAAGATTATATCCATTCACAACAGATCGCTGCCACTTACACGCATGTGTATGTGTGTGTGTATAACCAAGATACAAGATGCAGTGTGCTGTATGCTTTTTGTTTTGATTTGGTTATTTAATTCATAATTCAGTTGAGATCTGAGATACAAATGCTAAGTAGTTTTTTGGCTTGATGTCATACAAAGTTTTAACACAATGCTTTTGCTCATGGCCTCTGGCCAATGTGTATGCCTTGCACGTCATTTGTGGATGCTCTCAGGAAAGAATGTGCAGAATTGCATTTATTTTTTGGCATTATGAGTTGCATGAAAGCTACTTTAATGCTTATTCTAGGCCAGCTATTCAAAAAAATGTAATACTACTTGAATTCTATAAACAAGAGTTTAAACAGGGCTGGTTTATGTTATTGTTACTTACATTTTACAATGAAGAGGCAAACATACCAATCATTAGAAGTCAAACTCATCTTTTGCTTCCTAAAAGATGTATATGTTACAGGTATGATGAAAACTTTTCTTAGTGTTGTGCCCAGTTGTTTCTGACAGAAGACACACAAACAGCAAAGAGATTTCAACTCTTATTTAGTGAGAAGTTTTGGTGCTGGTTTCAAAGCAAGCAGGAGTAAATGCAAATGTGAAGGACTGTTCATAGGGCAGAATCTACGTAGATTGTAAGAAAGTATTCTGCAGGCATGGACTTCATTTTCACTCTTATAGATGTGAAATGCCTGTCAGTACAAACTTTCTGACTAACACTCTCTACAATATTCTATGAAAAGAAAAAAAAAGAAAAAAGGGCTTAGCCATTCTTATTTCTACATGCAAAATTCAATGTTACAGCAGTTCCAAAAGGAGATGGCTGGAGAGGTAAATGCCTTGGCTGCCTGGTTTGTAAAAAAAATTTGATCTGTGGTCAACCCCTGAAAACTAGTGTTTAGAAGCTGAGATGTGGATGCCAGTCTGGTCATACCTTCCCCATTTCAAAAGGTTTTTCCAAACTACATGTCAGCTGCTGACCTGTTCCTGCAGTCCTAGGTCCTGTCACAACTGATGGCATAATGACTGCAATGATTTCTGGGAATTGTCATAGCAGATGCTAGAAACAGAGGGAATTACAGGTGAAACGTGTATATTTATTGATTTGTTCCTCACAACTTTGTCCTGGCAATCTCTTGTTCAGAATGAAGGGGAAAAAAATAAAAATTGCTGAGGATCTTTGAGTTAAAGGTCTGTGATGCCCCTCTACTCACAGCCCAAAATGAGCAACACCTCATCTTCAGGTTTTGGTTTGTTTAGAGGAACATTGCTGTAAAATATAACAGAGGCTGCTCTAATTTACAGCTTTCTGCACATTTGTTAGCAGCCATCAGGCCTGACTGCTAGCTTCCCCGTATATTTTTCTTCCTCCTTGCAGTCCAGCCCTTGGCAGAAACTAAGGCTTAAAGGAAAGAAAAGGAATGGCTTGGAGAAAACCTATTCAGAGTCAGTTTGTTCCCCCTCAAGCCATCCTAGAGAGCTCAAAGAAGAAAGGAAGGCTAATAACAGTAACAAGTTGGTCTGGTGACATTGATGTGATAAATACCTGCAGAATTGCAGTAAATACTGAGAGCCAAGAAATATAGCGGTGATGTTGTACAAAATGAAGAGTTCTTTGGACATAGGGAGTGATGGAAACACGGGAGACTGTGGAACATTTTCTTTGGAGTGGAACAGATCATGTTCTAACATATCTACTAGACATAAACTCTAGCAACAGTTTTAAAATGCCAGCTATTAAATTGATTTTGTAATGACTTTCAAGGGTGAGGATAATTCATTCTGTAAGAAGAGAAAATGATGAAAGGAAATATTATGCTGAAGTACAGCTTTCAGTGACTGGGGCTGGATACCTCTGCTAACTCAAGGTTATTTGTTTAGAAACAAATACATCTTTAGATTTTCCTGTGAACAGGTGGAAAAATCAGCTAGAAATGGTTGGAATATATTTTGTGTAGTGTGAAAAGTATAAATAACTTATTTTTTCACTTTAAAACATCCCTGAATTCAGGAACTTTTGTCCTGATTACTTCACATGAAGTTTATTTTATTACAGTTGAATATGAAGATTTCTGAAAGAAATATTATGGGAATGCTTATTATTGTCTAACCATCTAAGTACTTTTAATACAAGAAGTCTGGAGTCAAATGGACAGCTACAAATTTATGTTCTTCCTCTGACTTTTCAAGCTCTGTATGCCTGAGAATTTGTGGAATATTATTACATTAATTTAAAAAAAAATATTTAATGGTTTTATAGTCTCACAGCTTCCTGTACTTCAGATTTCTTTTCTAAGCAGCTATTGCTGCTGTCTACTTCAACACTAAATTCTAGGAGCAAACAAGTTTAAATCAAAAGCAAAGCTAAACACTGCAATCTGTTTGAAGAAAATGAGAGGATTCCATCAGGGGATCTGCATCAGTAATGGATTTTAAGGACCAGGTTGAACAAGCAAATGTGGAACGAAACAGATGTACATTAACCTGTACTTAGGCAAGGGAGTGTTACAGATGATCTCTGGAGAACCCTTTGATTCTTAGTCTAAAATATAAACAGAGTATTAAATTGTAATTTTTTTAAGGTGTCATAAATTCTAGGGTTTGATAGCAGAGCTAAAAATCTGTTGGGAGACACGTCATGCTGCTAAATTGAATGTGGCTTTTGATTTTTTGGAATAGCTGCTGAGAATAACTTTTCATTTGATGTTTTATATAATGATCCTGTTGCCACCTTAATTAGTCCTCTGGCACGTTTCCAAAGTTGATAATCAAACACAAACCAGCAGAGGTCTTGCTGTCACTCAAGCTGTGCTGCTCCTTACCAGGTACTTGCAAGATGAACAACATTGACACGCAGTCTGAGAAGGTCTGAAAGGCTGTCAATTCTGTACACAGAAATGATCCTAAAACACAGCTTTAGAGATTTTTATATGCCATAATAGCCGGTGAACAGCCCTCAGGAGTTTTTTTGTGAGAGTTCAAGTCATATCAAATCAGAGGAGGCCATCGAGAGAGGATGCACTGGCTATTAGCAAAAGGGAGTTAACAAGTGATGAAGTCAGGAATGTGCTGATGTCTTTAAGCTGAATGAGGGGGATAAAGTGTGGGAAGTCACAACTTTCTAGAGAACAAGTCACTGTTGGGCTAATTAATTGGGGTGGGATGTCTGCACCTTGAGGGGAGGAAAGGAGCTTCATTTGGTACATGTTCTAAGTTTTGAGCAGCAGTTACAAAGGACTGTGGAGCTAGGGGAAGGAAAGAAGTGTTTGGTACAGCTCAAACTGGCAAGAAGCCAAAGAAACTTGTCAGATATTTGTGAAAATAGGTTGCAGCTGCTAGGGCTAGGAGTGTTTCACAGCATAAGCAGCACTCTGGGACCTAGAGAGAGGCCACATTGACTGTCCCCACAATTTCTGACAATGCTCTGTCTGCCACACGTCAGATTTCACAAGTGGGGACTGGGTTTGATAAAATGAAATGCCACACAGCAAGCTTCCCACAATATGGCTTCTCCTTCTGGCCTGACAGTGCCAGGTGAAGGACTCTGAGATTCCTTTTGAAGACAAGCCCTATGTGCCTGCTCCTCTGTGCTTGCAGAATATGTATCTTCTCCCTGACATTTGACTCTATGGCACCATCCAAGCAAGCAGTTTCCCATTAATGGCAAATGAAAAGAGTTAATGTCACTTCAAGCAATGTGCCCTGATACCAAGAAGGAGCAGAGATGACTGCTTTGTTTGACCAAGAAGTCGTGGCCATTCAACTTACACTCAAGAAATTTTAAAAGGCATAGTGCTTGTTTTTCTTTCAGTGCCATACTCTTTTTCATTCCTCTTCTTCCCTTGTTCCTTTGTAAACTTTACAGTGATAAACTTTAGCTCAGAGCCTAATTTTGCTAACTTTGGCAGAGGAAAAGATGGCATTTCCAAAACAAGTATTTCTGACTGCCTAAATACATATTTTAAAACTTACCTGTCTGCAGGATTGATCAGATTAACCATCCTAAATATATTATGAACTCTCCACCTCCAGAAAGAATAGTCTTATGGTTTGGGGAAAAGGATAATTTTGGGAGACAAAAAGTCACCAAGATTTGGTTGTGGAGGATGGAGTGGGGAGTGGGAATTGTGTGTTCAGCTTGCATAATAATATCTTTAAAGCAAAAGACTTATTTTAACTTTTTTAAAAATAATAATACTTTAAAAAATATGCTTATTTGTTTGTTTTGGGGGTTTTTTTGGTGCTTTAAGATGAAAATATGGTTTTGTGAAAGTTTCAGTGTGTTGTCCTGGCCTCAGGTAAGTGCCATTATAGCACAGGTTTTATCCTTTCTCTTCTCAAAAATGTCTGGTTTTTTTAAGAGAAAGAAGGAAAATAAAGGAAGAGTGATGGTTTGCTTTTGTTGTTTTACCCTCATCTCAGTACACAATATTAAAGTAATATCATGCTTATAAAACTGTTGGTATCTGTATGCAACTTTCATAGGCTGTGCAAGGCTGGAGTCAGACAGTGTCTATCTTAATGGCTATGCCCATCCTAAGGCTTTCCATCATCCTGTGAAATTGGGACAAATTTTGCTGAAGGTAAAGGAAAGGATCCTCTTTTCTTGCTTTAAAATACAAAATGAGCACAAAATGAATCAAAGGGGCCAGTTCCATTTCACTGTTTTCCAGTGCTCACATATTGCAACTATTTATTAACATTTTATAATATCCTAAATATAAATCAGGAACTTTACAGTCTGTGAGATGAATCCTTGTACTGGTGCCTCAGCTGGAATCTATCACAATACCTGATTTACACCAGCTGAAGGTCCCTAGTTTTGGATGAGGCTCAGATGTTTCACCTCAACCCTATGTTTGGCCATGAGAGCTACTTTGTACATTTATAAACTTATCTAAACGTGACTAATGACATTTCCACATGCCCATCAATGCATGTTTTCCTTCTCTCTTTCAAACCTACTTAAAGTAAAAGAGACAAAAATCCAGGAGAAGGGCTGCCTGCCTTTTTTATCTGGCCTGCCAAGGGGCACAGACAGGAGAATGTAGATGGAGCTTCTCCTCCCACTTTCAGGACAGAAAATTAAGGCAGATCTAGATGTAAAAGCCGAATAAAATGAAAAACATTTTTTTCCTTTCCTCATTCCTCTTCCCTTTTTTAAACATCTAGTCTCCTTGAACTGAAGGACTGATGTTTCTATCTCCCTTTTTTCCTCCAGTCCATCATGCAAAGAGTTATTCCAAAATCACTTGGCAGCTGTAAGACAAGCTATTTCCTAACCCTCAAAATAACTTTTGTTTTGAATAGTTCCCAACTCTTTAAAAATGCATCCACATATATGCCTGGTTTTGCATGGGAAAGAAAACTTATAGAAGTAAGTATTCATGGTTCATGACTGTTAAAATCCTGTTACAATCATTATGAAATTTGGGCTCATTCTGTGTGGAAAGTTCTAGGTATAAACCGGTATGCATTTGTGATATAAACTGTGCTAGCATAAGGAAAGAGGCCGTCTTAATCCCAAATTTCTGCCATCTAGACAGGTGAGGTGAGTCTGTTAGACCCCCAAGTTCAAAATGGGGAATGGAGATTTTTCCTTGCAACAGTCTGAAAAGGCCTTTTAAATAATTTTTGGCTACCAGCCACACAAACAGAAACACCAAAGCTGGCATACAGAATACAAAATAAAAACATGGGGGTGCAGTTGGCCCAGTTTTGTTTGACAGCCTCCCTTCACTAACTAGCTGAGGGTTAGTGCATGTTGTTGAACACTTCTGTTACCTTTCATCTGCTTACAGGCTGCTTGAGCACAGACTTGTCAGGAGTTTTCTTCCTAGCACTGGTCCACAGTAAGCTCAGTAACTTCCTTTACACTGTGGTTGTAATCAATCCTTGCCACTTCCATAAAAGCAGAGACAACTTTGGTATTCTTCTCTGCAAATTTACTAGAGGCATTACAGCAGGAGAAATGATACCAGTAAAATAGACCTTGGAAAAGAAAATACATTTATACTTGGTGAAAACCAGAAAGTGGAAAATAA
>VWZN01001208.1:192999-231047 GCA_013396955.1 Regulus satrapa | reverse complement strand
TTTTTTCATCCAGACATTGTGTTTCTGGTCTTTTCCAAAGCAAAACAAAGTAACCCTTCCAACATTTCCAGTAGAAAGTGTCTCTCCTCTTCAGGGGAGTAAGTGGAGAGATTGCTTGCTGGAGAATGAATGATGCAATAATAAAAAAAAAAAAAAAATTAGAAATTGCTTATTTCTCAACAGTTATCATATTTTTCTTCTTAAACTAACTCTTCCTGCCTAAAGAGACCCAGGGGGATTCCCAGCCTTCCTTCCCCCTTGAAATGGAGCTGTGAAAAGCTGTTGTATCTCTCCTTCCCCTGGGTTTGTTAATGTCTGAGGCCTATCACTATCTTCCCCTTTGTGAAAGCTAAAGAATTTGAAAAAACTCCACACTACTCAAGGAAAGAGAGAGGCTTCCACATGTGTCAGGGATATTCCACAAGCATATTTTTAAAATTACCTTTATTACTGATCTCCAGCCTACAGATTTTTTTTTTTCTAATTATCTCTTCCCAGTTCACAAATAAATAAAATGTACTCCTGTTATGCAAGTGCTAATGACTTGATGCGGCCAGTTCAAAGTAAAAATAGAAGGTAGAGTAAACTATGAAAATACAAGGCCAGGAAAAGGAGTAGAAAGATCAGCAAGTATTTGACTGTGATGCCTCATTAGACTGGAAAAGTTGAACCATTTAACCTCTAGAGGACTTTTCCAACATTAATTTATTCCATGATCCTAAAAATATTGGATTTTCTCATCTTGCAAGATTGCCTCCAAAATAAAATGCCCATTTAATGTCTTTTTTTTTCCCTGTAGTTCTCAGAAGTCAGCACCTCTGCTTGCCCTTTTCTTGTCTTTCCAGCACTGGAATATTACAGCAGTAAAACCATTCCCCTCTCTGCACATAACTTGGGCAAGGATTGGATACTTAAGGAAGATAACAGATTTGATGAAGAAATTCAGAAACACAAAACTGACAAATGAAATAAACAAGTTTATCGTATTTCCTGTATGAAAGCATAAAGAGGAAAGTTTCAAAGGAAACAACTTTCAAGTGACAGAACATGTAAGAACATGTGATTTAAATGAGTTTACGAAGTAAGATTTAAATACAGGCTTTTAAGTTGGCTGAATGATCTCTACTCAGTTCTTTAAAGATTCTGAGCTGTTTTTTGCAATGACAGAAATGATTTAACTTTATTAATAACTTTATTATGTTAGTTAAACAAACCAAAACATAGTGAAATAGATAAAAAGAACAAAAAGAAAACTTCAACAACTTAAATCCGTCAGCACCCAGCAAAGAAGCCCCAGACTATCACTCAGTCTGGGTCATTAAAACTAACATCAAAATAAATTAGGAATTAAGCAAAGCAGCTATCAAATTAAGACCAGGCCTATTATCAGTCTCCCTTCTTTGAACTTGCTTTTGGTTATGATGATTTTGCCTCCTGGAACTGCATCAAGCAGTTGGATCACACAGCAGACACCAGGAGAGCAATCCCTACAAGCCAGTTGTGGTAACTTGTCTTTTGCAGAAGCTATCTTTTCAGAGCTCCATGGACTACTAACAGAAATCATAAAACTGGTCCTATTTCAGTACTTCTTCATTTGTGACCTGTGTCTTACAGAAGAGAAAGGACCACAGAGCTCAAAAGATGAGGCGAGAAGCATCTTGTGAGGCACAGGCTGACCTTTTGCTCTCTAGTGAATGTTTAGGATTGTTTCGAATCTGGGGATGTGGTCATAGGTCCTTTCCAGTTCCAGCTATGTTAAGGCAGATGGGATCTGCCCTTGCTGTTCCCCAGCTGCTTGTCACCATTCTTCCTCTACTTCTTTCAGGTGTTTTGTTGGCTCATGCTGTGGGAGCACTTGCCATGAAATGGACTAGATACAATCACACAGATGTGAAACTACTGATTTTATTTTGGCTGTCCAAAGTAGTTTTGGGTGAGGAGAGGTCCCTGGACTGTTTACCATTCCTTGTGTAGGACTGAGCACTGGTAGCAGTGGGGTGATGGCCAGGATTTGGGACTAGGCTGGAACTGTCATTTATGTAGGGAACAGCTGAAGCTGTGCTGAAGTATTACCCATTGTGATGGGGAATTTGACTGACCCTCATACAGACCTGCAGCAATTCCAAAACAAAAATTTAAGTATTTCAAAGACTGGGAGATTTCCCAGCTAGTGATAAATCAACAGCTAAAAAGAAATCCAGAAGACAAAACAAAAAGAAGGAAAAATATGCAGTTCATGAACTCTAGCTTTCACAGCCATTGAAACTCTCTTAGAATATATCTTGAAATGCTATGAAAAAAAAAAAAAAAAAAAAAAAAAAAAAAAAAAAAAAAAGACAGTGCTGGCAAGTTCTTTCTACTAGTGGACCTACCACAAGCTACGAAAGCTTTGGCAGATGTGGGCACAGTCTCTTTACTTACATCCTGAACTTCTTTTCTCCAGGAGACCCATGGAGAGATAGAGAGACAGCAGAACTCCTGACTAAGGGGCTCCTTGGTCTCTCCCTAATCTCTTGCAAACAGCTCTCAGTGTGCTTGGTGATATCTGCCTCCAGACCTATGAACTATGTGCAAGCCATGCAACTTTCTCTAGTTGGCTTCAAATGTGGGTCCCTTGGTTATTGCCTATTTTGGGCAAATTTCTACTAAACTAAAACTTTGGAAGATTTTCTGTTTTTATATTAGAGCATATATGTCTGAGATCTTCTCCTCCAAACAGCAGAAATGCTGACACTGAACACCCGCATTCCTGTAGGAGCCAAGATGGCTTTATCTCAGTGACAAGGTCCAGGGATGGTAGTATGTTGCCAGGTTATGTAAGGTCCCATTCACATATCCAATTAAAAAGAGGGATTTTGTCAACAACTGACCACTTAATGTTCATTTATCAGTGAAGATAAAAACTAAGGAACCAGAGAGCTGACAATCATCTTTCTATTTGGAAGGAACATTGCACTGGACAGCCGTTCTGCAATCTCTCTCTGTACAGAAATGCTACTTTAAAATTTCTGAGATGAAATGCAGTTAAGCAGTAAATTTATCTCACCCTGGTGTATCATTGCTCTCACCATGTGTAATGTTCATTTCCTCTCCTGGAACCCTGATGTGCAGCAGCAGGTTACACAGCCCTGGCTTCTGTGAACCCATTGGCTTCACTTAGCATACATGTCTTCATTTTCAACAGTGTTGTCATGTTTCTTCCTAATCCAGGCCACTGTGTCTGCTTATTAACTAATAGGAGGTATTTCCTCAGGACAGTTCTTGTCTTCATTAGTATGTTTGCTGTTTTATCTCAGACCTGCCAAAATAAAGAATACATAATAAATTTCAGTATAAAAGCCCTGGACTTTTTAAAACTTCATCGTTATAATGAAGAAGTAATATCTAGTTTTTGACCTCTTCTGTTCCCTTTTGGAGGCACAGTTTGAACATGCCAAGAACTGGAACTAAAACAGTTGCTAATTAATTAAGATTTCGTAACTATAGTCCATGAATGAACTCAGAATAGACACCTCTTGTGTCTGTCTTCCCCTCCAGGTACCACACTTCTGTGGTGTGTCAGGGTAAAATTTAGCCCTCGGCAATCTCAGTAAAGGGGCTAGTACCAAGACCTGTGTGAGTAACACGACAGAGAGCATTTAATCTTTCAAATGTTAAAGCTGTTACAGTCACATCATGTCATAAAAAAGCTCTGCTAAAACAAGCTAAATACCCTCAATGCAAAAGCACAGGAACTGGGACATAGAGGGATGTAAGGAGAAATTTTTAAAATAAGTTGTGGCAGCTCAGTCCTGTAGTCCTTTTCTAAAAGCCACTCATTTCAGAGGCAACAGAAATGTCACCTGATGGAGGACTGTACACTCCAGTCTGACATCAGCAGTGCTCTTGATATTTATAGTCCTGCAAATCATGCATATGCAGCCATTTATCTTTCCTGGAGTACATTCAAACCTGGCGTGAAATCACTGAGATTGCAGCAGGGTAGACTTGGTCCTTTTTCTCTTAAACAAATCTTACTCCAGAAAAGCACTTAACTCTTAGGGTGAGAATAATCTGATTGTTTGTGCTGGAATCTTCATGTCTGAATTTAGACATGTATTAGATTCAAAGGGATTTCAGCAGCGATGTGATTTTTCAGCTTACTCTCACTGACGAATAAAAATATTTTTTTTCCTAATTGGATCTGAAACTTTCAGCTTGTATGCAACCATTTTCTTTTT
Source organism: Regulus satrapa (assembly GCA_013396955.1). Taxonomy (NCBI): domain Eukaryota; kingdom Metazoa; phylum Chordata; class Aves; order Passeriformes; family Regulidae; genus Regulus; species Regulus satrapa. The sequence goes on along the minus strand of VWZN01001208.1, from coordinate 226,827 downwards.
CTTTATACTGATACTAGCATGCAAGGGCAGCTAGATGTCTCACTAGAACAAACTCTGAAAAACTTTTCCTTTCCCAACTGAGATCAACTAGAGTCTCTTTGTTACCAACTGTATTTGCCCCTCAATTCACATCTTCAAGCTTCAGAACACAATAAAAAAAGAAATCACAGACAGAGAGCTTCTAAACAGGACCACAAATAAGTGTCACTGCTCCTCCTCCTCTGTGTAGCTTGTTCTGAAAAAAATATACATAGGGAAAAATAATCTATTGTCGTTTGCATTGCTTGATTGTTTCAGTTCATTTTGTACAGCATTTACCACAAGAAAGGGAAAATCTCTTGGAGTGGAGAGCAGTCACTATTTCATGTGAAGTTCCGCACACATGATTTTTCTCAGAATATCTTCTCTGAAAAAGGAGTAACATTTTCAATCTTTCTATTTACTACACTCTGTATTGCACCAGGTTTTAGTAGTGGGAGCAATTATGTTACTTCTTTACAAGCCAGCCAGCCTGATCTTATTGACCTTTAAGAAATAAATATGTAAGCATTAAACAACCTAACAACCCTGAGAAGTGGTTTCACCCCCAGAGAGTCATGGTCTAGGATGGATAATGAATAAAGAGCTTATCAGAATCTTTGTAACATATTAGAAACATTCTCCAGATTACCCATAAAATTCATTAGAGACTAGTGACCTGTGCTGAAGCCTGATAAGACAGAAGCTCAGGAAAGAGTTGAGAAAAACATGATCCATCAGAGTCATGGAAATCAAGGGTTTGGAGTAGAGGTATATAAGTCTAAGTATATAGATAGGGAACATTGCTATTTGGAAAAGATAATGAAAGTGCAAAAAAAAGGAACAGAAAAAAGTCTTAGTTCTTAATGCTGCAGATATCCAAGGTGAGAGCTTCAGCACTGAATTGTATAGTTTGCAGGCCATATCTTTGTTGATAAGTAAAAGAGGATCAGGAATCCAAGCATTATGTACAGACTTGTGTCTGCCTTGCTCAGGGCTTGCTTGCTGTGGAGTGACACATCACATTGTCCTGTGAATCCCCTATGGCCCTAAAATACAAATGCCCTTTCGTAAATGCTTTTTCATTTCAGGTGTCCAAAGCACTGTTATGGACATCTAAATGGTGCTTTAGAGCATGAAAGGGAGGGCAGGCATGATATAACCCAAAGTGTTTGGAAGTGGTCCCTGGAGTGCAGAGCTGACAAAATGTACCAGTGCACAGCGCAGCAGAAAGATTTCTGGGGCAGTTTAAAACCAAAATGAGGGAATGACAAAGCAACTAGTTATTATGTTTGATCAAGGGCCTGTCTTGGTCTTGTGTCCAGCTGTTCCTAGTTCATAATCTGGTCATTCTCCCAGAGACCTCTCATATCTGAGTGGCCTGCAATAATCTATAGATAAGTTTAGATCTCTAACTAAGAAAGAAGCCAAGTGGGGTTTTGTTTCTATAGCTTAACTTTGTCACCACAGAAGGGGAACATTCGCGTTCATGAGCCAGCATGTACATGAGTGGGACTGCCCTGGGATCAATGACAGTACAGCGTTTTTGCACAGAATATTAGGTGTGGACCTAAATGGTCATGGTTAGGCAGATGGTCAAGGCAGAGGGCAACACTGCCCTCTTCAAATAAAGAAAGAGAGGGAGTTCATGGGTCTCTCTCCATGATGTCAATGGAAGATAAAAAATTTATTAGCATTGGTTATAGAAGTGCATGTCTGGAAGCAGATGGAAATGCCAAGAAAGAAAGCTTGTAATTGTAAATCGCATGAAAATGTAGAAGCTGCAAAGAGATCATTAAAAGCACAAAATGGTACTGTTTATATATAACTGTAAAATAAACATAAAAGTGCCAAATTCTATGATTTAAAGTTATCAACTGCAAAAGGGAGAATAATTTTCCTGTTTTGTATTTAAGTTAGGAAGAAAATCCATCTTGGAATCATTAGTGGTGATTAGAGTTGCTGTGTTTCACAGGGAATTATCAGCTGTGATAACTAGATGGAATTGCCTTATATGCTTTGAGGCCCCTGAGCCTCAAAAATGCATTTGACTTACAAATTAATCTTTGTCACTGCAAGAATAATTTGTTTAGCATTAATGAAAGCTGTTCTTATTACAAGCTACCTCTAGAACTGTGATTTTGACAACAATGCCAAACTTCACAATATAGGTAGTGAAAACAGATGCTTGGCACCATTAAGAAGCAAAAAAATTACACAGATCCAGATGCAACTTCAAAATCAAGTGTTGTCATGATTTTAGAAAACTGAAACTAAAAGAACACCTCATCTAATCAAGTTTTTAATTACAACCAGTTCCCCCTGCTTTTTCCTATGTTTCTACCAGTGGTACTGATTAGACATAGAGAAGCAGTGACTTTCCTCTTTTCCTCCACCTTTCCTCATGTGCTTCAGCAGTGCTGCTAGTATCAGTCCAAATGACAAAATTTTATTTCTCTTTCCCACTTTCCATGCAGGGAGTGAGTGAGTCTTTTAGGTATTAATGAATTTCTTTATCTCTAGAGTTAATTTCTGCTCTAAGTAGAACTTCTTCCATAGAAAGTATCATTTTTGAGAAGCAGGCATATAATCATAGAATCATAGAATAGTTTGGGTTGGAAGGGACGTGGAAGATCATCCAGTTCCAACCCTCTTGCCACAGACAGGGATATTTTCCACTAGACCAGGTTGCTCAAAGCCCCATCCAGCCTGGCCTTGAACATTTCCAGGAATGGAGCATCCACGGTGATATCTGTGTATTTCAAAGCGCTGGGCCCATATCCCCCAAGGGNATTGGTAGTGCTTAGCATTCCTCAGTTTCCCCCTTTCCTTTCTTTCTCCCTTTTATTTCTTGATTAATTCTTTTCAATTCCAACCCTTAATTTTAAATCCCTTCTTTCACACAGTTTCTCTAGGCAACCTATGCCAGTTTCTCACTAGCCTCACAATAAAGGATTTCTTGTTAATATCTAAACTTCTAAAACTTTCTTACCATTTGAAGTCATTCCCTCTTGTTCTGTCACCACGTCTTCCTAAAAAGTCTTTCTTCATCTTTCTTGTAGGCTCCCTTCAGGTATGGGAAGGCTGCAATTAGGTCACTGAGAAACTCCTCTCTCCTCTCCTCTCCTCTCCTCTCCTCTGGAGAGGATTTGCACAGATGGTCAGTCTTGGGTTAAGAACATCTGAGGTCCAAGCCCTCTCCTCTCCTCTCCTCTCTCTGACATCAGAAGATTTCAGGTTGGTGTAACAGAGGCTCTAACTGCTTGTACACCAAACCAAAATAAGCCAGAACTACCACAGAAAACATCAGTCCTGAAGTGTCCTGTTCCTGCTGCTTGATTAGAAATAATTTTTATTAGACTTCTGTTGCATCTTTGGAACAAAAGGTGGAGATGTTCTTGGGGCATGAAAAAGTAGAAAAGGGCTTTCTGTTTTATTTTCAGCTGGGACCTCAACTAATGCTGGATCAAAATATTTAAGTGAGTACAAAATAAAGGCCTTGGGTTTAGCCTGCTCTGTTAGAAACCAAACCATATCTGCCAGAATATATGGAAGTTCAAAACATTCACTTGAGACAGCTTGACCCTGTTTTTTTCTTCCTTTCCTGTCAACAGATATACTCACTAAATGAACAGGCAAACTTTTGCTGCTAGTTTTCACAGTTATGATTCAATTTTCACACAGCTTCCAGTGGAAATCCAGGACCCATTTCCATGGACATTATGTAAACAATGTTTGCCTCAGAGTGTTGCAAAGCTAAGTGACTAATGCATTTAAGCAATGACTTTGGGTTTGGATTAATTCTCACCTTCTTCACAAACAGATACCTGTAATACAGTAGAGGCACTGCCACTAAGTGCAGGGAAACTCTTGATGAGTTCTCTGATGCCATGGCAATTTTAAAGGGAAAAATAGGAAATCAATAGAAATTGTTGACAAGCAACATGTTAACTATTTCAGTGCTATTTCATTTATTTTATAAAATCATAGAATCATAAAATGTTAAGGGTTGTAAGGGACCTTAAAGATCATCCAGTCCCATCCACCCCTATCATGGGCAGGGATGTTGGACCACCAGACCAATTTGCTGAAGGTTTTACCCAGCCTGTCTTTGAACACTGCCAGGGTTGGGGCATCCAGAACATCCCTGGGCAATGTGTTCCAATGTCTCACCACCCTCACACAAAGAATTTCTTCCCAATACCTAACCTAAATTTCCCCTTTTTCCATTTGTACCTGTCACTCCTTGTCCAATTGTTACAGTTCCTGACAGAGTGCCTCTGGCTTTCCTGTAGGACCCTTCAGGCACTGGAAAACTGCTATCAGGTTTCCAGGCAGCCTTTTCTCCTTCAGGCTGAACAGCCCAAACTTTCTCAGCCTGTCTTTGTAGAGGAGGTGCTCCAGTCCTCTTAACAACTTTATGTCTTTCCTCTGGACTTGCTCCAAGAGTTCCATGACCTTCTTATGCTGGGACATCAGAATTGTATACAGTACTCTAGGCATATCAGCTTGAGGTTTATCAGAGAGAAATGTATCAGCCTGAGAGAGAGAAATCAGGGATATTTATCAGCTTAAGAAAAGCTATTTTGTTGAATTTATATTTCTAAACTATATTCAGGCTGTGACATCAGGAAAGATATTGGCTCATTGATTTTGCATTTCTTACTCTCCTCAGGTTTTGGTTTTGAAAATATGGTTTTCTGATGCTGAAAGAAACACAGTACATAATTTTCAGTTCATAATTGTCTGTTCTGGCATAAACACTAGTAAGAAAAAGTATTATATAAAACAATATAATATATTATATAAATATACTGGCCAATCCATTTGTGGTTTTCTTAAACTGAAGTTCCTTATGTGAATCCCTATCCACTAACAGAAATGGGAGGAATCTTTTGACTAGAAGATAGACAGAATTTATTAAAATTTATTCTTAAATATTATTTCTATGAGCAGATGAAATGTGACCTTTAAAATGTTTTAATTATCAGGATATTGATAGTGCAGTTTTTTAATCTCCTTTATGTCCAGATTTCTGAGTCTGAATCCTGCTAAAATTTCGTGGCATGGAGATAGCAAACAGCCAGGACCCAGCCTCCAGGTTCCATGTGTATAGCAGGTTATCCCACACACACAGATGCACTGACACAGAAGTAAGAGTTCCAAATCCTAATTCAAATGAGATTCCTGGATATTTTTATGGACATTAACTAATTTGATCCTCCCATTTCTTTCATTGTTTTCAAATTTAAATAATTACATTTGTGCACATTTTACTCTTAAAATCTGTGTTATGGGAATCGTGTTTTTTGAACTCTTGTGGAGTTTTTTAAGTTTTTCAAAAAAACCTGCCAGAACCCTATCTCTAACTTCCCTCATCCCACAGCTGTGTGCCATGACTTCATGGCAATCCCGCCTGTTTCCAGGCTGAGAGCGTAACACTGACAGACATTTTGCTAGAGGTTAACCTCTCTTTCCCCAGTATCTCTGGCATTCATTCCAGATGACAGACAGATGCAAAATGGCTTCCAACTTGTTTTATTCTCAGTCATTGGAGGACACTTCTCAGGATTTGCACAGATGGTCAGTCTTGGGTTAAGGACATCTGAGGTCCAAGCCCACTGCAATAGCCTAGGACATGCTTTTGGCCATTGCTGAAGACTACTGAGTACTTTTCAGAGCACCTTTTTATACCAGGTGCTCTAGAGCCTCCATCTAGCTGCAAAAGAACTGTTACATTAGCCAGAGCAGTTCAGGTGCTGTATAGTAACCACACCAGGTGAGATCCATGTTCAACTCCAAAGGCATGATCTGTTTACAGCCTTAAAGATGCAGCTGTACAGCTTGCAGTTCCAGAATTAGTATGAGGAAGTTCTAGGGCATCTCTGTATTGACTGCATGAAGAGCAGAGATCCTGAAATTTTTTAAAAAAATAAGTATAAAGCAAATTATAAACAGTAAAGGGATGCTGAGGTACTTTCATAAGTGAGAAACTCAATAGTCTCAAGGGCAAGATGGGTCAAGAGCAAGATGGGTCACCGGGTCCTGATACCAATGCACATCATTCCCTGCAATCTGCTGCCCCCGCAGCACAGCTGCTTCATCCTGCCCATCAAAAACTTATGCTTAACACTGAGAAACAGTGAAGTTTGCATATTGTTTTTGTGCTCATTGCAAGGAGTTGTAAGACAATGATTGAATACAATAACTGATATACATTTTTGTATAATGGTCTCTAAAAGGCAATTCCTTAGCCTCTGTCCCTTGAAGGGCACAACCACACCTAATTTCATGCATGCCCTGTCATGTGAGTACACATTGGTGAACTCAGTTCAAAATTCTGATAATGTGTCATTCTTTTTGAAAAATTTACCTCTATTTTGGTCTAGAGATTTTCTAGTAACCTGTTTTTTGGGGCAGTAGCAAGCATGAGATTGGTAGCAAAGATTTGACTGAGGTCCCAGCCACTTGTAAAGTTTTCTGGCAGTTCTCTCCAATATGCCATGAACTATCCTTTTTTTCTGTCACATATACTCAGCCACATTTACGTTTAGGTACAGTACAGAGCAGTATACTAACACAAGTAATTTCAAATTAAGTCTCTCAGTCTTTTCTGGCTCTATAGTATAAGTTCCAATGCAAAATGTACAGAACACCCACGTAACCCATGGCTTTTAGATCTCAAAGTAAATGTTTTCACATAATCATGGATTGCATCCAAGCAAATGTCTGTAAGATGACATTTCTGGAAGCTTTTGCATCTTTACATTATATTTAGTTTACACAATATACTGTACAACTGGAAAAAGTGGCCATATGAGCCAGACCAACATTTGACCTCTTGTAGAGTGCCTTTGAGAACAGGCTATTTCTCTACCCTCCTCTACGCTAACACCTTTTACATCAGACAATTTCCAAATCAGGAATTTCTTTGAAGTTTCTGGTCTTTCTTCCATAGTTTACTTTTCAAAACATCACAAGGCTAGTGGAATTCATGTATTCATATGCTGGGGGCCCCCATGCAACCCAGCCTGGATCTGAGTTACCCTCTTCTTTGTATCCACCTTCTCTTCCTCTCTCTGTGAAGCAGTCCTGTTCCAATCTGATTCACTGGAAGTCCTCAAAGTTTGTGGGTGGAGTTGAAATGTGGATCTCCTGGCACTACTATGATGCAGCCTTTGTCTTTCAGGCACCACCTACCCTGTTTCTCACAGAGCTCAGCACAGCCATTGTGCTGGAGCACCTTTGCTGTTAAAGGAGAGGGGATGCTTTTCCCTGTAAAGGCCCACAAATCTACACAAAATTGATCCAAAAAATATTTAGGGGAAGAGAAGCAACACATTTCTACTGGAAATGTATCAAATGACAAAATTCAGCACCTTCTATCATCTGGCTTTCTAATACTATTCATGCTGTTTCCAGGGCTTCTGTGAATCTAGTCAGTGAGCTGTACTCTCTGTGGGAATGGCTGCAAGGAGGGCATAACAGGGGAAAATAATTTCCTTTGGAGTGCTTTTGAGCATCCCATGGAACCTGATCTAAAGCCCACTGGTAGGCCTGCCAGAGAGACTTTGCTACTCCTTGCATCAGGCTTCAGCCTATTCACACATCAGAAAAAAAAAAAAAAAATCATATCATGTTGCTAGTTTTACAGAAACTGGTGTGGTGCCATCTGGGAACAAGGAGAATAAATATTTTAATTTCCTGATCATAGGTAAAGTGACTTTTTTTGCTTGTTTACTTTAAGATGCTGTGAAATCCTAAGATCCAGCAACCACTTTTCTCTATGTACAGATAACTGAAACCACAGCTTAAGTTTTAAACTTTTATCTTTTGTTTTTCATTTTTCCTGTATTTCTCAAGTATTTTATTTAGTGAGAAGAATCAAAGAGATGGGCAGAGATCTCCATCATTTTCAGTTGATTGGGTTTTTTTCAGTGCAGTACTCCCTGGCTTCCAGAAAACAAAATGACTTTCTGATGGGAACTGTGACTTCTTTAGATCAAAGGAAGGAGAAAAATAGAAGATGGATGAGACAGCAAATAGCAGATATGAGAAGGTGAGTGACAAGCAAAAAAGTTATCATTCTAAGGAATAAACTGGCTATAGTGCTTCTCAGGAAAAGATTATGAGGGTGGCATGCAAAAAATTACCTTTTTTACTTGTTTTCTATATCAGATATTCATGCATGTAACATTTGTTTATGCCTGCAAACTGATTCTTCTTAAAATGAAATTTACCTTCTAGTGTCAGTCCTTATTTTGTCCTCTGTCTTTTCAGTGCCAGACTCAGCTACTTCCTACAGAATAACTTTTGGGACAAGGTCCCAGGTATCAAGGTGTCAGTTGTCCCAAGAATGGCTCACAGCAGGAAGATTTGTGCTATGAAGTGGGTTCTTCGATGTCCCATAAAGATAAGGCATCAGTCTCCTCCCCAGAAACAGCATAATACTATTTATTTTCTCAACCCAATCAACTATTTCCATGAAAGATAAGTTTGTGTGTGTGTGAGGCTGGTGCTTGTTCAATATTTGTTACAGTTGATCAAGGGGTTCAGCAGCTAAGGGCATGGGCAGAGACACACTCACGTGTACCCCCAGAGGTGTTTAAGACCAGGCTGGACAGAGCTTGGAGTAACCTAGGATGGTGGAAGGTGTCCCTGTCCATAGCAGGAGGGTTGGAACTAGATAATCTTTAAGGTCCCTTCCAACCCAAACCATTCTACAATACTATGATTCAGAGAAAAGCAGTATGTGGTGTGCTGTTGTAAGCCTTTTTTATTGGAAAAACTGGCAAAAATATGGACTTTGTTGCCCACAGCTAGAGATGTAGTACAGCTTACATCAAATAACTTCATTCTAGCAAGAAGGGTATATTCAGACAATAATTATACTGTGTTTCTTCTTCAGTAAATATGCACATTTTAAAAAATGTACAAAAATTTTAGTTACGTAAACCAGAAAATCTTTCAAAGAGAAAATGCCTAAGAGAACATGACTATCACTGTCTTAGTCAGGACAGGGCTTTTTAGAAGAAGGAGTATTTATAAACTGCCCTATATACTGATAAGGCTGTATGATTTTATGCACAATAACTGCTCAATGCAATATCACATGTACCAGAGTGGGGGATGTGGAGCTTCTCATCAAATCATTATGTGTAAATGTACATTTAACAGGAAAGTAAGATAGTTAACAACCTTTAAAACAGGCTTAATGTATGTTAAAGTAATGTGTGTCTTTAAAAATTTCAGGAGTGGGTTCTTTATGGGAAACTTGGAATTTAAAAAAATGTTTGGAGTGAAGTCAAAATATTATGAGCAGTGCTCTGCACTAATGACACATATCAGCAGTATTTGTAACCACAAGAACAATGTGATAAATTTTAATCGCTAGGGACCAGGCTTTGTGGGAAGTGCCTAATACACAGGCATCCTTTATAGGTTTCCAGTTATGACCTATGTCTGAAAGACATTTTAATGATAACTACAGAAAGTAGATGGATTGTCTTCCCAGAGTGTTGAAGGTCCTGTTTGTTGTCATCCGCAGCTTCTATAAAGACCAGAGATTTTCAAAGGTACTCTTCTGTCCTGCTATCAGCACACAATACCACAAGGATGGGACTATCTAAGATAAAACATGCCAGAGACATGTAGTCCTCAGGATTTCCTGTGGGAGTCTGACCAAAAGAAGGCAATATTAATAAATATAAATTCTGGAACATTATTATCACCAGAGCCGTGTCATGTAGTTTACCCTTGAATTCTTATAACCCCTCTAGTTTTCTCAGGCAGTTCAAGTATTTAACTGCAACTGGTCAGAGTGTTAGACCTCCCCACTGGGACAATTGTTTTCAATTACATTAAAGGCTCAAAGCCTTTGATAGACATGCCAAAGCAAGGAGTTCAGCTTGCTGAACGTTTAACTCTTTGAACTAATGTGGGATCTGGGAGTCCCCATACTCTTGGACCTTGAAAATGCTCAAAAAATAGATGCAATCTGGAAGAAGAATAGTGCCAAAAATCTGTAATAGTCCTCCCTTTGAGGATGCTGTTGCCTCTTTTTATTTTCATTTTCTTGGAAATGGTAGTTAGCGGGAGTATAACAAACAAATAGTTTTTCTTGAGGAGGATGAATTACACCAGTGAAGTCCCAGTCAACCAAAACCTTCTCTAAATATCTAAACTGATTTCACCTTTTTTTTTTTTTAATCCTCAGAGCTATTTTTTATTTCTCTGCTCCTCACCAGGGCATTTCTGAGCAGAGAAGTAAAGATACCAGGGCTTGGTTGTTTTTTTCCTTCTTCTAGAAGGAAAAAAAATAAAACTAAGGAGCAAGACAAAAAATTTTTAAAGCACACTTATCTAGTGGGATTTTTTTTGGCCAAATCCTGGTATACTATTCAGCATAGGCTATAACACCTTTTGCTTACAGGAACCTCCTGTAAACCTTCTTTTCAAGTTATATTTTTCAGAAATTCCTCTCAGTCATTCAGATTACACAACTCTTTAGGCATCTCTGTCTCTATAGATTAACACTCAGGTTTTTATCTGAAACAACTGTCTTTTTCTAAAAACCTGAGTGTTAATCTAATATTAGTTGTGTTACAGTCCTTCCTTATATATTGAGCTCTTATTAACATATGGGCAGTGAGCTCGAATGCTTCAGGATGTTATCCACTTGCTCTTGCTACTTCCTTCTAATGCAGAACAAATCAGGAAAGGCAATAAACAAAAGGTAGTCCACATCAAGTCATGCTACCTCAGTTGAACAGTAGCTTCTGAACAGAAAACATGGCTAAAAAGACAGCTGTGAGTGGGTGAATCACACTCTATGAGTGTATCTCAGCTTCCATGAGAATATATTTCTTCATAACTTACTAGAAAATAGCTGATTAAATCTCTGCACTAGTATATTTGCAACAGACTGTGTCCTACTCATTATAAATGGGAAGCTAGATCCTTCCTTTCAGGCAGTGTGATATTTTTGCTGTTCAAATCAGAATATGCTATTCTTTTTGATGAAAAGAGCAGTAGAAAGCAACTAAAAGCAGAGCTCTAACTAAATACAATACACATCAATGCTTTTAGAAAAGAGCTTTTATGATTTTTGCTTTGACAAAGATCCTATGAACTCTACAAAACATAAACAATACCTCATAATGAAATACTGTTATTTCAAAATTGACATCACAGCTGACTCAGTGTGGTTTTTTGATTTGGATTAAATTCAGTTTATTTAAAAGTTTTAGAATAACTCCATAGTTATCTACAACACAAGATAAACATAACAGACATAACATCTATCTTACAAATAAGAATGCTGATAAATATAATTTAGATACCTAAGAAATATCTTTCTTTCTTTCTTAAATTCTTTAAGAAAGAAAAATTCTCTATTTTATATATGGGAACATTTTGTGCATTAATTTTTCAGTATTATGCATGTTAGGATGATTAAATCTCACCTGCTTATATGTTTGGGTTTTTTTACAGTTCAGATAGAGAAAAATAATGTAGAAGAATATAATCACACCCACATGCCTAAAAATCATCAACTCATGACCTATATATGAGAAACATTGAGCATTGACTACCGTTCAGAATAGCTCAAGAAGGTTCATTTCAGATTGCTTAGAGCAGTTCTGGAGTCTCATGAAAATACCACCTGCCTTTAGGTACCGTGATAAAATTGGTTAAAAATGTGCAAATCACCAAACAGCAGTCATGGTTAGAGCTCAGTCCAGCCTCTGGCTATCTTATTAGAATCCACTTATGTTCATACCTGGATTTATCCTGCAAATTAGGAAAAGTGTAGTGGTTGGCAAAAAGGACTCCTCATAGCCCACACATTAAGCAAATGAGTGAATATTTACAGAATTAGGAGTGGAAGCTACCACCTCTGGGATAGCTCTGTATTTCTGGGTTTGTTCAATGTTCCTTAATCTATGCTATGGAATCCTAGCACTGTCAAAACACAAAAATCAACATATAATCTGAGATAATAAGACTCAGGAAACTTGCTCCCTGAATTGGGATAACATGAACACTGCAGCCAAAAATTAATCACTTTCAAGCGTGGTATGACATGATGGTAAAGATTTCCAAATTACATAACTAGCATACCCCAGGAATCTTCACATCTCCATCTAATTAGTTAAATGTTACGTTAACTAGTGTGTGTTTGCTGTAGTCATTGAGTTACAAATAAAATCCTTAGAATAAAGCAAAAATTATGTGAGAAGATGTCAATGCCTTATAGCCATATGACATGTTTACTTCACCGTTAGCTTGAACAATTAGAAGTCATTAAATGCCTCAAAGTACCATTCAAATGGTTCCTCCCAGGAAAGAGTCTAACTGGACCTAAATTGCCTAGTGAAGAGATCCTCAGAAGAGATCTAAATTCTAAGTATATGCTAATACTGTTTATTTTCTGCTTGGTAAATCTGTAGCTAAGAGGAAGAAGGAAAGGAATTTTAAAGCACATAAGCAGCATATTGAGACTAAAAAATTGAATTATTATAATCTCAAGCAGCCAAATTTGTGGTTCAGTTCCCATGGTTTTGAGACCATCACCAGCCTGTGAGTAAACACTGGCTAATTTAGCACCCAGATCTCACACTGGTGATTCAGATTGAAGCTGATATTTTCTATGCCAAAATATACTGGTTGCTTTTTCTTTCTATACATACTAAAAATTGAATTAAAAGAGCCTATACTTTCAGGGTATTTAAAAAAGATTATAATTTAGATAAGATTATTCATGGCAAGTCATAACTTTTTTACCTTTATCCTCTTTGCTGTACATACTGAAGCATGGAACTAGGCAATGAGGGGTTAAGCAGTAGTGGTGCAGATGCAGCTGGACCATGTTACGCTAAAAGGACCAGCTAATGGGCATAAAGGAGGATTAGAAAAAGGAAATAGATGAAACTGCACTGAGTGCTGGCAGGGAGAGTCTGGATTTTAGTTTAGGGGCAGGGACTCTTGTTTTGGCTTTTTTATGAATCTCAGATATTAAAGGGAGTTTGCATTTATTTGTTGGCTTTTCTCTCTGCTTTTTTTTTTTTTTTTCAAATATTTTTAAATTCCAGAAGTCTATAAGAGATAGACAAGTGAAGGTTTATTGATACATGGATACTGAAGTGTTTAAATACGCAGATGAATTTTTAAATGTGGTGTTTCCTGGGTCAAAGGGGCTACTGTGATGGAATATTATGCTAGCTTGGGGTTGACATACCCTTCACCAGAAAAAGATAGAGAAAGAAAATGGAATATATCAACAGTAGAATTATGCTTGCAGTAGGTTCAAGCTCTTGCTCTTTCTTCTTTGTGCTTTCTTGCACTACTGAGAACCTGGCAGGGTTTTAACAGCATGTAGGTAACCATCTACCTTCTCAGATGCCTATCTGCCCCTGAACTTTCACAGGGAAAACTTAACAAGCAGTTGAATCAAAGAATCCCTGCATCATGTTCTCCTTTTCCATGGGAAAGAAGAAACCTGCTGGGAACATGTATCTTTGTTTGTTTACAGAGCTGTATAATCACAGAATTGTCTTAGCTGGAAGGGACATGGAAGGATCATTGGGTCCAACTCAAGTTTTGGATGGGGAGAAAAACAGGGAGGAAGCTAACATTTGGGTACATAAACATTATTTCAGGAGTCTGTTCATCCAAAGTGTACCTATAATCATTCCTACAAATCTTACTGGTTAGAAGAAGCCCAGAACTGTTCAGGCATATCAATACTACAGTGGAATGAAGATGCCCTTAACCTGTTTTGATCCAGGCTAGCTCAGGCCCTGATAGCTGCTCTCAAGGAGACTATTCACAGCTTCTGTGTATGTGCTTCTACTCAGCTGGGTTTTGCAGCTCATTTGTATGTGGATCTAACTAGACTTGGCTGGCTGGAGGAAGCCAGACTTTCTGTCCACCTGTAAGTGGTGCTTGGTTATGTGGTGTTCTTGCCCATCCTCAGCTTTAAAGTAATGCTGTGTTGCTGGATTTTTTTTTTTTCCTCAAAGATAGTTCTGTATCAGAGTTACCAGCATGAAAAATTTGCAGGTGCTTCAATGTCCTCAAAGGACAAACAAAGAAACTGCACCAAACCTGCAAACTCCAGGTGGAGTTTTTCTCTTGCCCTGTGTCTTTCATCACAGACAGGAATAATCTCTCCATTCTTGTTGAGGTTTTTATCACTTTCAGACCATAGGATAATGGTCATAAGGTCATAAGGATATATAATATCTTATCTCCTAGAGAGTTTCTGAATGTGCATGTGCAGGTAGGTAATAAGTGTACAAATCCAGTCCTTGGGAATGGGCCCTGCAGGGAGTTGAACTTCATTTGCCACCACCACTCCCTCAAGGATGGCTGGGATTGCTTTTGAACATAATGGCTTCCAAGTATTATTGAACACAATGGCTTCCAAGACGAGAGAAAAGGGGTAACATCTGTGTCAGGCCCCTGCAAATGGCCAGGGACAGACAACAGACCAGACTTTTGTCTACAGGAATTGTAGCATTGATTTACTGACTCAGATACGGCCACGCAACTGAGGACACAGACTGCAGAATCCTCACGCCCTTTGTCTTTATATCTCTGGTGTTCCATACCCTGCTCAGACGTGTAACTTGGGCCAAGCAAATACAGTGTAAATGAGGCTGACTTGCCTTAGTCTCTCCCTTGCAGCAAAACCAGCATCTGCCATTGCTCTACGCTTTAAAATTCTGGATTTATGGGTGCTGTCTTTGGCAAGGTCAACCAGATTGAAGGGACTGAGACAGACCAAGCATCTGCACGCAACTACCTGCTTGTGGCAGGCTAACATGAACAGTTACAGCTGACTAATGTCCTGGGCTCATGCATATTGGTTTATTGCAGTTTGTGAAAGGTGAGAGAAATGAGCCTCTGCTTTAAATCCATCTGGAGTTTATATCCAAATTCCCTCTCACTCTGATAACTCAGTATTTATTGCAATCCTAACAGGCCTCCTGTTCTGTGGCTTCTTCCTGAAAGATCATGAGTCTACATAATGTTGCTGTCATGGGGATGTTCTCCTCCTCTACCTCTGTTACTCTCAGCCCTTTTCTAGCTCGGTCTTTGGGACTGCACTTACCGTTTTCCCACAGGACAGCATTTAATTGCTCCTTGATTGACCTTTTGCCTTGTCCCAACAACTTTGCCCCTGGGGTCATTTTACCAATTCATTATTCTTGGTGTAGGAGAAAAAGTCCTTCTTAATGTCTTAGCTTCTCTCCCTATAATTGCAGAGTTAATTACAAGAGAATGATTTAGAGTTATTTATCACCACCTGTTAAATATCAGGTAGCAAAGTGTTCCCTGAAAATAATGCTTTGAGAATCCTTCCACTGCTTGCTGCTTAGAAACTCTATCTTTCATATCTAGAAATAGGTTAAAATGATTTTTGGACAGCGATTTAAATATTGCACTGGGTCATACAGACTTTCCATCATCCTTATTGCACCATTTGCTGTAAAAGCAATGGGGTAGTAGAGCTAATTCAATTCTGTGATCTTTGCATACAAAAATAATTGTGCTTTGTGGGACAACACAATTTAAAAGTTTCAGAAAACCTGTTAATCAATCACACAGATGACTCATGCTTATAAGTACTCTCCTGAAATCAGGTGATGCTGATAAACATATTCTAAGAATGTTTATTAACAAGCCATTAAGGAAAAAAATAGTCCTGGATAATGAAATCATTTAATCATTTCCACATGAGTTATTCTCCACAAAGCCAGAGTCACCTATCTTCCCTTTTCTCCACTCTAATCCTGTCCCCTAGCTTTGGGGTTTGGGAGGCAATAACACTGTCTTGCTCTTCCAGTAGTCCATTAACCCTTCATAAGACATTCATAAAAGAAGCACAGAACATTAAGTATGATCAGAGCAAACCACGTGCATTTTATGTGCAGTCTGGTTTTTTCCAGTACTAATGTTTGTTTGTCTGGCGGATTGGCATCCCTCTTTGATTTGAGGGAGTTTCTTCTGACTTGGCTCATTTGTGCAGCTTTCCACTTACAAATACTCACTTGTCGGAAGTCTCAAGGCAGTATGTGTAAAAGATCTTCAAAATAATGATGAATGGTTAAAATGAGCATTAAAAAAATAAATAAGCTCGGTAACTATTTATCAAGATTACAAACTAGAAGTGCATTTCCTCCAGCTAATATGTGGAACACTTCATCCTGGCATAGATAAATCATGAATCAGCCAAGGGGTTCGTTAGGGCTTCCAGCTTCTATTAGGTCAGCTTACTAAAGGCTGGCTTTCTGAAGAAATAAGAATTCAGGGGTTATTTCTTTTAAAATTTATAATAATTAACTCTAGGGTTGCATAAAGAAGCAGAAAAAAAGTGTATTTTAACTTGCGCCCCAGTAAAACAGGATCCGAAACTGCTCTTACAGAGTATTTTCTCTCTGTTGGTGAGAAAAATAGAAGACCCACAAAAAGAAAGGAAGAAGGATTTCTCTCAAGTGCAGGGCTACAATCTGTATGAAAAAGCCTTTCCTGTGAGCAAGTGA
This sequence comes from Regulus satrapa, assembly GCA_013396955.1. Lineage (NCBI taxonomy): Eukaryota > Metazoa > Chordata > Aves > Passeriformes > Regulidae > Regulus > Regulus satrapa. The sequence goes on along the minus strand of VWZN01001208.1, from coordinate 210,259 downwards.
AGGGGGTGGAGATTTGTGCTAAAATAAACAACAAAGTCGGGTCTTGTGTTGGATGTACTGACAAAGGTTGCAGGCACTGGCTCTAAAATGTTTCATCCCAAGTATCCAGTGTCTCCCAGAAGGACGTGCAGTAGGAGGAAGTGTGAGGTTAAGAATTCAGGGAGATTGGAGAGATAGTGGAAAGACTTGGGTAGACAGTCTGAAATTCATTACAAGAGTGTATCCCGGGGGTCACCACAAACATGCTATAAACACCAGTGAACTTTTCTGCAATCCAGAGCTCCAGGAGCAAGTGTGGTGAGTCATGAGATGTCTCCTCCTCTGAACACGTGTACCCAGGGGGACGAAGAAGGAGATAATGATGGGTGCTCTCTGAAGGGATTAGAAGTATAGTTTTTTATCTAGTCTTATCTATTTTTATCTATTTTCAATCTATTTTTAAATTTCTCCAAACTGAGCAGCAAATATCATCTGACTTCCCAAATGTTGAGAGCACTCTTTAAATCATGCCTCTGCTAAGTCAGGCTCATGGGTATCTTTCAAAGTGAATAATCCACACTGAAATTTCTACACATTTCTTGGTAATCTAGAAGAAATGCACATTTATGCACACGTACACCGATACCCTTTTAATTATTAGGAGTGAGGGAAAACACACAAATTCAAAGAAATAAAAAAACGGTGTAAAAGAAGGGTCGTAGAAAAAAGTCAAAGCAAAATGATTTTTGCAGTTCAGTGCATGCTTTGATTACCGTGTTCTATCCTATTCAGAAGGATTTTCAGTGTCTCAGTGAAAAAGGAATTAAGTGCCTTAAGATCTTACAGTGAAGCTACCCAGTGGTGTAAGCAGACTTCCTCTCAAGTAACAGAGTTTATGTGCAAATCCTGGATCGAGCATAAGTGACATCCTTGATTCTGAACACCTGCTTTAGCTTCTCTTCAAAGAGTTTTGGGCAGTTCAACTTTCTCTTGCCATTTTTTATAACATTTTTCATTTGCATAAGCGTGTTTTAAGTTTAAAAAACTAGCTATGTCTCTAGTGCTGTAGCAGTAAAGGAAATATAAATGGAAGAACTATATTCTAAAAATGTTCTGCAGTCTATGTTGCACATAAGCCTCAAACCACTGAGCTTTAGTCTTGAAGAACTTTGCATAAAATTAATTCTGTTGAGTGCAGTGGGACAACTTAATCTCTGAATATGGTGTAAAATGTTGAGTACATGAGTAAGTGATTGTAAGGCCTGGGTCTAATATCACAAACCTCTTTTGCACCAACAAACCTGAAAAACTGTAATGGAAAAAAAGTTAATATTGTATTTGCTCGAGTCTGAATTGCATGCCACTTAGATTGTTACTCTTGCAACAGTCTGCCAATTTGTTGTAATCTTGTACAGACTTTTCATCTGAAAGTTCAGTTTTGCAAGTACAAGATGTGGGAGCTAAGATGATATATTGAGGCATATAAGTAATCAGGAAAAAATGCAGTTCAGCCCATGTATTCTTTGGAAATATGTATAAATATTTACAAATTATGGAGTTAAATCCAACTCATTTTGTAAATGAAGGGATATTCTGTTTTTTTATGGGAAACATCAAAATCCAGGAAGCATGGGAGCATAAGACATAAAGTCTTTTCCAAGGGACATTCATAAACTCTCATAAAATCAAACATCATGCAGACTGCAACCTTTCTCCTATTTTCATTGTGTGCACGCCTACGCATCTGTGCATTTGTGGAAGCAACTTTCATACAAGAACTTTTTTTCCCCTTTTTTGCATCTACCAATTACTTTGTAAACAACTTAAAGAGATTGGTGAGGGACTGTTCTGTAAAAATGATAGCACATCTGCAGCACAGGCAGTTAAAGTCAACAATTAATTAATTGTTAAGGGCTCTGTTCATCCAAACGTTTGGCTCTGTATTTACTGGATGATTCATGGCTTGTGATCCCTAGTTTCCAGAGAACTCAGTCTGGTCTTCCATTTCAACCCTTCCCCTGCTCCCCGTTTCACCCTTCCCTGCCCACACCCAACTGCAGAGAGCCGCAAACGCGTTCCTTGCAGAGCTAAAACGGGGCTTTATGGCCAACAGCTCGTCCAGAACTCCGGCCACTAAAATGTGTTCAGCAACCACAACCTCGGCTCTGCTGAAGCCTATGAGACAGAGAGCCCTCCTTGCCTGGTGACAGTAATTCACCGGTAGTGAAGTATTTACAAATCAAGACACACACAGAAGCACATGCAATCATCTTTTGTATAGCTGTTTTTTGGTAGGTTAGACTTCAATCCCTCAAAAAAGCAGTGTCTGCTGGTTGTAGCGAACAGATTTTGTACCAACCTGTGTGAAGTGTTGGAGTGCTGTGGTCAAGAGGGGCTCTGGCAGTCTGGGAGGCATTTTGTGTCCCAGCTAGGTTCTAAGCCTCCAGATAAGAGATGTCATAGTGATTTGTTTGAGTTGCCTCCCAGGGAAAGATCTGCTATCTTTCAGTGCATATAGAACAAATAGGGACCATTATGTTTACAGTGAACCAAATCTATACTAGACATGGTCCAAAATCTGTAGTTTGTAGGTAAATTCTTAAGGGAAAGCTGTTCCTTAAATAAGGAGTGCCAAAAATTGCAGTAAGAATAGATATGTTAAAACATTTGCTTGTTAATATTTTTATTATTACTAACTCGCAAAGCTCCCCTGGAGTATAATAGAAGAATATTAAATGTGTCTAGCAAAACATCAAGTACCTATCACTGAATGATTAAAGTTGTCACTGAAGAAACAAAATGTAAAACCATAAACAAGCCTTGAACAAACAAGAAATAATCAATGCACGATGATAAAGGGAACCAAAACATCTGGCATCTTTGCCAGAAAGCATCTACAGATGTGTTCTGATGTATGATAAGAAGAAATAACATTTTGGAGTCACAGGCCCTCAGTGAGGCTCCTGCCTTCCAGTGTGGTTAAATCACAGGGAGGTGCAGCCAGCTTTGCTCCCGCTGTGGGTCTCAACAGACCTCCTGGTGAATTGCTCAGATTTTTGAGGGCTATTTCTGGTGTGTGGGACAGAATCTGATTCAGCTTCACAAATGAAGTGACAAAGGGAAAGCTGTGCTATTTGCTGCTTCCTTGAGGCTCTTCCATCATCCTATTCTCTTCTGAAAGAGAATTAATTTCTCTTCTGAAAGCAGTGGTATCACAGAGCCCAAGCTTTGCCTGAGTAGTCCAGTTTAGTCATTACTGATGGGCAGACTCATTGTTTTGGTATCTTTTCATCTTGAATTTTGGAAAGGGATAGAGAGCCAAGTGAAAGGACAGATTAGTACTATTTTGTAGATGGAAAAGTTATTCTCACTCTTTCTTCAGATATAGTCCTTCAGGCTCATCTTGCAATTTACAGCTAGTTTACAGAGAACCTGAACACCCACAGGTAATGGCCAGCTGCCATGAATCCAGGCATTTTACTGGAAGTTTCCGTAACTTAGCAATAGCCACTTCATTAGGAATTACCTAAATTCAAAATCTAATTGCTTCAGAATCAGTTGGCAGGCTTGTAAGTAAGGATTCACTGCAATTATATATATATATTAAAAAAAAAAAAAATCAGAAAAAAGAGAAAGGGTAAGACAGCTTGTTTGATTCATGAGACACTGATAGAACTGACTGTGGTTCCACCTTTTGCACCGTATCTGCACAGTTTTCCTTATGGCAGGACACACAAGAAGTCACTTTAAAATAAAAAAATACCTGGCTGACTGCTGAAAAGATCATTTGTCAAGAGAAGAATGCTGTGGAGGGAAACTCTGACCTCTAAACCTGCAACAACAACAAAAGGCAATGTTTTAAAAAGTTATTTTGAAGCCTAAATAAACCTTGACAGACTCCCCTTAAACTTTTTTTACAGTGATTAATTTCCAGCTAGGGAAATATTGACTCTGAGAGAAAATGAAAATATTTCCATCTTCTTTCTAACACTGCATTATAAGATCATTTGACCTACTAGATAGAGTGGAAAATCACTATCTGTCTTGATGTTATTAGATGGATCAGGTTTCACGTCTCTCTCCCTGTGTTTTCCTTTGCTTCCCCTGTATCAGCATGATGTCTTCCCGTCTCCCCTTCAGTCTTGCAGAGGTGACAGAGCCCTTGGTGCTAACGGGCAGGGTGGCTGCCTTTTTTGTGGGATGATTGTGAAGATACAAGGGGCAGTCAGAAGCTCATGGAATGCCGTGAGGAAAAAAAAAATACACCTTGCACAAACTATTAGATGTACATGCTTACTTACTTTTGTTCTGATTGTATTTCCTCTCCCTGTGTGGAGGAGTTGTCATGTTCAAGAATCAGTGCCATTTGTCACATCACCCACACACCCTCCCCATTTCCACACAGAACTCCTCTTACGGGTTTGGCTAGATGCTGTAAATGCCATAGGAGTCTTCCAGAGGGCTTTTGACAATAATGCCCGTACATGTATGTATACTGCAGCCTTGGATTTATTCGGAGGGTAAATAAATTATAGTTACCAGCTCCAAAAATTCCTTTTTAACTGCCACCGATACCTTGAGATGTTACACGTACTCAATGAAATGCATAGCAGTGCTGCCTCCATCATACTTAGCTAGGCTCCAAAGTGCTTTTGCTGACCTCCAAAAAGTGAGGGAAGGAAGAGCAGGGTGCACCAGCTGGAGAGAGAGAGAGACACAGGAGCTGTGGCAGAAAAGCTCTGTTGTTTTTTGTATGCCCCACTGAAAGTTTTCTTCATGAGGAAACTTAACAATAAATTTCTAAAGTGACTAAAGCCATTGCTCCAAAAACTTTGGCAGCCTTTGTGCATATCCTATTACTTGCTTGGCTTCAGAGACAGCAGGACACAGAGCATCTTCTAGAAAAAAAAAAAAAAAAAAAAAAAAAAAAAAAAAAGTCTGTTTGATCCTAGCTGTTTCTAACAGAACTAGCCAAATCAAACAAGATGAATAATAATAATAATAGTAAAAAAATCTATCTCAGATCTCTGTGTCAAAAAAGACACAGAGAAAACATCAGTCAACCCCATGGAATATCCTTCAAAGTGTCCTTGGAAGGATATGAAATGTAAGTTGCCCATAGTTCATTACTTTAGTAGAAGTGGCTGGAAATGACTGTGTGCCCCTGCCCTGAGGATTTGCCTTGCCATGCTTCCTTCCTGCAGCAAACCACTGATGGAAAGAGTTATTTAATTTTTCATGAACCTGGAGAAAAACTGAACTTAAAGATTCTTGTTAAGGCAGCAGACTGTAGTGCTCAGTTCAGAGTACTTGCGTAATACATTCACTCTCCACAGCATCCAATATTAGCATCCAAATGAATTCGTATGTAGTAAATACACAGAAAAATATTCTTCTGTTGGAGAATTCTTAAACATTATGAGGTGTTGAGTTATTTTCACAGCAAGGCTTCTTGTTGCTTACTTCTTCACAGATACAGGTCATTAAGATAGGTCTGGATTTATGAAATCTTTTCTTCGGGGGACATTTTGTTGGGGTCCAATGTAACAGTCTGTTCCTAGGCACTTTCACCCAAAATAGGTGAAAAAAATTGCATGATTCTGGCTCCTTTGAAATATTTTCCTGTGATTTTCTATAGATTATAATGGCAAATTATCTGTATTTCTGTCATGACTTACAATGCTTAGTCAAAGGAACAATCTTTGCAATCTCAAGTATTTGAGTTGAAAGTTGTAACTATCAGCCAAACAGTGAACAGCCAAAGCCTGCATTACTGAGAACTTGGTCCATTGATTGCAGTGCTCCTGTGCCAATTTACAGACCATAGTCTGTAGATGCCAAATCAATTAAGTAAAAGCTGAATGAAATTAAAAGCTTACACTTTTCTAACATAAAAAATATATGTTAAAAATCAGCCAACAGTTTCTGAAGATTTGGCTGTACTCTGCATAAGGATATGTACATGAAGAGTTAATAAACTTGTCAAGATTGAGAAAATATTTGTTTATAACTACAAGTAGGCCCCAAGCCAAGTATTTTTTTTTAGGTCTATTAGGCAGACTAAGTCCAAAGCCAAAATATTGGGTAGGACCACACTTTTCATCTTATCCTTCCACTTCCACTGTGCTCACTTCCCTCACTCTGGGCTTCCCCACAAGTTGTTTCAGGAGATTTCTCTCCTCTCCTCTCCACTCCTCTCCTCTCCTCTCCTCTCCTCATGGCAGCAGTCACAATTTTCCTTTGAAGACAGAAGTGGTCAAGCCTCAAAGAAAGTACTGTCAATGCTGGGATTTGGCCTGACCTCTATAAGTAGCCATGGACAAAATATCTTTTTCCACCAGCTGCTGCTCCACCAGCTTTCAAGTTTGAAGCCTTGCATGAATGTGAATTTCTAATGTCTTCAATGAACCAGACACTGCAAGAGCCTTCAGATCTCATCTTGATTCACTTTAAAGATTTCCCATTCACTTTTACAAAAATAAGTAGGGGTTGTTTTCTTAGTGAGTTTTCCACTTTTCCCTGGAAAGGACCAGAGACTTCTAGTTTGGGCTAGCACCTACTGCTCTGCAGTGGATCATCTCAGTGCACCACATGTTCGCCCTGACACTGATTAGCCAGAAGCAGAAATGTTTTACCCCAAACCAATTACCACAGAGTCATCTATTTTCTGGGACAGGCTTCCCCCATAATATAAAAAAATAAAATATAAAACAACATTTAAAAAACCCAAACCAAACCAAACCAAAAAACTGCCTGGCTGAGGTGGCAGAAACCAGCAGAAGTTCACTAGAAGAAACAAATTTATTTATATCAAGCTTGGATGTGCAATTAGGATGGAGTTTTCAAAGCTGAGATTTACTATTGAAAATTGCCAGTTTTGTGGGGGTAGGGGGAAGAAGGCCTGCCAAATAATTCAAAGAAGAAGATGGGATAATTTGTGTTCTGAGAAGAGCCAAACTACACACATGTTCAGCAGTTTCAGATGAGCCAAATTCTGGTGCTCTACACCTCCCACTTGCAAATATCAAAATGCAGCAATGATGCTTTTCATTATCTTACCTCAAAATCTGACTTTTTTGGTAAAAAAGGGAATTACCTGATAGGAACAGTCATCAAGACAGATATTCTTGTTTGGCAGCAGGATGCTGCTGCTTCTGGGCCCCTTGTAAAACCCAGACCACTTCTTTAGTGAAGATGTGACACTCCTTCATAAGCCTGGCTGTGTTCATGTATTGTTAATACAGCTGTATAGCTGCAGTAAGCACCTGATGAAGGAAAGTAAGAATAGACATCTCTCATGCATGTTTATTGCCATTATATGAATATTGAAATAATCTTTCTTGTTCATTTTTATTCATCTTTTGCTGGGAGTAGTAATAAGTGGTTTTCACTTGGTTGTTAGAAAATTAGCTCATATAGCTGGAGAAGCACAGACGATTTTCTTCAGCAGTACTGAAAGTATATTTCAAAGGCAGACACAGAAGTCTCCAAGCTACATACAGGCCAGGATTTACTGTCCTGTATTAAAAACTTTCTGCCTTCTTTCCTTTTTCTCTCCATATTTTCCTTCCACTCTTCTTCTGTCTTTACATCTTTTCCACTTCCCATTTCTCACAGCCAGCTGGCCTTCTTTGGCTGCCTTCATTTCATGTACATAGAACCTTCACACTAAAAAAAAGTGTGATTTCCCTTAAGGTACCTAAAAGCCATACTCTAATGTTTGCAGCCTACAGAATATTTTCTTTCCAAGAGCATAGTGTAGTTTTGATTCCTTCCTCTTTCATAGGCAGCTTGGCTTTCAGAGAGAAACCTTATTGCACCTTCAAATTTGCACCTGTAGAAGATGGTATCAGAAGGTACGATTCCTTTTGCCAGTCCGTTTATCACAAACCTCTTACAAGCACATGTGCCTTCTGTTCACTGTGTTTTTTGGAAACCTTCTCTGTTTTGTTGTATTATTACTCCTCTTGGCACTTTTACAGAGATTATAGAGTGCAGCCAAGGGCCCCAAACAGAAATACAGAAATAAGGGCTTTCTTTTTGCAGTAGGCATTGCGTAGATAAAAATTGAAATGCAAAATACTGTAACTCTTCATCTGCGCAATAAGAAGAGGAATAGCATGAAGCAGTAACAAAACAAATAGTTTTTTTCATAAATTATAATAATTGCCCTTCTTTTCTGATCAATCCTGTTGGAATATGTAAGCATTCTGGCATGAGCAAGAGTGAAAAAGGATTTAATGAAGAAAACCTCAAGCTGTTAAAAGTGATGCTGGATATATAGCAGGAAAGGTGAGGAACAGTGCAGCCAACTTCATATGTCTCTGATGCTACTAAACTTGCTTAAAGAGACTGTTGACAATAATAATAGCAACAGCAACAATAATCATCTTATTTTCTCCCATTTCCTCATAGTTTAAACTGAAATCTATTAGTGATGGAAGGGTTGAAGTCCCAACACTGGCATCATATGCTTTCAAGGGCACATTTCCATTCTGTAGTTGAGGATATCCATTGGCACAGCAACAGGTCTTTCCAGGCAGGGCAGCAAGAGGCATGAGTGACAAAACAAAAGAGAAGGAGAAAGTGTAGCACTATGGTGCTCCCTGACAGGGGAAAGACAAAGGGAGGCTGAGTAGAGAAGAGGAAGATGAGATTTTCTGCCTCCCTTTGGTAGAGATAGTGCAGGAGAAAGTAGAAGGGACATATGTAGAAGAGGAAGAAGAAAAAGACAGGAAATGTCACAGAGGAGGCATAACATTAAGAATGGGACAGATTTTGCAAAAAGGAAAACGGTGACCCTGGAAGTCAGTCAAGCTCAAGAAGACCATTACCCTGGCTGCTCTCCCATGGGCATGAGCCCACAGTCATCAGCATTTTCTTCTCCTCTGAAGCAGGTCCTCTGGCAAGGCCTCTATTTACTACCTTCTAAACCCATAAGGAACCTGAACTATGTCATTTCTATTCGCTAATTTACCCACACTAAGTTCACAGAAAGCATTTTGTAAGAGGGACATGACCTGGCTTGTTAGCACCACATGTTGTAAGATACAGAAAAGGATCTTTCATACTTCAGAAGTCTTGTTTCTCAATTGCTGGTCTCTTACTTTTTAACTTCTTTGCCGTTTTGAATGGATTTCAAAACAAATCAACAGACACATAGAGTCTTTGGTTATTTTTGGCCAGAGTTGGATAAATGAATAGTCCAGAAAGTTTCTGACATCGTGCCAAATGTCTATGTGCCTAAAGTTTAAGAGTCATGTTTTCCAGGAAACCTTGAAGTTTGCCGAGATTTATGCTTTTGATATTGTCATCCATTACAGTATTCAAAGGAGTTGTCTGCATAAAGGTTGATAGAGGGCAGTCAAACCTTTTGCACTGAACAAATTATATCATTAGGTGTCTGCTTGTGGGTCAACTTGTTCTCAAGCCCCAAAAACTAAACACAGCTGAGTTCTAAATCCCCTGACAAATGAAGGCTGTGAGCAAGGATCATGAATAACATATGGCAAATGGAATTTCCAAACACCACACTGCCATACAATATACACCTGATAAATGGTTGTCTACAGCGATGCTGTTGAAAAAAGCACTTGATGCAAGCCTCATGCATGGCAGAGAAACATTAACAGAATTCTGCAAGATATTTCAAAGCTGGCAAGGCACTTGAATGTGTTGTCTGGTCCTCCCTTCCCCAAGTAAGGACAACATCCTTGTTTTCTTGTACATGGGAACAAAGGCAGGTAGTAATTTGACTTGTCATGCCTGAAGCCTGTGGGGCAAGAAGTGGTCAAACAAGAACAAAGGTAGGATTATTATAGGGAAAAGAAAGAAAAAGAGAAGATGAAATAAAGGGCAGCAAAATATTACTCAAGATCAAATGTTAGGTGCATTTGTAGCCACAGAATTTGAAAGATTGCATGGCATTTTCCTGGATGTACAGCAAATAATATTTTCTGACTAAATAAAAATGTGAACACGAGAACCACTTTGTCTGATCATCTAAAATGCAGCTAACTCTTGGGCAGACATGAAGTTAGTACACAAAACCCACACTGTTTTATAAACAAAGTGTGGGATTCTGCATCTAGACCCACCTGGGCAGCATCACAGCCCCAAAATCAAAATGTGCAACAAGAATTTGGCCAGAATACAAGAGCAGTGCACAGAAAGTGATAAGGTAGGCTACTGACCACAAACAAGCAGTTAATATAGATAGGTTGATATTTTCTAGTTGTTTTGGGGTTTTTGAGGGACATAATTTGTTTTGGGGTTTGTTTCTTTGATTTTGTTTCAGTAGTAATTTCTGGAGTGGTTCGTAACATTGGTATTCTTTGAAAATTCATCTTTTAATGTTTTTATGTGTGTACATATGCAAAAATATATGTGTTTGTTACTTCTGCTAGCCTCTTGAAGTGCTACTTACCCTTAATGAGATTTAGAAAAAAATAGTAATAATAATAATATAAATGTTTCAAATGTGTTATTTTCAGAAAAGGTGTAGAAAATTTAATCGTTTTGTCTTGAATTAGACTGATATATTTAGCTAAGAAAAAAAAAATAGAAGGATAATTGGATTCTTCCATTTTCAAGTGTTCTCAGGATTTTCTTTGGAGTTTCATTTCAAATATTAACTAAATATAATAATTAGAAAGTGATTAAATACTGCCAGGGACAGAAAATAGTGGGCACACAAATTACTTTTTTTAATATGCAAATAATTTTCAATTTTTCATTATAGTGATAAAATCAGAAAACAGGTATTCATTTGCATTGACCCTAAATTATCTTTTTAAATTAAATCTCTCTATATCTCTTGAATCTCTCACCTTATTAATAGCACAGGGAAATAAATGGATTTACTTCTAAGCTTCATCCATTTTTTTCATATAAACATTTGCATAAGCACAAATGAGAATGTCGCACAAGGCAAATGTGGTAGGCAAGGGGAAGGGAATAGCTTTTCCTTTAGCCAAAATTGCCACTAAGAGCAGGAAAAGCCCCCCCTAGCCACAAATTTGCCCATGTCAATTACAACTGGCCACTTACCTGATGTTAATGGGTTAAACCAGCGGTCAAATAGCAAGAATCACCATCACTGTGAGACCGAAGTTACCGCTACTCTGGCTGTTAGGTGTCAAGTTCAACTCTCACAGATTGCCCAGTGTGGTCTCAGAGCCAAATTTTCAGATGTTCATCCATGCACAGAATAATGCACATGTCACTCAGGGCCTGTGCTTGCTCAGACAACACCTCCATTAAGACTTCAGAAGAGAGATTTTCCTGCCTAGAGGTCATGTGGAGTCTGTTGGCAGACTGGTGTGTAGTTCAAGGCATGGCTGAGTGCAGAACCATTCACAAAAGGCAATGCGCTAAGGTAACAGTTTAAGAATCACTAATTCATGAATCTAAGTCTGATAATTATTTTTATTTACACTGCTAACTTTTCAGTTTGAACTAAAATGTATGGATGTGCAAATCATAATTGCTTGAGGAAATGATACATTAGTCTAGATTATGTAGGAAGTCAGATTAGATGATTGTAACACTTCCTTCATGACAGAAAAATTCATGACACTATTAGATGTTTTGTTAAATTGGAGTTTAAGTGATAAGCAAAATTAATAGATTTCTGTATTTCCCTGGGTGGTCTGTCCATAACATGGGAATATTTGTGTTTCTCTGCTCTGATCTGCTTCTATGTGCAATATGTATGTGTATGTATTGACCTAATGCTAATAAATAAATAACTTGATTCTCAGACTGATTACTTAAAAGCCCCATAGAAGATTGAGGAAATATGCTTTACCCACTGATTCTGTGCATAAAGTAGCTCCTAATCAAATTAGCCATTCTAGAGAACAAAACAGCCCTTGCATTTCATCAGGACCGTCTGCGTGAGTAAACCTTTGCAGGATTGGTCTCTCAATGTTGCTTAGAGTTGCAAAGAAGCTTAAGTGCTGAACATGTCTTCTGTGGATGTTTCTTTTTAGCCTGTTTCTGGCTCTATACCATCATGATTTTGTCGCAGGAAACATCTATGCTAAACATCACTGTCAATTCCAAGACAAGAGACACATTCAAAAGCACATGGAAGCTTTTTTTGTTACCATAAGTTGCCCGCAGAGGGTCCATTCATTCTGTTTGCTTGTTCCACTGTGTAATAGCTCAACTCAAGTATCAACAAGATAAGCTTTTAAAAGCAGAATATTCCCAGCTGTTGCGGTCAGGCAGCAGCAGCAGGTTCCTATCTGAGGACAGCAGAGCAGCCCAGTGCACTCGCAGCGATGGCAGTGTCGAGGGGAAGCATGTGTTCTCTGTACACAGTAGCGAAGGGTCCAATAGACAGCAATTAGCACCAGCAGAATGAAGATGAACGGTCATATACATAACCTTAATAAAAATGTCACAGAAGAGAAATCTCACACCATATGGATCCATGCTGAACTTTTTTTTTTTCCTTTTTTTTTTATTTTTAATTTTTTTCCCTGTTAGGAGCAAGACAGCTCCATTTCTTTATAGTCTTCTGCATTTGTTTCTCTCCCTAGTTTTTGTGCAGCCTTCTTCCTCCCTAAGCATTATGCAGATGCTGATTCATGCAATAACAAAGAAAAAATGTATTTTTATTTGTGTATTTTTTAAATACATGCTTGACCTGAAATTTTCATCAAAAGTGTCTTCCACTCCACCTTAGCAACCTGAGTAGGTTACTTGAATGTCATTAGATCCCATTTCCACTGACTTTTGAAAAGAAATTTGCAAGGTTTTATTCCTGATGAGTTATTGTAGCTTGACAGTGGGTATTGCTAGTTCTCAAGTCTTCTATTTGTGTTTTGGACATAGCAAAGACTATAAATTTTATCATTATAAACATCACTGTTACAAATAATAGGTTGTAAAAAAAAGAAACAAAAAACTTTGGCAAAAAGCCTTTGAAGTACAAAGCTGCCTTTATGCCATCTTGGGGGTGTCATTTCCATTTTCCACCTTGAGATAAAATTCCAAAGGCCAGGAGAAAAAGTGATCAAGGAATGCTGGAGAAGGAAGAAAATATTTTCCAAGAAGGCCAAATTAGAGTTTTGTGGTTAATATTTTTAAGTCATGTCTTTGTCATTCCCTGATCAAAACAGAATATTACCGATGTTTTACAAGCTCCATTTGAGGTCTGACAGAAATACTTTGATGATTTCTGCCTTTTCTCCACTCCCAGTAATAAGACTCCTGCCTTTAGTATGTAGCTGTGAATTTTACTGACTATGTTAACAGAAGATAGGGATGGATGCACCTTATGAGGTCTTCTAATCATTCCCTTGCCAGTACCTGGGATTGAATATTTCTGGCTGGGGATGTTTGTTTGAGGGCCTTCTGTGAAGAAGGTTCTGCTATCTCCGTCTTTCTTCTCCAGGCAAAAAGAAAAGCTGACCACCATCCTCTTTCTAAAACTAGAAAATTACTAAAATACTAAGGGTTATCAATCTCCCATTTTTCAAAGGAGCCTCATCTCTTTTTGTTATGTCTACATGGAAATCAGGTTAAGCCTTTCCTCTTTGTGACATCCCCTTGCATGCTTATGAACTCTTGTCATGTCTCCCTCTGTTTTCTCCAGATTAAGCAAATACCTTTCATGCCACATCCTCTGCATCCACAGTAATGTCTTCTGGACTTCTGATTATTCAATTTGCTCACCTCTGGATTCTCTCTTTATTTCATATGTAGCCTTCTTAAAGCCAAGAATTATGGACTCCAGCTGGAACTGAGTGCTGAGGTGGGATAGGAGGGTTATTTTACAAGTCTTGCAGACTACATTTCTGCAGGAACATCACATCTTTTTTCAATAGACAAGAACAAACTTGCGGTCTCCTAGTTCCATTGTTTCACCGATGAAAAGCTTGACAGGGCAATAAACTGACTGATCATGACTTGGAAACATTCAGAATACAGAATTTGTGGGGAATACCTCCATTTTACACAGGATTAATTCCTTCCAATACTTAAGTTATATGAACTATTTTTCTGATGGGAGCATTCCCATTGAAATTAATCACCATGCTCATGTGTAAAAAATTTGGTTGTGTGGTAGTGATTGAAGGATTGGGAGCAAGATATTTCAGAGAAAACACAATGGAAAACTCCAAATGGGAGTCTGGATTTCTCTTTCCTCTTCTTCTACTGCTTTTCTGTTAATCTGGTGTATTATTTCTAAGGACAGGATAGACCTCACCCAGTCCCTGGAAGATTTCTTGCGGGAAAGCGAATCTAGCAAATCTTTATTTAGAGAATGAAAACATTATTACCTGAAGGAACAAAGCAAAACTCAGAAATACCCATGGGACTATATGTGTAGAAAAATGCTAGTATGAAATATCATCTTCCCCCTAGTCCCCCTAGTTTAGCCTTAGTGATGACAGCAATCCACTCACAGCATGCGCTAAGACATGTCTATCTTCATTTAACTGTGGTCACTTGTGGTTACACTACCATACTCTTGATGCAGATGGGAAATGGGCGCATGCTTACAAAAAATGTCTTTAGCAATTTTAAATTGAGTGAATAATTAATCATTTCGTGCTCAAAATCCATAGAAGTTTCTTTCCCTTCTCCAGCCCCTTTCCACACATTCCCTCTATGATCTGGACATTAATGCTTGGGGACTTGACATGATTCAGAGGTGGCTGGTTTGCATCAATATTTCTAAAATCCCTCTTATTATCTTGCATATGTCAAAGTGTGATAAGAGGAAAGAAGGATGAAGCTATTTATATTTCAGAATGACTGATACCAAAAGGTATTTAAAATCAAATCGCAGTATGTCAGAGTTTACTTTTAAATAAGCTTAAACAAAAGACACAGTTTGAAAACAATTAGTAAATCTGACAAAATTAACTTTGACCTTACAATCTTATAAATGCCAACACAGCTTTTCTTTCAGTGTCAGTATGCCTGTGTGTGTCTGCATGTGTATTTTCAGCAGTGCAATAATTTCACAGTAAAGAGCCATACTGAGACTTAACTCAGACAATAATTATGCTTCCCTGCTCAGGAGCTCCCCTTGGGGGAATGCGCTATTTCACTGCTTCCTCATACTGGAAATCCATCTGTACAGACAAGTCAGATTAGTGTTTAATTATTTTCATAATTTCTGGTAAGCAGACGTTTTCTCTCAGCCCAGCCTTTCAGTCATCTCTGCTCCTCAGCTCACAGAGGAGGGTCCTTCTAGCTTTTTTCCTAATTTCTTTTAGTCTTCCTCAAAAAAAAAAATCCAAAACAACCAGGTGAAAATATAAAGTCTCTGTCTTCCACCTAACCTGGGAATGGAGATTGTAAAGACACAAAAAATATTCTGCTGAGCTTGTAAGTGTGCTAAGCCAGGAGGCAATTCCCTTTTACCCTGAATTTACCAGTCCAGCCATCAGGACCCTAATGCCAACAAGCGTCTATGCTTTCTTCTTTTTGTCCAGACTCTCTGCAGAATTCCCTGAACAGTTTGAATGTCCTCCCTCTAGAAGGAGACATTTCTTTCTGTAGTCTGAGAACATATAGAAGCCCATTCTCTATCTCAGATTACTTTCATAATTTTTTGTTAGTGAGTTAATTCCTTGTCCAACCACCAGGAACAAAATCCAGTATCTTCCTGGCATTTTAGGGATCTGGGCTACTGGGTGAGGCACATTTTTGCTTTCTGTGGTTCTATGCAGCTGTTTGTGTGTTACTGGATCATTTCTAAGCCCAAGGACTGGGTTCATTCATCCAACAGTTTGTTTCAGTCCTGTCTTCCATCTGCATGCCGGCTGTACAAAGAAGATGTGATGTGGTGCGACAACCCAGAAGGTCACCAAGTTAACTCCTCAGTGGAGGAGAGGGAGGCCAGGTCCCTGCCCCTACAGTGGCACATTTCAGCACCCAGGGCTTGACAAAGCCCAAAAGCTATAGGTATTCTAGATGGTCTATGGAAGCATCATGGCTTCACTGGGTGTAAATAGTGCCTAACCCACCTGGTAGCATTCTGTGATGGAGTGACTGCCTGACTTGATAAGGGAAGACCAACTGATGTTATTTGCTTGGTCATAAGGCCTATGACATAGTCACAGTCAACTACTCCAAATTGGAGACACATGGATCTGAAGGATGAACTATTCAGCATGTAAGAAATTGTCTACTTGGATGCAGCCAGAGAGTTGTGGTCAGTGGCTCTATTTCCAGATGGGGGCTGGTGAGAAGCCAGCCATTTCAGAATGGGAAAAGAAACCATTGAGAGAAGCCCTGTAGAGAAGGACTTGGAAGTTTTAGTGGATGAAAAATTGGACGAGGAAGTTTCCTTTGCCTCAGATTCTAGGAAGAAATTCTTGGATATGAAGGCGGTAAGACTGGAGCAGGTTGTCTAGAAAAGCTGTGGGTGGCCCATTCCTTCAAGGCCAGGTTAAATGAGGCCCTGAGCAAACATGTGACATCCCTGCTAGACCATGGCAGGGGGATTGGAATTAGATTATTTTTAAGGTCCCTTCCAAGCCAAACTGTTCTACGATTCTGTCATTGTATTCCCCTTACATTCTTTCAGCCAGAACCAAAAGACATGACATTCTTTTCGAAGATTTTTACTGAGCTTACACAGACTTAAAATAATGTTTTCTTATGCAGAGGAATCTACCACTCATCTTTCTAGACTCTTGCACATATTTCCTCTTTCCACACAGGGGGATACCAAGCATCTGCTTGTTGAACTGTCTGCTCTCTGTCCACAGATGTCTTTTTCAGCATCTTCTTAACATTTTGAAGTGTATTCCTTGATTTTCACCCCTCCCTGGACATGCTGGTGAGATTACAGAAGATGTCTGGACATAATTTGTCCATTGCTGGCAAGCAAAATTTAAATGCTCCCACTTCAGTAGTCTGAGAACTCAGTTTTTTAATACATTTAATGCAATCCATGAGAACAAATTGCCAATTTTGATTTACAATTTCTTTAAAACTTGCCCTTTTATAAATTTTCCTTTAGTGTTGTTGACATATATATTCCTGGTCTCTAGATACAAAGTCGGCTTCTATACAAGTTTTAGAAAAATTCAGCCTACAGACTTTTTAAATATATATATATATCTATTAGTAAAATTAAAGATTGACCTATTAATTTAAAATAAATTATACTTTGCTTTCAGTCCAAAACTACATTTGTACATGTAGTGACAGTCACTTATTAATACCTTTGTTGAAAGTGCTGTACTTCTTGCCTCTATTTATTTTCAGAAGAGACCTCCAGAATATGGGCTTTCATTTACAAGCAAAA